>JAJJWW010016329.1:0-560842 GCA_023531295.1 Papaver armeniacum | reverse complement strand
GGTGGGATGAGGAATGAATCTAAACCCTAAACAAATGGTATCATGGCTAAGGAGTGCTTGTAGATTCTGAATCAATCTTTGCAAGTCCCACTTAAACCAAGAAACAATACCCAATTGTTTACCACAAAGCGAAGGAGATTGGTCGATCTTAAAGGGAGGAAGCGAAGAAGCGTGTCGAGATTAGCGGTTGTGTTGGCTTGATTATGACTTAGGCCATAAAGGTTAGACAGGCTTATTTATCGATGGAAGTACTGGGTGTATGAATACGCTTTGTATTAACACTTGGTTTCTCGTGTCGTCTGACTTGTTCGTTGTCGTTTCCTTTTTTTTTCTCCTCTCGCTTGGAAAATAAAGGAAGAGCTTCCACGACACAAGTTATTTGAGCTTTATTCACGTCTCGTGGAAGTGGAGGAGTGAGAGGATGGAGTAGCTGAGTTGTGCGTCGGTGTTGCCACCACCTCGCCCCTTCGCCCCACTCTCCCGTCATCTCTAACCTGCCTACGACTTCGACACGTTCGTGATTTGCTGCAGACTGCACGCCGTAAAACCGCCGACCAATACCCCAGCATGTATCCCCAGCTTTGTGACATGATTGATGTCCTGAATGTGTGGGATCGTGGGAATCTACAAAGTGTATAGTTGAATAATCGCGTTACTCAGAAATTGATACTATGGCATCGTGTATATTTTTGGCGTGTGTAATTCAGAGATCATAGTGTGGTAAAGTGACGGTAGATCACCATGACGCCACTCGACCAATTAACTCTCACTGTGGTCAGAGCAACCAAGTCGCAGAAGCCGCGACGCGACGCAGATGATCTTTGAGACACTCATCCGGCGACCGTCGATGGAATCAAGGTTTCAAGAGGCGCGCGCATCACTCTTCGCCTTGGTCGAAACCAAGCATGGGAAGGGTTTTGAAAGGACCGACCGTAGCATTGTAGACAAAGATGCCTGCAGTACACGTCCGTACCTCTCTATCCCATAATGGCGTTGATGCAGGGGCCACTCAATTTGACCTAAGAAGAGGAGTGGTTGAGAGATCGATTTCGGCAACGCAACTGCGCCGCAAAAAGCCGCACACTCCGTGCCAACTTAGGGCGCGCCAAGACGGTACCAAAATTGGTCTGCCTTGCTCCAATCCGTCCTGGCTGTAGGTGGTGTGTTGGAGCCCACGCCTATAGCCTCCCATGAAAATCCGTGATCTAAGCCACCTCAAACCGTCCGCCGAAGTCGAGTGGTCGAGACCGCTTTCAATTTGGAAAGGTGACCACGCAAGTTTGGACGCGTTTTGGGATAGCTGTGCATGATGCGTCTGCCGATCAGCAAGGGGATGGGGGGATTTGGGCTCCACCTGCGTGGTCATGCCGGTAATGACCGACCGCTAATCTAACTGGGACCCTCCATTCGTGCGCAGAAGACGCGACGCCGCGATGCCTAAACCCTAATTTTCGGTTTCATGGCCGCGACCATGCTTTATCTTGGCAGACGATCAGATAACCAACCATGGTCGGGTCCCCACCGAACATCAGTATGTGAATGCTGACCTACCTGATTGTGTCAAAATACTTTGTCCCTTGAATTCCATTTACACCCTCCATCTATACCGCGCATTTGATGGTTTGAGACCTGCTTGCGACACATGTAATACATGCCGCAAATCCTACCTTAGGCTTTCCCGTACATACGCTCCGGTTTGGCCAAGCTGGTGCCGGCCAATATTTTGGGAGGTCACCACGGGGTCCGTGTTGTTTGGCAAGTGAATATTCCATACCTGCTGGGGTTATGGAATTGATCTGGGCCATCCAATCATGCTGGTGAAGTTGAGATCGAGATCATATCCAGATCCACATTTGACAAATTCTGGACAATTTCATACATGCTTTCATTATAATGCTTGGAGGTTCGTGTTGCTCTGTGGAGAGCAACACTCAAAATCATGCCGCACCGATAATGAGTACGGGAAATACAAGGCTGCTCACGCATTAATTAATAATGTTATAAATTCACGGGGTATATGGGATTGTTCTTGCATGCTCCAACCTGGATGAATTTCATGTATTTAATTCACGAATGGGATTGTTGCCACATGCTCCATTCTAAGGTGAATTAGTAAAGTGAAGAAGTATTCAACACTTATTAATGGCTTTATCTTTTACAAGATGTTAGCGCATAATTTACTGGTTTTTTACAATTTCAACCTTAAATGAAAATCCACCATCAACATTAAGTCCCCTGCCTAGCACATAATGGTTACACTATTGTGGGGTAGGCATGAGATGGTGAAAAATTTGTGTACTGAAATGACCAAGCTAAAGTGAATACATATTTACCGGATAGGTCGACATCGTCAGGCGTTGCCACCGGGGCTGTTTTTGTCTGATTAAAGGCTGTGAAGGAAGCATGACTTGATCTGGTGAGTCGTTTTGATCCCCTTTGTACATATCTGGACAGAGCTTGGCCCCTTCCTTGGGTCAGGTGTACTCCCTTTCGTCTAGCAGCTTTCCTCAGATGCATCTGATAAGCATCGTTGATTGCTATCCCGAATTAGTAGCCTTTATAGGTGGCAAGTGAAGACTTCTTTTCTCCTGGGATTCTATCGACTTGCGAGATTATAAAGAATCATCTCACGTAGTCGTTTATTCTATATCTCAGCTACTGTTCCACACTTATCTGATCTTCTGATTGACTGATCGATTGATTTTTTTTTTTTTTTGTGTGCTCGTAACTTCTTCTCCTTTGCTTTATCATGGAAGCGGTGGACGATCATTCTGTCACTTCTCCAGAAAGAAGCTTCAAGTTGACAAGCCCAAACCCATGCGCACGAAGAAGTAATGGCTAAGATCGATCTTCCACTTCGCGAAGTCGGTCGCGCTATCTGAGGGATGTCTATTTTGCACTGCGTATTGCCGGGGACGCGTCTCCAGTGCACTTTCGAGTGCTGCGATTGACATGGAGGAGCGGTGGAGGCGCGAGGAAACGTTGCAAGCACTAGTAAGCGCAAGGGCAGAGAGATATGCAGCACGATTGAAGAGGCGGAGGGTTGAGCATAAACGACCTCTGAATGAAGATAAGTGTGATTACCCAATCCAGGACGGCGTGATAATTCTTGATTCTGACACAGACGAACCTGATCATTTGAAAGCAATCGACACGACTCCTAATGTTGATGTGTCCTTTGATGCTCCTGCTGATGATGCTGGGATGGAGTGCATTGCTGTGGAGATGTCTGATGCAGAAGTTGAGGTAGATCCGAAGGGAGGAGCATCAACAGGTGATGGCGCTGAAGCAGAACCTAAAGGTGGTGCAGGCGATGTCGACCCTCTTGGTGACTAAAACCTCTTTTCCTCTTTTTCCTCTTTTTCCGCTTTCCAAGTATATTTCGTATATTTGAACATCTTCCTTGTACTCAGTGGCAGCCGAGTTCAAGGTTTTCTTCTATTTGATTGTTTGAACAAGGGTTTTTTTTTTATTTTTTATATAACCCTTTGTCAAGACTGCAATTGAACCTTCTCAGGCGCAAGGGTGCGCCTTCACACGTAATTCTTTGTGATAAAAGAATTAATGCCATAGTGGAATACCTACGGACCTGTGTTCCTGATGCGAGATCTTCCCGGCCTTGCTGGGGTGAGTGGCTCAAAGCTTCTTCCCTTCCCGCGCATATCTTTTCCCTCAACTCTTTTCAGGATGTTTTTGTTTAGGGTTTCTTTCCTGACCTACTCTAGTGGGTTGATTTAGGATGGGTTTTGTGTCTTTAGGAGTAAAGAGGTTCTCAGGTGGAAATAACACTTCAATTAATTTGAAAATCGAAAATTGAGACCCTAATTATGAATGCAAGTATTGCAATCATTCTCTAGAGGAATTACAAATATGATGTGAAATTGTAAAGGGAAATACGCCGGAGGAAGTAGCACAACGTCTTAAAGCGTGTAGGATGCTGGAAAGTGATAGCACAGCGTCTTAAGTACGGTAGGGTTTGAGCCATCGCGAGTGAATTGTTACGCCTTTTAGCTTGTCAGCGTTGATGAGTTTGCAGTAGCCGCCTAGGATGACATCTGCTACCAGGTATGGTTCATCCTCCTTCTCGGTGGCTGAATCGGGTGAGGTAGCCATTCTCACCATAATGCTTCCGACCTTGAATGCGGTTGTCTTCGTCACTAGGTCCTCAATTCCAAACGGGTTTGGGCGTGTAGGCATTAGGGTCTTGGTTTTGTCGTCTTTGATCGAGACAGCTTCTAGACTCCTGATGAACTGTTTGAAGGGGCCGGCCTCCCATTCGTGTAGGCATTAGGGTCTTGGTTTTTTGGCTAGAGCCAGTCCCCAGGACTTTTCAGAATGGAGGGCGGTAAGTTGTAAAGAGGGTTGCGCGATGAGACTTACTTGAGATCGAAACCTTTCAATGTATGCTGGCAGGCTCTCTCCGGGAAGTTGCGCCACATTGGCAAGTTGTTGGTGCGGCAACAGATAGTCATCAGGTCCAGAAGGCGCGTTGGAGATTCTTTCAGGTATCGAAACCGGTAGAGGACATACTTCTATTATTGTTTTGTTGTCATGCATCCAAGAGCGTCCTAGGATCATGTCGTAGTTGGGATGATCTTTGACTATGTAGAACTTTGCTTGTGTCGAGGCATCACCCAATTTGACTTCCAGATCGATATATCCATATGCATCTCTGAGTTCTCCTTCCAACCTTTAACCACGGTTGGGTAACGAGTAGCTTCTGCTTTAAAATCTTTGCTGCTCTCAAGGTCTTGACGGTAATGATGTTAAATTCGGAAACCGTATCAATCAACGCGCTTATCGAACTCAACGTCTCTCAAACGGTGTGATTAGGAGTCCCCGTTTCCCTTGCTCGCATCCTTCGAGGAGACCGGGATTCTGGACTTCTTCTGGGTACAAACGCCTGCATGACACAATGCGGTTGAGGGCCGTAAATATGTCTTGACGCTGTCCTTTGGAGAAATACAAGATTTCACACAAGTGCTCCATTGTAGATTGCACAGTGTTGCGAACAGAATCCCCATAAATCATGCAGTTCCTGATAGGAAGAGGGTCTCTAAGAACACCTTCGTTTCCAAGCTGGAGTTCTCCTGTCTCTATCTTTTCCCTGAATATTTGTTTCAACCTATTACAATATTTGGTTGGATGATGGACGAATCTGTGGTAGTAACAGTATTTGGGATCCGCCATGTCTTTCTCAGTTGGAGGACGTCTGATAAGAGGCAGCTTAATGGCATCGTCTTGGATCCATGCTTCCAAGAGTTCTATCACTTCATTCATGGGGAAAGGAAAACCTGTATCTTCGGTGTCTTGTGCAGGAGTTTTGTCCGTTCCTTTCCGAGACGAAGTCTTGCGTGCTGGGGATGCCCGCTTAGTTTGTTGTTCCGTCGCTGGAGCTTTCCTTTTTTCTCCACCGCTCACTACACTCACAGAAGGACCAGTGTTGTATTGCTTGTTCGTGAGACTCCTTCTTCCTCGACTTTCACGTGAATCTTCACTTCGAACAACTCTAGTTCTTTCTAGCAATCTTTGGTGCGATTGTTCTTTGAACGTTTGGCGGCTTCATGGAGTTCAGAGAACGTTTGAAAGCCCAGATTTTCTAACAAGGCGCGGTATATGGGTATCATCCCATTGATGCACAACTCCACCAATTGCCGTTCGGTGACGTTCGGGTCGTGACAATCTAGCGCTTGGGTTCTGAACCTTTTAACGAAGTCGTTGGGATGTTCGTTGTTCCGCTGAAGGATTCTTCCCAGATCTGAAAAGGTTATCTGTTCAGACACGAAGAAATACTTTCTGTAGAAAGCACTGACCATCTCGCTCCAATTACATATGATGTTAGGCGCGATGTTGTTGTACCAGGTGTACGCCCTCCCCGTAAGTGAATTTGAGAATTCTTTTAGGCATAGAACATGATTATATTCATGTTCCCCCAAGGATTCCAAGAATCGAGAGATGTGTTCACGAGCATTATCAGTACCGTCGTAGAGGGAGAACTGGGGAGAGGTGTAACCTCTTGGAAGAGGAATTCGTTGCACATCTTGAGGGTACGGCGGTCGATGTTGGTGCACATCCATCAGATTTTCTTTGCCTCGGTTTTGGAGAAATCGTTCCAGGTCCTCACGTGTGATGAAGTTGGATGGCTGGTCCCTCTCTCTTGGGCTTTCAGGAGAAACACGAGCTTCTTCACTCATGTGGGTCTGAGCGGAAACGCCTGTTCCGGGTGCATTGAAGGCATCTCTTGTTGGCTCCAAGGATTGCCGTGAATCTTGTGGCAATCGTTCGGTTAAGGTATTAAGGAAAGTGAGTACCTCTTTCTGAGTTGCGACCATATCTGTTTGAGTCTTAGCAAGAACTTCCTGTTTCTCCATCAGATCTGCAATGGTAATGGACGGTGGTCCTCCTCTCGTTCCTCCGGCTCCTCGTCCTGATGAGGGAGTGAAAGTTGTTGCTCTGGTGACTACTGGAGGTGTTACACTTAAGGAGATGCCGGGATTTGCGGGCGCTGCTCTCAGTGATGGGAGGTGTTACACTTACTGGAATATTTCTGCTACGCTGGTGCGATGGTAGAAGTGACGGCTCCACGAGATGTATTGACCACGGTAGCTCCACCGACGTATTTCGACACCGGGGATTGTTATCCACACTAGCTCCATCGCAATTGATTCTTTGATCCGACCTTAATTCCACCATCTTGAAATGAATTGTTGATTGAATTGATTCTAAGATCTACCCTTTTTGAAATTGATGAAATTGAATCGGATTTCGAAGAAATTGACTTTTCAACCGAGAGATTAATCTCCCACTGTGGTCGCCAATTGTTTATGGGTGAAAACTATTTCTGCCAGTTTTGGTAATTTGGGATGTGTGGATGAGAAATGAGTCTAAACCTTAAACAAATGCACTGCCTGGTGAGTGCTTGTAGATTCGAGAGATCAATCAGTGCAAGTCCGGCCTAAACCAAGAAATGGCCGTTCCAGACTTGTTTCGGTCACAAAGTGAAGGAGATGGGGTTGATCTTAGGGAGGGAAGCGAAGAAGGTGTTTAGAATGTGAAGGTGTTGGCTATGAATGACTTGTATCAGAAAGCTGAACTGGCTTGCAGGGTGTAAGCTATCAGTTCCGGTGTTTGAATACGATTGTATCAACACTTTCCTCTGTTGTCTGGACTTGTTCTTGTTTCTCTGTCCTTTTTGGAAAATAGGGAGGAGAACCTCTTTATACAAGTCTTTTAGCCTAACATTCGTATCTCGTGGGAAGTGGAGAAAGTGGAGTGATGGAGTAGTGGAGTAATGTGTTAGTGTCACACGACCAGGCTTGCCCACTTCTCCTGTCATCTCTAACCGTCCATGACTTCGACACGTTCTTGTGATGGCGCGTTGCACACATTACTTATTTGTAAACCGCCAGACCAATACCCCGTATGTATCCCCGGTTGTGACATGATTGATGTCTCGAGTGTGTGGATCGTGGGACCCACGAGAAAGTTGCATGTAATGCTAGATTAAATAACTAAGTTATTTAGGAAGTCGATACTTGTGAAGTATCATGTGTATTCCATGCAGGTACTGCATCATGGTGTGGTAGAGTGATGGGTGGTGATTACCATGACGCCTCACTGACCAATTAACTCCTGACCAGGGTTGTATAACCAATCCGGTGAAGTTGGACGGACGAGATGATCTTTGAGACACTCATCTGCGCGACCGTTGATGGAATTAGGGTTTTGAAGAGGTGCGCATGCATCATTCTTCATCTTGGTCGAATCCAAGCTTGGGAAACGATTTTGGCCAGGCCGATCGTACATGCGTGTAGACGGCATGACGGTGTAAGCGCCCATACTCCATTACTTCACGAAAGTATGATCTGGGCCACTCAATTCGTCCGGTGAAGTTGAGTGGTCGAGATCAATTTGTGACAAAAACTAGTGCCGCAAGAGCCGCACATCACGCCATCTTCAGGGCGCGCGTTCCAAGACGACCAATTCTTGGTCGGTCTTGGCCGATCGATCTGGAGTGTAGGTGGTAGGCTGGTGTTCACGCCTATACTGATCGTCCCATGAAAACGTGATCTAAGCCACTCAAATCGTCGGTGAAGTTGAGTGGTCGAGATCGGTTGCGGTTGGGAAGTGTGACCACGCTAGTTTGGACGCGCGTTTTGGGATAGCCAGGAATGATATGCCTTGGCCGATCAGGTGAGGGGAGAGACGGGCCCACGATGGTCATGCTGGCATGACCGGACCTGCTTAATCTAATCTGGGACCCTTTATTCGTGTCGGAGAAGATGGACGCTCGTGATGCTCGAAACCCTAATTTTGGCTTTCACGGCCGTTTAACCATACTCTGTTCGGGCGCACGAATTGGGATGACCAACCATGGTTGGTCCTGACCGATTGGTCAGGTATGTAGGCGGGCCCACGGGGATTGTGTTGACATGCTCTGGGCCCTTTGAATCTACATCTACACCCTCCATCTATACCTGCGAAGATGGATGGTTGAGACATTTTGCGACACATGTAATGTGCCGCAAACCCTAATTTAGGGTTTTCCATCCATCTTTACTCTGGTTTGGACGTTTTGGCAAGCTATGCCAATCTTTTGGGGAGGCCGACCATGCGGGGTCCGCGTTGGTTCGGTAGTGAATATTCCATACCGCTTGGGGTTATGGAATTGATCCGGGGCCATCCAATCATCTTTGGTGAGGTTGGATGATCGAGATCATATCCGACTGATACGGACAGTCGGATGCTCAATCGAGCTAGTATAACACAGAGAGTTCTCAATCGGGCTAGTATAACACACCGAGAGTTGCGGCTGACGGGTATTTCGTACATGCTTTCATTATAATGCTTGGAGGTTCGTGTTGCTCTGTGGAGAGCAACACTCATTCGTCATGCCGCACTGATAATGAGTACAGGAAATACAAGGCTACTCACACATTAATTAATAATGCTATAAATTCACAGGGTATATGGGATTGTTGCTACATGCTCCAACCTGGATGAATTTCTTGTATTTAATTCACAGAATGGGATTGTTGCCACATGCTCCATTCTAAGGTGAATTAGTAAAGTGAAGAAGTATTCAACACTTATTAATGGCTTTATCTTTTACAAGATGTTAGCGCATAATTTACTGGTTTTTTATAATTTTAACCTTAAATGAAAATCCACCATCAACAGTTCCTTACCTAATTTTAACCATACCAAGTCACCAATACCGAAATTACAAGGTACAAGATGCTTGTCATGCTTTGCTTTGTATTTGGCTTGTGACTTCTTTAGTTGTGCTTCAACAGTCGCATGAATCTGAGATATCTTCTCCAAGAACTTTTTTGCCTTTTGCCGTTCACTTCCTTCCTTTCCCCCCATTGAGGTGTCACTAGAAAATACTAGATCGAAAGGACTAGGTGGTAAGTAACCATAGCACGTCTCGAAAGGAGATTTCCCCAAAGAACTGTGAACTGCTCTATTGAAAGCAAACTTTAGATACGGTAAACTCTCATCCCAAGTTTTAGGATGCTTAGAATTATATCCCCTTAACATGTGAACCATAGTCCTATTGACCACTTATGTTTGTCCGTCTGTTTGTGGATGAAAAGCTGTACTCTTCTTCAACCTAGTGTCCATCATCTTCCATAAAGAATCCCAAAAGTGACTAAGGAATCGACTATCCCTATCGAAATAATCGAAGTAGGTAAACCAAAATGCTTCCACACGTGATCAAAGAAGATCTTTGCTGCACCGGCTCCTGTTATCGTCTTTTTACATGGAATTAATGCAATCATCTTGCTGAATCGGTCGACCGCAACGAAAAAGTAATCATGACCAGACTTGGTCTTCGGTAACCCACCAAGAAAATCCATAGAAATACTCTCCCAAGGCCTTGATGGTACTGGGTAATGGTAGATATAACCCACGTTTTCTATTGGAAGGTTTAGATGTGCTGCACAACTTACACCCTCTAACTAACTTAGCCACATCATCTTGCATCTTCGGCCAAAAGACATAACGCCGGAGGTTAAGTAGAGTTTTATTCATCCCAAAGTGTCCAGCAACTCTGGAAGTGTGTGCCTCTCTCAACCACTGTAAACGATCTCCATCTTCTGGTATGCAAAGTAACTGACCTTTGTATAACAATCCATCTCGGAGTTCATACTCGCTTTTCAAACCACTATTTACACCTTCTAACACCTTCTTGAAGTCTTTGCTGGATGCGTATGATTTCGCATACTCTTGAGGGACAATTGGCGGAATTCTCATGGCCACCATTAATGCTCGAACTGGAGGTCGAGATAACATATCTGCCAGCTTGTTTGTTACTCCCTTCTTGTACCTAATGAGAATATTGAAAGTCATCAAGTAAGACATCCACTTCATGTGTCGGGCTTGTTGTAGTTTCGTTTGTGCATGTAGATACTCCAACGGTTTGTGATATGAATGTACCACTACTTCTTTACCTAAGAGATACACTCGCCAATGTTTGATACATTGATATAAAGCATAAAATTCTTTGTCATTAGGTGCGTAGTTCTTAATAGCACCTTAGAACAATTCTGAATGGTACTCCACTGGTTTACCATCCTGTAACAACACTCCTCCCAATGCATAGTTAGAAGCGTCGGTCTCAACTTCAAAAGTACGCTGTAGGTTAGGCAATGCCAACACTGGTGCTTCTGAAATCTTTCTTTTTAGTAACTGAAAAGCGTCTTCATGATTTTGCTGCCATTCAAACTTTTCCTTAGCTCCCGTCAAACCATGTAATGGTCCTGCAATATTTAAATAATGCCGGATAAACTTACGCAAGTAGGTGCAAGCCCCTAAGAAACTCCTGATTTCAGTTACAGTACTAGGTCTAGGCCACTTAGTGATCACTTCAACCTTCCTTGGATCAATCTTCCGTTGTCCTCCACCAACAATGAATCCGAGATACACCAACTCCTCCTTCCCAAACTCGCACTTCTTTACGTTCAACTTCAGCTGGACTTCATGTAACACTTTAAACACCTTCTCAACGTGAACGAGATGTTCTTCCCAAGTTCTGCTGTATATTAGGATATCATCCAAGTAAACAATCACAAAATCTTCTATAAAAGGTCGTAACAAATCATTCATCAAACGCATAAACGTCGCTGGAGCATTACACAAACCAAAAGGCATCACCAACCATTCGAACAAGCCTTGTTTGATTTTGAAAGCAGTTTTCCATGTGTCATCTTCTCGAACTCTCATCTGGTGATATCCGAATTTGAAATCTAACTTTGTAAAGACTCGAGCTTTTTCCAACTGATCCATCATGTCGTCTATCCTAGGTAAAGGGTAACGATTCTTGATTGTGATCTTGTTCAACGCTCTATAATCAATACACATGCGCCAGGCCTCCCATCTTTCTTTGGAACCAACAACACCGCTGATCCACAAGGTGAAGCACTTGGCACTATCATTCCTAATTCTAAAAGTTCATGGACTTGTTTCTTGATCTCATTAGATTTCTCTATGGTCGTGCGATAAAGACCTACATTAGGAAGAGAACTCTCCCCGGTCAACATGATCTCATGCTCCACACTCCTCTTTGGCGGTAATCCCGTGACATCTGAAAATGAATCCTTGTACTTCAACTTCAACCTTTCTAGGTCATCTTCTTGTTGTGCACGCTCCCAAACAACTTTGTGCTAGCATTCACAAGGAGAATGAACTTCGCTAGCATTCAGTGGAGTGGTGATCAAACTTGCTCCCTCAAGAGGAGAATCAATAGCCCGAATCACAAAACTTTCTCCATCTTTGGTAAAGGTGTACTTTTGTTCCCTCTGTGTAGAGTTGCATCTCTATCCCATAGGTAAGGACTACCTAGTACCACCCGACAAACATCCAAAGGAACTACGTCGCATGTAACCTCGTCAATATATGACTCATCTAGAGCAAATTTGAGCGTGCCTTTCTTTGTGAAACTTGTAAGCCTCCTTCCTTTTGAAGCCATCCTAAAGGGTATGGTTTTGGATGTTTGAAAGTCTTCAAACCTAACTTCTGCACCAAAGAATTTGCAAGCAAATTCTTCTGATTTCCCGGGTCAATAACATCATCAATTAGTGAAGTTTTTACTTGCATCTTCACTGTGAAGAGTTGCTCCCTAAGATCATCTTTTGAAGGTCTTTCTTTTGCCCCTGTCATAAAAGAAAGCTTTGAATTGGGTTCCGTTAGTCCGTGGACTTCTTTTGGAGTTTGAGCGACTAGTGCTGCCTTCTTGGCTTCTTTCCTCTGCAACCCTTTAGGCTTTAGATGAGGGTTCTTAACCCAACACTTGTCGATAATGTGACCTGTTTGCTTGCAATGGGTGCAAGACAAACCTTCCTTGTCACTAGACTTCCCTTCTTATTTGCTCCTTTCACCTCCTTTCACAGTGGTACCTCCAGATTTCACCTTAGTATTTCCCTTTGAATCAGATTTCTTAAGCCTGCCCTCAATGGCATTAGCTTTTATACTTGCTTCGGAGATAGTATCCACCGAAAACATCTTCAACTCCTTCTATATATACTCATGGAACCCGGAAATATATTTCATGTAGATAACATAATCCCCCAAGTCTAAGTCCAAAATCATAGCTTGATTCTGAAATTCCAAAGTATATTCTTGTACGGTTTGGTTGTAAGTCTGCTTCAAGTTGTACCACTTGAACCATCTCTCCTCAAGGTAGACAACCGGATAAAACTGTTTCCTTACAACTGCCTTGAATCTTTTCCACGACAATACTCCTTTACCTAGGTTTTGTCTTTGATAAGCTTTCCACCAGGTTAGAGCATGCTTTTGTAGCTTCAATGCCGCAAAGCAATCTTTTCCTTTAAACCATATTCAAAGAAAGAGAAATACGTCTCTAGACGTTCAATCCAATCATCTAATTTTTCTACATCGACACTGCCATCATAAAGAGGAATATCAACACGAAAATCAATTTTCAGATTCTTACCATGAGGTTTAGTTGATGTAGGACTTTTAAGAAACTCTTTCTTCTTTTCTTCCTCCTCATCTTCTTCCTCTTATTCTTCTTCTTCTTCTTCTGAATCGTCTTCTTCAGAATTATCTTTTTCCGAAGCTTCAGGTGAAGGTGTAACCTTTTTCTTCGTCTTCGGCTTGAGTGTATGAGAACGAATACATTCACTCAGTTCCTGAAGGGTAACTTGAATTGACTTCACATCTGTGTGCAGCGTAGCCACCTTTTCTTCCATAGTTTGTGGTTCGCCTTCCTTAGGATCACCATCTTACTTTGTCATCCTTGATCCCCTTGTTTTCTTAACGTCTTCCAACTTCTCGAGTGCCTCACCAAGCTTTATGTAGAGATATCTAGTGAAAACCATAAACCACAGGGATTTACCCTAAAAATTAACCTTGCTCGTGATGCCAACTTGATACGTATTGATCTCTATACCTTGGTAACTATTACTATAAAGGCGGAATTCAGAATAATAATAGACGAGAAACTTTAGAAAACAGAACACAAGTAGTAATTCGAAGAAAATATCTTCTTTTAGATTATGAACAAGAAAACGATTACAATTCTCTCTTTGTTATGCTCACAATCTTCTCTAAACAGTGGATTAACCTTAAACTGTTTGCTAAGCTTGCACAAGTATTGTCGTAAGCTTTCTCTAGGTTTTCTGTGCCTAGTATATGTCCTTAGCTATTAGCCAAAGCCCTGTATTTATAGTCTTCATCGTACTCATCCGATCAAGGACTTCTATTAGGAATCTATTTCCTAAACTAAGAGTATTGCCTAAAACAAAACTCTTCCCTAACTAGGAATTCTGCCTAAACAAGGATTCATGCCTAGAATAGGTTTCTTCCCTCAACTTAGCTTGAGGTTAACTAAGTTCCTTAAAGGAGTGCGGATACACCTGTATCAAGATCAATCACATCACAATGGTGATCAATCTGATACTAATCAATATGGTTTTCAATCCCAGTCTTATGATAATTACCAACCATATCAAGGATATAATCAAAACCAATCATTTGGCCATGATCCATATCCTATGGAACCTTACGAGTACTCTCATGCATATCAACAAACTTATGACGGGTATGTAAGGGAGCAACCACAAGGATGGGAGGATAGTTATACTTTTGATCAGAAATTTTCTAGTTTTGCAGAACGGATGTGTACCATGATGCAAGAATCACTTCAAACCTATGATTGGGAGGAATCACATCGAGAAATTCAAAGGAATTCAGAGAAATTATACAAACAAATTTCTCAACTCGGTAAAAATAGGGATAAGGATGAAGTATGTCCTCAAAACCAAAGCAATTCTGAAATTCCTATGGATGACAAAGAATATTTTGAAGATGAGCAACCTTTGGAAATTCCATGTAATAGTGATGAAGTTATTCCAGATCCGGATCATTATAAAGATCACTCCCCTATTCAAAAGGAGGAGCCTTGGAATGACCGAACCATTGTTATAAACGGTGTAACATACTCAAATGCATATCAACGTTATGAAGATTATCCGGATTACAATGTTTTTAGGCCGGTTGATTTGCAAGAAGTAGACCCAATTATTTCTTCGCCGGAGACTCATACGGAAGACCCTAGATTTGCACAAATGAACTAGACTTTTTGGGGGAAGATTCCGATTCCGATGACGAGATTGTTGAAGAGATAGAGATTGAGAAAGAAACCAAATTGATTGAAGTCGTGGAAGACCCAGTTGAACTTTCCAAGGATTATAATGATGCTGAGATTTCAGTTGAAGCAGAAATTAAGAGTTCGATAGAGGACCACGACATACTTGAAGTAAATAATTCACTGGAGATAAAATATGAGGATCTCGAACAAGGTTTGTCTAATCCTTTACATAATTTAATATCTATTGATCCTTTTCATCCAATTGAAGTATATTCTCAACAAGTTGTTAACCCGACTTTTAGGAAAATACCTCACTTAGGATTGGAGCTACGTGCTTCCATAGTTTTAACGAATTATTTTGCTTCTAAGTATCCACCACTTGATGTGTTTGATTCTAGCAGTGTGCAGGTTCACCAAGCATAAGAACCTTTTGAAGTTCCCAAATTCTATGTTCTATATCCACTTCAAAGTGTAGAAAGGACTAAGTGTGGGGGAAACTTCAATAAAGTGATAACTTCTATATTTATTTCTTATGTTAATCATTGTGTGAAGTTGTTACTTGAATTGTAGATTATTTTATGGGAAGATTACCAGATTTTCAGATTGTTGGTATATGGACGATAACAAGAATCTTGGGCTGACGACGTTAAACCAAGCGCTGCATGGGAGGAAACCCATTGGTTTGTATTTTCTATCATTTTGCCTTTAGTTTTCTTCTTTTGCATATCATATTAGGATTTCCCACCTTGATTTTACTTAGGACGAGTCAATTACATTGAGGACAATGTAAAGTTTAAGTGTGGGGGAGTGTTTGGATATTTTGCAAATAGAGTTTTTAGCCTTTTTGAGTCGATTTTTCAAAATTTTGCATAAAAAAAATGTAGAGATTTTAGAGTCACTAGCATACTTCTAGGTATGTTTACATAGAGAATTTTGACCGACATAACTTAACTTGGAAGTGTTAGGGAACTACGTTCGGATTTATTGCTTGTTAGAGTGTTAAATAATGGATTTAATCATGCCGGTGATGCAAATGAGGAGCAAGGAGAAATGCATTATTAGAGTTGCTGATCAATCATTAGTGGAGACTACCTATTTTCAAATCAACTGAGGCACCAGACCAAAAAAATCTTTGTAGATGACTAAAGAGCTTTCTTTTGAGTGTGTGTCACCGTACATTAATTCCGGGTAGAATGGTGAGCTACCCAACTTCACACCATTTTTCGGCACTATTTTTGATCTCTTGAGTGCTAATTTTGTCAATCATGAGGGTGATGTCTATAGATGAAAACCACCTTCTTGTAGTTTGATTTGCAGTTAGCACCATTCTCTCTCTCGCCAACAACAGGTCCATAGAAACACATCATCATCAACAATAAAGCGACATCAAAATCTACAAGGAAAGTTAAAGACATTTAAGGTTTATAAGCAACAATACAAAGAAGAGCAAATTTCATATCCAAGTCGAGCAACATACAATGAGCATATTTTATATACATGTTGAAGACTTACAATACAATGAGTATAATTCTATATCCAAGTATGAAGACTTATTTACAAAAGCAAAGAAAATCAAAAGATGAGAATTATTGAAGTTTATGAGCCGAAGACATTACAAGTTGTGAAGATTCAATTGGTAAAATACTTTTTTCATGGCCATGTTAATTTTATTTTTATTGTAGTTGCAATCTTTTCACAAAAAAAAAAAAAACAAAAAAAAAAAGATTTGCATTTAGGATTTATTTCATCAATAAAGCCATGAGGAAGAAAAATCTATAAAGAAGTTTCAAGCAACAAGGAAATAGAGGAAAAGAGTTACAAATTGTCAAAGTTCTATGAAGTTCAAGGTTTATCATCAACAGTTGAAGCCGAAGACGAAGACCAAGAAGATGAATAACACGAGCCGAAGACGTGTCTATTGGATGCCGTGAGAGTGGTGCTATCATTACTGCCGATCGGATGTGAAGGTGGTAAGTACTCTCATCCTTGCATAATGGTTGATTTCCTTTCTTAGAGATCGTCGGAAAGATTTTTATTTCCCACGATCTTGTGGGGTCTCCAGAAATAATTCGGAAGGTTTCCTTCCCACCATTCAACGTATGTAGGATTTCTCTCTTCATTCCTACCTGCACACATGTGAGTGCAATTGTCATAAAATCCTTTTAAGTGAGGCAGAAGTCGAGGCGAAATGCTTATTGATCGCTCTCAAACACCCGTTCTCTCATTATGGTGTGGTTATTTCTCACTCAACATTTAAGAATGAGAATATGTTCCTTGGTATTTCTAACTTCTTATTACTAGCATGCAAAAACTCTATGTCCTCATAGCTCTTTGGATGCTTGGGATGCTGGAACGCTTTGAAGTTGGAGCAGGTTTTGTGGGTATATCTATGGTAAACCCTCACGAGACTATAACTCGTCCACTAGGGACACCTAGGGGTTTAAAGGCTTGTTGCACATGCTAAGTGCAACCGGGTTCCCAACAAAAGGAAGTTGTCGTACTTAGGTTAGATAGTTTGCTCGAGGACTAGCAAAAACCAAGTGTGGGGGAATTTGATAAGTGCATATTTCACATATATTTGGTGTCAGTTACATGCTAGTAATTGCTTGTAATCTTGCAGATTATTGTATATTACGCTTGTTTTCTTGTATTTGTCTTTCATTAGGTGAATCATCCAAAACAAAGTGAATTTGTACTTAATTGTGCAATAAAAGAAGCTAGCTACAAGTGGAGAAGGGACCAAAGACAGAAAAACTTGTTCAAACCTAGGAGTTCTTGTCATCATCTTAGAGAAGAAGAAAAGACGAAGTCAATGGCGAAAGAACGGAGTCATTCTGAGTTGGTATGAAGAAGTTATGAGCAAAACAAGAATCTAGAAGGCTAAAAGGGCAAAATGGTCATTTTAGGATCAAGTGCTATTTACAGGTCAGGAAATGCTAAGGGGCAACTAGTTCACCACACCTCTTTCGCACGCTCCGGAGAAATTGAGATTAAAGTAGATTTTATGGAGAGTTGTTATTCGGACCCTGGGAATTGATATGGGGCGTCCATGGCAAGACCCACCACCACCAACTAGCCACTTTTCTTTACACAGAAGTGTGAAATGAAATGGGTTACATGGCATTATCTCATTAATTAATTAATTCAAATGTCATCAATTAATTTCTTTATCAATTAATTAAGGTTTCACCTATTTGCCACCCATACTTTTCCTATTTGCCACCTCCCCTAAAATATTAAAACTAATTCTACTTTTTAATTTTTCTTTTTCTTATTTACCACCTACAAAAGTCAAATAAAATTTGACTACAACTACTACTTTTCTTCTTTGTTGATTTCCCCTTTCATTAAAAGAATTCTTCTTCTTCATTAATCCTCCTTCATTAAAAGCGCTTGATTATGGTATACCAAAAATTAATTATTTCTCTAAAATTGTGTTAAATCCAGTCTTAGAGAATCGAATATTAATCTCACCTTCGTTAATTACCATTTCTAGTTTCCGTCACCTCCAGAACAATTATACTTTACATGCTTACCGCGGAACTACCAATTCAATTAACACGAAACATGGCATCAATATCAAATTATTGCTCAAATTGCACATGACGCATTGCTTAAACAGAAAAGTCATCATGAAACTCATCCACCAAAGCGTGATCTTAAACCTATTTCATATCTTGACTTTAGATTTTCAATATTGTTATTTTGTTTGGATCAAGGAGATATGAGAAAGGAAAAAAGAAGAGATATAGGCAAAATTTCTAACCGATTACAGTGGTGCTTATTGACTTTTTATCGTGAAGTGTTGTTGGTAGTCAAAAGAGATTGAAGATCAGCGAAGAGACAAAAGAAATTGTGTTACACGGACCTTAAATCTAAAACAAAATGATATGATTATTTAACACTTGTTTTTTAATCCAACCCAATCTGGAAGTAGACAAGTCCAACGGTATGGAAACTGCAAGCTTATAATTCACTTATGCGAGACCTTTTTTTTGTGTATCAAACAAGAAAACATGGGTGAAGTTGGTGGTATGTGGGTGGTCGATGGAGTACAAGAAATATTTACAACTTACTGTTTTTTTTATATTTTGAGCTATTGGGGTGGTTTTAGGGTTGAGTTTAAGCAAAAAAGTCAAGAGGTGGTATTTAGGGTATTTTAAAATTTACATGGGTAGTAAATAGGATAATTGGGGGTGGTAATTTACGGGAGTGGCAAATAGGAAAAGCGTGGATTGTAAATAGGAAAAACCTTAATTGATGTGGGACCCATTAGTGAAGAAACAAAACAAAATTTTGTTTACCGTTGGATTACGTCACTGGAGGGACAGTACTTTCGCGGGCCGCACAAGAAACAGAATGAGGAGACGTTGGTGGGTCCAGTTTGAGCAGCTTTGGGAGGAAAAAACGGATGGCAGCAGAAGTCAGTCTGGGTAATATCTAATACTCCCTCCATCCTAAATTAAGAGTCCGCTTTGACTAAGTCAAGATATTAAGGAAATCCTATAAATTGTTATGACTAGCCCTTGACTAGCCTATTTAATGTTATATTATTACCAAAACTAAATTATTAGTGTTAAAATAAGTAGAAGTTTATTAGGAATTTTATAACTATTCATAAATGTTTTTATTTAAAAAAAGAAATGACAATTAATACAAAGATATTGAGTAAGTTTTTTTCCATACATATGGTGATTTATTTAAGATTTGGATATTAAAAATGATTTTATGATTATAAAAATAAAGGGTATATTTGATAGTTTAAGGGAAAAGTATGTCTATAAACAGAGCGGATAGATAAAAATGGACATACCAAAGTAGAAATTAGGACAGATAAAAACGGACAGAGGGAGTAGTTTTATCAGTTGTCGGAAAGGGGTAATGTAGTGAATCACAATGCATCGAAGCTTGATGAATCGACGGTGATAAAGAAATATATGTGGCTCCATGCGGGTCCCACTGAAGATCCAACGAATTATAAATGGAGCTCCATTGGTTAACATATTACGGGCTACACCGGATCAACATCTCTTATTTTCTGATCAATTATTTGTTTGGAAATGTGGCGGTGATTTTGTTGTATAAATAGGGATCGAATACGAGAGACCAAACCACTTCTTCCTTCGCATTTTCTCTCGAGCGAGAAAGATAGAAACAGAGAGAGAGCTAGCTTTTATTTTAATTCATTCTTCTTTATTTATTTGTTAGTGCTTTTTAGTTATGAGTAGCTAAAATTTTAACTGATTAGGTTCAAAGTCCTGAACAATGAAGCATTATTTTCTCTAACCATGTTTATTTTAAGTTTTATTTAATTGTTGATTATCTTTATTATTTTTATTGCCTAAGAATATTGAGGGGTTATTTAAAATGATCAATTAAATTAACCAATCAATATTTCTTCTACTAGTTTAGGGTTGTGTGATACGTGTAATTGTCACATCAACTCTTTACACAAGTAGTAAATCGCAAGAGCTGACAAAGGGATTTTGTTAAGCAATTGTGTGTAAAGATAACACTAGTAAGCAGACCGAGCTTATGCGTCTGATGCTAGGATCAACCTGATTCGCAAAGTGTAAAGCATTCGACTAATTTACACCTTGAGAGCTTATTCTTGGTGGGTTGGTTGGATAGAATCGGTAGTCGGCGCTTAGTATCCGGTGGCGGTAGGAATCAGGGGATAGCGCAGAGCTTATTGCTATTCTACGGTTGGTGACAGTATAAGTTAAACAAGAAATAAATTTGTATTTAATTAAGATTCGGTTCAGTGACGGCGAATGATTCCCTAATCATCTTCTTTATTATTATTTACAACAAAGTATTATTATTATTTTTAGTTACTTTGATTTGAAATCTAAAAACCCCCCTTTCGGTGACTTTTAACAACTAGAAACTCCCTGCTCTTCGTGGGAACGAACTCATTTCCATTATATTACCAGTTAATTGTGTGGACAGAAGTTAATTAATTTGTTGTGTAAACGACGCGCACCAACCCACTGGAACAATTCCTTTGGTTCGTATACCAAACAGTAAAGGAATAACAAATATGTTCAGTAACAACTCTATTCAATCTCAGTGATATGAGTTAGACAAAGGCACTTCTGTTTAATCCAATAAACTCCTTTGTCGGGTTTAAATCAATCTATCCAACAACTACCAGAGTAGTAGAGTTTAGATTATGCAATCAATAATAGGATCTACCAAGATACTAAATACTGATGCCGATCTAAACAATCAATCAATCAAGTCTATCAAAGACAAACCGATTATAGTTGGATCCCAGCCGATCAATTTTTGTGCACACTAAAGATTATGAACCCAAATCAGAAATCTTCTTCATCTTCAAATCTTCTTAAATCTTCAATAAACACCTGCACACCACAACTTGAATCTCTTGTGATCAATCACGCACAGAACGGAGTCTGTTAACAATGGATTATCACAAGACGTCTTTAGATCTACAAACAGTTACACTTCGATTTAGTTTGAGTGAATCTTATATCAGAAGAGAAGATTCTCAAGAATAAACAAACTAGGTGCAATCAAAGTTCAACAACCGTTACTCAATCAAATCAAATCGAAAACTAATAATAGTGTAATTATCTAGTTTCCCACCAATGGTACTCGTAGAGCTTCTTGATCCCACAAAAGTCTTTAAACGAGCGGTTGTAAGAGATTTCGCTTAATTAGGGTACTTTCCTCTCTGAATAGACGGCTTCACCAGTAACAATACAACAAGGTAGTTTTGCTGGCTCTTAGGATAGTTTGCTCGAAATGCAAACTTGGGTATTTATAGACCAAAGAAGTTTGGACACCAAGGAATTTCCAAAACCGAAAATATTCTCAAGATATGCAATATATTTCCAAATTCGGTTTTCATAATTCCTAGAAATGCTCTGTCCAATATTAACCGAAATCCTACTAGAAAATCTCCAACTAGTAAATGCACATTACCAATTTTTATTTTCCAGAGATATGCATTTTAATTGTTGGTAATTAAAAGCATATAAAATTAAGAACCTTAATTAAAAGATTCTCAACTTATTTCGGTCCGGGATCTCCTTGAGTTATTAAGGAATATCTTTGAACAATAAAAGATAAGAGTTATTGAAAATGTTCAAAGTATGTCGACATCTTATTTCTTTGTAAATCCTCTTTCATATTTACAATCTTGGAATCGATTATACCACACTTCCAAACAAGTTTAGAACTGGTTCATTTGATTTCCAAGAACTATGTGATTGATCAAATCAACACACTAATCATGGGTTTATGGTTCTACCAAACACAAGGATCGGTTCTACCTTAATATGGTTACTGGGACCAGTTACATCAGTTACCAAATTGGTTACATCAATTACCAGGACCGGTTACCATATTCTCATGGTATTACTTGTGATCGGTCACACCAGTTACCAAGATCGGTTACACGAATTACCAGGACCGGTTACACCAATTACAAGGATCGATTACACATTGTTTTGTGATCGGTCACACAATTACTAGGATCGGTTACACCAATTACTAGGATCGGTCATACCAATTACAAATATCGATCATACTGTAGTTGCAGGAATCCTACACTACACCCCTCACAAGAATCCACACAACTAAGCCATTGAAGATGAACAACTATGATTTTTATTGATTAATTCCTTGAATGTTTACAAGATAAAATAGAAAAGAGCTAAAGAAATTACAATCACTTCAAACTTTCTCTCTCTTAATGACTTGCCTCACACTCGAAAATATCGCAGGCGTTCAAATATATAATCTCGCAAGTTTCCTAAATCTCGCTAAGTCTTCACATCTTTCTCGTGTTTTGGCTGCCGTCATTCATTGCGTCATTTATATTACTCATTTGCGACACTTTCGCAATATCGTCGTTTATTTATCTCGCGAGGTATTGTTGTTGCGATATTCTGATCCTACATCTTGCCTCTTCTCATGTCTTCTCTGCGAAGAAGAGAATGTCATGAGAACTAGTATTTTGAAATGCTGCATCTGCATCCATTTGTTTTTTCATCAATTTTTTGCCGACAAAATTCCATGAATTAGGGATAACCGCTTACACGTGTCTAAAATTATCCCTTTTTACCGGCAAATTTAATGTTATCCGGTTACTCTTTTCTTGTCTATTTAAGGGGGAATTCCTTATGAAAGTGTTTCTTTTCTTTTACTTCGTCTTCTTCATCGTCTGCAACTTTTTATTGCTGTTTTTCTTCATCGTCTTCTTCATCAACTTTCTGCTATTATTCTTCTGCTAATGTTCTCATCTTTCTTCTGCTACTGTTTCTATGGAGCCATCAAGGTTTGTTATTTTTGCTGAATTTGATTATTTTGTGATTGATCTCTCCTATTGAAGTTTTTTTGTTTTGATATCGTTCTTCTTTTAATGATTCTCCTGCTATTTTTGTTTTAGCAAGAACAAATCTAACACCAAGTTCACCGTTCCGATCCCTACTGTCTCCGTGGGCTCGCAACCGAAAATCACTTTTACTAAGAGAAAGTCTGCGAATAGCAAGGTATTTAAGAAACATTTATCCTTCTAATAACAATATTGTTGCCTCTGTTTCTTATTTAACTTGTAATTCGCAGGATGACAAAAATGTTGATAGGTCCCCCAAGAAACCTCGCCATTCTAAACCTGTTACGCCTGCTGTTTCCTTTCCTACATTCAAACTTACAACTCCTCCTGCGAAATGTTCACAAGATAAACCTACTGTTTCTACCTGCGAGAATATTGTTGATGATCTTTCTCCTATGCCTGAATTTTTCATAGATCAAATCCCTCATAACAGTCATGTTGCGAATGAGCCCATTTCTTCTCCTATTGTCAATGCCTCTACCGTTTCTCCAGTCATTGATCTTCATGAGACTTCCTCTTCTCATGATATTCCTTTAACAAAAAAATGACTCATCTCTTCCTTCTTCTATCATCGTTACTTCCTTATCTGAGCAAATCCCTCTTACTAAGGAAAATTTGGAAGGAATAGACGTGGCCTTCAAAGTTCTATCAGATATTATGAACGATGCCAAGAAGACTTCTGTTGATCCTATCAAATCTAATGTCTGCGAGGTTTTGAGCAAATACCTTGGCTCCGATAGAATTTCGCAAACATCTTTGGAGCAAGAAGTTAATATTTTGAAGAATAATCTCCAAGCTATGACTGCAAAGTGTAATATTCTCCAACTTGAGAATCAAAAACTTCAAAATGTTTCGCTGGATCGTGATAATCTTCGTAAGAAGAACGAAGAATTGAAAGGTACAATCTTACCTCTGTATTTCTAAAGTAAGAATCTCTTTTTTTTTTTTTGATCCTCAAGCCCTTGTTCGCCCTTTAAGCTTTAAACCAGAAGCAAAAAATGGAGATATATCAGTTGGAATCTACTGTTGAAGAAGCTCGAATGGATAGAGATGCTTGGATGGAGCAATATAACCAATTAGATAATCTTCATACATATTCTGTTGATCAAATAGATAATCTTTCTAAAGAAAATGCTGACTTAGTTCAGAAACAAGGCTCATTAAGTAATGAATTATCTCGCCTCTCTTACTCTTTGACTAAATCTAATTTGGAGTTGGAAACTTTATCAGATGAGAATGGAATTCTTTCTCAAGAGAAGCGAACTCTATTAAACAAGGTGGCGATTTACTGCAACATCGATGTTTGTCAAAAAATATGTAAAGAACAAGAACGATCTCTTTGTTCGCTAAGAAATCAACTTGAAGAAGTTACTGCCGAGAAGGATAAACTTATCCAGGGTAGAATAATCTTAAGTGTAAAGGCAAACCAATTCAAGGATCAATGTTCCAAGTTAGAAGAGTCCAATTCTTCCCTTGCGAAAGAAAATGCCTTACTTGTTTCTAACGAAAAAGCTTGCGATCTCGACTGAAAGGTTTAATTGGAGATAATTTTGACAATGCCATGGATCACTTGGAGAATAGTTGTTCGACTTTAATCCAATATCTTACCTCGCAAAAGGAAGGTAGTCATATTATTTGACTACCTTAATCCATTTATTTATTATTTTGTGATATTTTCCTTGCGAATTCCAAAAATCTGAATGATTTTCTATGTTCAACTCTTTTTGCGATTAAGAAAAATCTTCATTCCTCTATTGCCACTCTAAAATCTGACTATTCAAAAATTCGCAAAGAAAATGGAATACTCGTTGCTTCCATTGCTCGCTCTCGCGATCATGCATAAAGAAGATTCGATTATATGTCTGACTGTAAAGATATAGAGAGTAGAAATTATCAGAAAGCACTCCTTCGTCAATTTCATCTTAAAGCCAAGTTCTTGTGAATGATGTTTTACTATCTAAATCTCTTGATCTGTATCAATCGAACCTCTGAAGTAAGCGATGATGAAGTTCCTAACCCTCCCGACAAATGATTATGACTACAATAGTGGTGAAGAATTCGCAAATGAAGAGATAATCCCTCTAGTAAAGTCACAACAATGATCTGGGTGAAGGAGGGTCTGGTGGAAATATAATAATCGCGAAAATATGGATAAAGTTCTTTGAAGAAAATCCAAGATATCTCCTTCCGGTGAAAAAGCTGATATTTGATAATTGACTTTCTCTTGTAATTTTTCTTCTTGTCTTTATTACTTCTTTACGTACTTCAATCATCTTTTAGATGTGTTCATCTGCTTATTATTACTCTTTCTTGCAACAAGTATAATTCTTGATACTTAATAATTACTATTTTGTTTTCCATTATCTTCATTTATGTTGAAATTCATCATTGCGACAAGATCGCAGGACGTCTTTACATTTTCATGTAATGACCCATTGATCTTGCCTTATCATTGCTCTTGTGTGGTCTTATTTTGCCTTCCTAGTTAAAGGTCTTATTTTGCCACCCCTCATTGCGACAAAATCGCATGACGTCTTTACATTTTCATGTAATGACCCATTGATCTCATCTTAACCTCGCGTTAGTATTATTGCCTCTTCAGGATCATCGCACAAATATGACAAGCCTAAATTTTCTTGCGAAAATAGAGCCTCATGACATTTGCGTCTTAAGACACTTATCAGCTCCCAAATGGAGGGTGCCGCCCTTATCATCTCCCTGGTTGCCCCTTCAAGGAGGCGTACATCGGTCATACAAGACTAGCTCCTCCCATCTGGTCTTAACAACAACTAGTTGTTTTCGCAGCCTCTTACCCCTTATACCTATAGGGCTTATGGTTACGAGACTGCACCCTAAGTGGAGTTTTCTTCGGGCCGAGTGTAGCATGTGCCAAGACTTGCCAAGAATGGCCGAGACACTTCAAATGCCCTGGCACTCTTGGCTCAACCGTGTACCTCGGCGCCTTGGTCATACACTGACTCCTTGGAAGAGACCCTCGGTCGTCCAACCAAGGTATAACCTTATACAGTTGGAAATCCAAGGTATCTCTCCCGGATGGGCTTTGTTGACCCCAAATTTTCATGACTCAGGTTCCAGGGGCGGTGTAACCTTTTCCCTGAGCCATGTCAAGAGATACCCCCTTGTATGACGCACTTTAGGTCTTACATTTGCCTCTTACGAAATATCATTCGCGAACTAGGGTGTACGCCATAAAGGTTCGTCCCATTCGTATAAATCATTCATTTTTGATTATCTCTTGTTATTTTATTTGCGAGATATTCGCACATTCTTTCTTTATTTTATGCAATTTCGCAATCACTCTGTCGCAAGAACTTTTCATATGAATTCATTTCATTTCATCCATTCAATATTTCGCAACCTATTCTTTCCCTTCCATCTTCTATGGGTAATATTTCTTGAGATATAATCTATTCCACGGTCTATCCAATTTTTGGCCCACATCTTTGCCCTCAGGATCCATTAATCTATATGCCCCTATTCCAACTATCTCCTTGATGATATAAGGTCCATCCCACTTTTTCGCCAACTTGCCACCACTTTCTCGCTGATATACTGGTGTTTCTCTCGATACCATATCACCTGGTTGAAATTCGCGTGTCTTGACACGTTTGTTATATTCTCTGGATAATCTTCACTGATAATTCTCTATATGCTGTAGTGCTCTTTCTCTCTTTTCCTCTAATTCATCTAATTTAACCAAAATGTTACCCGCACTAAGATTTTTCTCCCAAGCTTCTCTCTTTGTTGTTGGAATAATAACTTCTGTCGGAAGTACAGCTTCAACTCCATATGTTAAACAAAATGGTGACATTCCCGTAGCTTCTCGCCTTGTTGTATTGTAAGCCCATACCGCATTATGCACTTGTTCACACCATGCCTTATTATGTCCTTCTAACTTCTTCTTGAGTATATCTGCGATTGTTTTATTTGTTGCTTCCGCTTTGTTCATTGGCTGCGGGTATAAAGGAGTTGATTTCCCACATTTTATTTGAAATGCATTAAGCAGTAATTCTATATTTTGTCCCTCAAACTGTTTCCCATTATCAGATACCAACTGTGCTGGAATTCCAAATATGCATATTATGTTTTCGAATATGAAGGTAAAAATATCTTTATTGCGAATGTGTTGTACTACTTTTACTTCTGCCCACTTTGTGAAATAATCTGTAGCGACAATCAGATATCTCCTCTGCCCTGTACCTGGTAAAAATGGTCCTACAATATCTAACCCCCACTTTCCAAAAGGCCATACACTTGTTGAAGAGGTTAATGGTGCTCCTGGTGCATGTATTTTCTTTCCGTGCCTTTGACAATCTTCGCAACGTCTTGATATTTGTTTCGCATCTTCATGCATATATGGCCAATAATAGCCTTGCATTTTCGCCTTATGTGCTAAAGATCTTCCACCACTGTGATTGCCACCATCCCCATTGTGTAACATTTTTAACACTGCTTCTCCTTCCTTTCGTGTTAAACATCTAAGTGAGGGTCCATTAAAGGATCTTCGGTACAATACCCCGTCTCTTAATTCATAATTTGTTGCACGGCTTTTTAATTTGTGCATCTCTAATCTATTTCTTGGCGTTTCTCCTTTCATTAGATAAGCATGAAGTTCTGTTCTCCAATCTTCGCAATAGGGTCTTTGTGCTCCATCTTCTATGAGCATTACTTCTGCTTCTTCCTCTTCCTCTTTGTTGATCGACGGTGATAGAAGTGTCTGTATTTTTATGCATCTCGCAGTTGGATCTGTCATCATACTTGATATAAAAGCAAAAGCATCCGCGAGTCTATTGTCTCTTCTTGATATGTGTCTCCATTTTATTTTTGGTATCTTCGCCGATAATTCTTCAACAAGTTTTTTGTAGTTTTTCAAGGATGGTTCATTCGTAGTATATTTTTCTTTTATCTGGCGAATAGCTAACTGGGAATCACTGGTGACTCTTACATTCTCCAACTTCATTTCTATTGCGAATCGCAAAGCGTGTATTATAGCTTCATATTCTGTTTCATTGTTGGTAGATGCAAATTCCAATCTGAAAGAAAAAGCCATTTTATTGCCTTCTGGCGAAATTACAATGATCCCAATTCCGTTACCTTCTCCATTTGACGATCCATCTACCAATATTTCCCATCTGTTTGGCTCGCTTAATAAATCCCTTGGATTTCCATGTTCTTCTTCTATATCCATCATTTCTTCCACTGCTTCATCCTCTTCCAATGGAAATTCTGCTAAAAAGTCTGCAACAACTTGTGATTTGGGTGAGGATAGTATTTCATATTTGAGTTTGCAATGACTTACTTGAGCATTCCATCTTTCAACCCTTCCTGACTCAATTGGTACTTTTGTCATTACCTTAACTGTGTGTGCTTCGAAGTAGATGTGAAGTTTAAATGTTGCGTAAACTAATGCCAAAATTAGTTTTTCAATTTTTGAATAATTTTTCTCCGCGGCATTGAATGTTTTTTGATGCAATAGATTGGCTTTTCCACTCCTGCGTCCATTCACAAATATCTGCGCTTAGTGCATGCGAGGTTGTCGTGAGGTAAATTAGTAATTCTTCCCCAGCTCTGCTTTTTGTAAGATTGATATATCCATTAGATGTTCTTTTATTCCTTGTAACGCCTTTTCACATTCATTTGTCCATCTAAATTTCGCTCCTTTTTTAAGTATGTTGAAAAAATGCTTGCACTTATCAGATGATCGCGAGATGAATCTTCCTAGCGAAGCTAATAGTCCATTTAACTTTTGCACATCTTTCACATTGTTCTTTGGTGTCGGCATATCGCGAATTGCTTGTACTTTCTCTATGGATCGACTTGTATTCCTTCTTTTGACACAATGTATCCTAAATTTTTTCCGTGATGCCACCCCAAAGGTGCATTTTTCCTGGTTTATTTTGATGTTGAAATGTCTCATTTGTTCAAAAATTTCCTTCAAATCCGTACATGATCTTTTGCTTCTTTAATTTTTATTAACATGTCATCCACGTAAACCTCTAGTGTTTTATGTATCCATTTTTCGAACACTTTTTCTACCATCCTTTGGTATGTTGCTCGGCATTTCGCAGACCAAATGGCATTTTTGTGTAACAAAGATAATCCTCTTGGAGCGAAAAAGGCGTGTATGCTCTTGGTCTTCTTCGGCGAGAGGAATTTGATTGTATCCCTTGTATCCATCAAGAGAGGATATCCTTTCATTTTCCTTTGCTGACTCAACCATTTGCGGAATATCTGGTAAAGGAAAACTATCTTTTGGACAAGCTTTGTTTATATCGGTAAAATCTATGCAAATTCTTATCCCTTTTTTCTTCTTTGGGACTACGACCATATTTGCTATCCATTTGGGATATTTTGCTTGTCTAATAATTCCGGCGTCAAGCATCTTCTGTAGCTCTTCTTCTATTTGAGGATGATATGCTGTTGCAATTTTTCTAATTCTCTGCTTGAATGGTCTTGCATTTTTATCAATCTCTAATTTATGACAAGCTACAGATGGATCTATTCCAGGCATCTCATCCATATCCCACGCGAAAATGTCTTTATAATCTCGCAACAAATCAATAATCTTTCTTTCCTCATCTGCCTCCATTTTAGTCCCAATTTTTAACATCTTGGGTTCTTCTTCAGTTCCGATATTTACTTCCTTTGTTGGCTCTGCCGTAGTGTAGCTAGCCTTCGGTTCTCCCATGGGCGTTGGTCCTTTTATTTTCTTCGCAAGTTCATTCTCTTCGCCATATATTCCTTTTCCTTCTTCTGCTCTTATCATGTAAGTTCTAAATTCTTCTTCCTTTTTCGCTGCTTTTGCCATCTTCTTGCGATCTTTACGCCTCTTCACCTGTTCTTCATAATGTTTTACTTCGATTTGATGATATATCCTTCCTTTATCGGTATCTCCTCTGATTTCGCCAATTCCACTCGGCATAGGAAATTTGACACATTGATGAAATGTCGATGCTACATCTTTTATTGCATGTATCCATGGTCTTCCCAACAGTATGTTATATGGTGATTCCATATCCACTACACATAACGTCAGATGTGTTTCAATTTCTCCCAACAAAATTCGTATTTTTATCTCCCCTTTAGGTTTTGTTATGGATTTGCCGAAACCATAGATATGATATGTTGCGGAAGTCATTTCTTCAATTTTGTACCCCAATTCTTTATAAGCATGATAAAACATTATATTCACTGAACTCCCTGTGTCCACCAAAGTTCTATTTATTGCCCATTCTTCCACTGTTTTTGTTGGTTTTCCTTCTTCCTTGCTTGCGTTTATTGTAATCACTAGTGGAGACGTGTGGCTTAAATTCTCTCTTGGTATCTCTGTTGCTGTGAACATAATCTTCTGTTTTTCCCATTCTTTTAAGGGTAATGCCTTCTCTGTTGTTACAATTTTCTTTCCTTCAAAATCTCGCTTATGTATTCTCCCTTTGATATTTTCATGAAATTTATTAATCATCGTCTTTGTAATCATATTACATTCCCATTCTCCCTTATTCTCCTTGATTCTGGCCTTCTCCATTTTAAACAATTCATCCATCATATTTTTGATTTGAACAATTTTAATGACAATATCCAATCTCACATCCTCAGTGCTCCCTGTTTCTACCGCCAATATGTAGTTGCAGGAAATCCTACACTACACCCCTCACAAGAATCCACACAACTAAGCCATTGAAGATGAACAACTATGATTTTTATTGATTAATTCCTTGAATGTTTACAAGATAAAATAGAAAAGATCTAAAGAAATTACAATCACTTCAAACTTTCTCTCTCTTAATGACTTGCTTCACACTCGAAAAAAGGATCCCTCTCAAATGATCCCGCTTCGACTCTTTATATAGGGTATTACACAATGGATGACATCTAAGCTGTCCTTTATTTTCGGGAATGACTTGCGAAATATCGCAGGCGTTCAAATATATAATCTCGCAAGTTTCCTAAATCTCGCTAAGTCTTCACATCTTTCTCGTGTTTTGGCTGCCGTCATTCATTGCGTCATTTATATTACTCATTTGCGACACTTTCGCAATATCGTCGTTTATTGATCTCGCGAGGTATTGTTGTTGCGATATTTTGATCCTACACATACCATCTTAGGTGATTACTTAGAATCGGTTACACTAATAAAAGTCATACCAATACATAAGTCAGGCATTGTGACTAGTTTTACCAAGATACATAACAAGTTATGATCGGTTCTACTAACTCACACATATTGGTAATCCAAAAATATGTAATGAATAACAATACCAATAAGCCTATCGATCCCCCTTTCGATTCACAAAACAAGTTCATGAATGTACTTCCTTTAAACGAATGTAAACATTGTTTCCTAGGACGAAATCTTCACGCATACCCATCCACATAATCACAATAGCATTCATACAATTATGTCGATGTCTTATATACGAAGTTCAAAAGATAAGTGTTATACTTCGTATTGTAATTCCTTAACACTATGTCTACTACAGTATAATCATTCACAGCTTCGCAGTTATGTTTTCAATATAGCACGAATTGAAAGATACGTTGGGAATGAAACAGTTCAAGTCAAAATATTACTAACCTCAAGAGGAAGGATGATGTTGTCGATGTAGCTTGTTACTTCTTTACATTCTTCAAGTCTTCGAGTAATACCTGTATGTCTCATTATCCTAATCTTTCTAGCCTAACCTATACGAAGTTGTCTCTAGTTAATAATCAAGCGACTCTTTAATTGAGTTTTGATTCACTAAAATATGACAACCAAACTTGACATACCAACGCTTGGTGGGTTCAACCGAGCTATGCTCTAACAATCTATTTTATCTCATTACTCCGTTCCATGGCTGATCCCCGATTGATTCCATGGATTAGTAATAGATTACCATTTTATCTCATTAATCAGTTTCATGGCTGATCCTTGGCTGATTCTATAGCGCCCCCAAAGCTAGCAGCTGACTAACCCAAGAGATTAGCTAAATAAAGAGGCACTAAGAATCTAAATCATTTACTTCAACATTCAATTAAGAAATGCACTCTGAACTTAACCCAAAAACTAGCCCCGCTCTGAAATAAATACAAGAACTCTTCTCATGTGATACATAATAATAATCATTTGGTTTACAAGTACAATATACAACATAATAAACATAGCAGAAGTAAATCAACTAGCGAACTCAACCCTTGAAGCTTTCGTTGCGCAACTCTGATCTATCTCTGAAACTGAAAGTGGGAAAGGGTGAGCACATCATCCCTAAAACGGTTACCCCGTAGGAATAATAACTAGCTTTCAAGTAAACATTAATATGATTCGAAGACAATGCAGGTTTTATCGAAAAACGATAATACACGGAAAGACAAGTAAACATAATGCAAAAACTTCTTCAAAGACATTCATAAATAACAGTAAACATCCATGTATGAGATGTGTGTTTCCGCACATGGGAAGAGTAATATTGATGCCAATTCCACACCGATTAGGTAATACTGCGGTGTATCGCCCTAGCCATAAAATAAGATATAAAGGAATATAATTTTGGCCATGTAATATTGCGGTGTATCGCCCTATCCATAGAATACTTGGATATTGTGTCGGCACACATCTCATACCAAACAAAGACATGCATGAATTTCACAAAAGACAGATTTCTAAAACATTAATAAATACAAGAGAGTTCGTTATCGATTCCCACCTCTTTTGATGACAAGCCACGCCTACCTCGAGATCCACAGTCCACTGATTCATCCTTTGAATCGATCGTTGTTAATATGGACTAACTGTTAATCACACAAGAAGTCTAAGAATCTAGCCATAAGGCTCACACAAGGCTCATAACATAATTTCATATAATTCTCTAGTTATAAGCTAAGTGAACTATCTAATGGTTCTAAGGCCCATTTATGGTTCTACACCTTTTCATTCTCTATCTTTATTATAACTAAGGTTTACTAATCCAATTAGGATGATTCGATAGTCCATTAGCTAAGTCTTAGGAAATTCTACAACCTTGTAGAAGGAACCAAATGCTATTTCTGACCATAAAGGTCCAAAAAATCAAAGAATGAAACTATGCCTAAACCCAAGTCCATTAACCTGGCCCATTAACCTAAGGCCCAGTCCATTCGGGTCAACTAACGGTCAATGTTTGGTCAGAGGAGTCAACTAACGGTCAACATCTAAGTCCGAAAGTCAAAGGTCAAGGTCGGGTCAAAGGATTAACTTGGTCGAGTCCACTTTGAGTCAAACGGATTCAACTCAAACTAAACAGAGGGTCAACTTGACTCGGTCAGATTAATCGAGTCATCAAAACAAAACAAAAAACAGATCGAATAAGCTCGGTCGACGGCCAAGGGTTCTTCTCACACATCTGCAACTCTAACTCTACAACTCCATTCAAGTTCAACTTCAATCTATGCATTACATCAATTCAAAATACAAATTTTCATTCTAAACAATTCTATAATTTCTATACAACTGAAATTCAAGCTTTACCTGCAATTGCAGTACTAAGCCACACTCATCCTAGAAACATATTCCATCAGTTACGGCCAAGCTAAAGCTATTTCGACTGAATTCAGTTCATACACCCTTAATCCATTCATCTTGTTCAGCCATAACTAATACATTACACAAATATTACCAACAATCCTTTCCCTGCATTGCACAGTATCACGGCATCAACATTATCTCCACAACAGCGGCTAACACCAACCTTACTAAACTATTACCAGATTAACAACAATTCAGTTTTAACCCTTTCCAACTCCATTGTCACAACCATAAACTCATATCTAACACAATCCTCATATGCACCCATTACAATTCACCTCCATACCAATTCTTAACTCAATCTGCACTAGTACAGCTCACTAAGAACTCAACCCCCAACACAGTTTGCAACCCAAGCTCTAAGCACTCCAACATAACCTAACTCAGAACTATTACAACCACATCCTGCACAAAAACTCCAAAGTAATCCACTGCCTTGCCATAGTATTTAAGAGTCACACCACTTCTGTCATACAACCATGTCAGCTTCATCACCTTACAAACAACACAACAGAGCTATCATATACATCAATTCAATCTCCATTCTCATAACCCTGTAATCTCACTAATTCAATCTATATTTCTACACCAACCCAACCTCATCATTAACCATTGCCCATCCTTTACAGTTCATACATATGCATCACTAATTTCATCACCATTCCCGCAATTCTGCAACTCAACAATCTTATAAACTCCCCTACAAAATTCTAACAGACACTAACTCATCCCAAACCTAAACTCCCAACTGTTATGTTCCATATTCAGTTCACATCTTAGCTTCAATTACAAATACAAGTATTCACCAATCAAAAGAACAACTTTACAAAATTAACCTGAAAAGATCAATTACCTCAGAACTGAATCACTCAAGTAATTTCAATCTCAATCCCTTCTTCACTTGACTCGGTTCAGCAACTCGTCTCAAGACTAACATCGACCCTTCAACTCAGTTCATCCATCATCATCAGTTCTCAATCTCAAATCTTCATTTTTCTAATTCAAACTTTGAACATCAACCAAAACTTCAAATCCAATAAACCCATCCTTCAATTATTATTAATCATCACCTAATCGAACTCCAATTCAACATGCAAAAACCCTAAACTTTTTTTCCTTCACTGCACATTAAGGATCATCTACTAAATCTTCTTCTTATCTATCAATAATGAAAACCCATCATCTCGAACTCATCGGAGATTCAATTTCATAACTTCTCTCAATTAACTTTAGAAACCCTAACTTTCATCGTTCACAACATCACTTTCTTCTCCTCCCGTGCTCAAACTAACTTCAACACCATCACCGACAATCAATACTCGATGTGTATCTTCTTCCCTCGATCTCATAACCATTTCTTTATTTCTCAAAATCATTGTAGAATCGCTGCAGGAGAAAAGCAGCAGAAGAAAAGAAGAACAGAAAAAGGAGAAGAAGAAGAAAGAAAACGAAGAAATAAGAATGAAAGAGAAAAGAGGGATCGAGTTTATCTACTCGACTAGGGATAAGATCTAGGATAATACTATTGCAGCCATTCTCTTCGCTAAGGGAACTCCAGGTCGGTCTACTTGTGAAAAGACTATTTTGCCTTTCAAACCAATCTGATGATTACCTCTTTGTCTGGTATCTAATTGCCACGTTCGAGTAGTCCATTTCGTGTAACTTTTCGAGATCTATCTAACGATACTAGCTTTGTATCTATATCGTTGTTAGATTAATTCCTATTAATTAACATTCGTGTTAAACTAATCGAGTAATTAACGGCTAAGACGTCTCTTGATTGGTCTAATAGCGTTGACGAGCTTGAGGGTCCTTACATTCTCCCCACCTTATTCATTTTCATCCTCGAAAATCAAACCCTCCATCTGGTCTTCAAAACTCCCCACCTTATAGAATAATACTATTTCTTATTTAAGCGCAAACAAGAAACAAATCACAAACCTATATGGCTTTCTACAATTAAAATTTGTGGCTCTAGGTTAAAAGTACTAATTTCCATTCCAATAAGTTACTGGTTCTAATTACGAGAGAAAATATTCTATAAATAAGTTTATAATTAAAATTTGGGATCTATCAGTCCACTAAAAGAAGCAAGTCTCCCTTCAATGCCTAGTGATACAAGAATGCAGTTGCCCTGTCTAGGTTCATGAATCCTGACAATGCCTACCTACGTAACAAGTATCACCCGAACACATCGAACTACCAACCTCACTATTCCCCGGTCTTTGGATTAACTAAGTATTAATTTATTAAGATTAATTAGTCCCTAAAATTTTACCGTAATTGGTGTAAGTCTTATAAATTTACTTCGTAAAATATATAAATAGTCCACATCATTTTAAGCAATTTAATCATCAATTTTTTTTTTATTTTTTATTTTATCATTATAAGTAATCCAAATTTGATTCACGTCAATTTATAATATTCGATAATTTTAACTTTACTGTAATACCATATACAAAATTTCCAAATATAATCTACTCTAAATTCCCCACTGGTCTAATTATTCAAATACTATTATCAACTGTATTATTATTCTCATTACTCTTAAGTTGCTAGTCCAGTTGGTACACTAAGTCACAATCTTCCAAAAAATAATTTTACATTCACTTAACGATTGGTATAACAGATTTTTATTTATTCAGATTGAATTCGTATACTATATCTTGTTAAAGATTAGCAGTGGTAATTTAATATGATTTAAATTTAAATCTGCATAAAATTATAATATTTCCTAATAGTCTTTAAATCCTTCTATTAATGTAAAGTATCCTATTAATATACCAAGTTATTTTCTTTTCATTCTAATATTACACTAAACCTCTGAATACTATTATTCCTACTTCATGTATATTTGTTTCACTTTAAAGATTTACTGAGTCATTTGTTAAATTACATATAGTTTCGGTGCAATATTACTAGCAAGTTAAGTCTTTTAATTTTATACATTATATTTTCACCTTTTACGCCTATTGCCCATGGGCACTAGTTTAACTATCTAGTTTAGAAGGAACATCTATTCCTAATTTTTCATTAGTTTAATTTACAAAACTTAAGCATTGTTAATTTTCCATAACTATTTAATCATAATTATTATTTTTATCGTTATCCATCTTTAATAAAATTTTAGTTAAGTTTAGTTCAATATGACACTAATTGATAAATGTTAACGTTACTTTATTAAAATTATTATTACTGCAATTGTCATCTATAATTATTATTATAATATTTTTATTATAAACATTGATGGTTAAACTATTATTCTAACTATTCTTATACAAATATTATCAAATTCCAAGAATATTATTAACATTTATGTGATTATAAACTGTTGATTCTATGTATATAAGTCAAGGTATACTCAATAAATTTCTATGTGACTTTCAAGATTTATCAATAATACTAATCTCACAATTTTGATAGTATTAGATTGTCCACATGTTCATACTTTTTAGATTAATTATTCTCAAATTCTTATTAGCTAAGGTTATTGGTGTACCCTACAATTTTTACTTCTTACATAAATAAGCAAAACAACCAAACAAACAAATCAATCAATCAAATAATTCTTTTAATTATTGATAGCTTTTAGTGATTAAAGTTTATCTCACAGCCCATCCCAATTCTAAACTAATTTACTTCACTAATTAGCACTAGATATCCCTATTGTTTCCCATATAAGATCTAATAGTGAGCTCTGATACCAACTTTGTAACGCCCCCAAAGCTAGCAGCTGACTAACCCAAGAGGTTAGCTAAATAAAGAGGCACTAAGAATCTAATTTACTTCAACATTCAATTAAGAAATCTGCTACAAAACTTAACCCAAAAACTAGCCCCGCTCTGAAATAAATACAAGAACTCCTCTCATGTGATACATAATAATAATCATTTGGTTTACAAATACAATATACAACATAATAAACATAGCAAAAGTAAATCAACTAGCGAACTCAACCCTTGAAGCTTTCGTTGCGCAACTTTGATCTATCTCTGAAACTGAAAGTGGGAAAGGGTGAGCACATCATCCCTAAAAGGGGTGCCCCGTAGGAATAACAACTAGCTTTCAAGTAAACATTAATATGATTCGAAGACAATGCAGGTTTTATCGAAAAACGATAATACACGGAAAAACAAGAAAACATAATGTAGAAACTTCTTCAAAGACATTCATAAATAACAGTAAACATCCATGTATGAGATGTGTGTTGCCGCACATGGGAAGAGTAATATTGATGCCAATTCCACACCGATTAGGTAATACTGCGGTGTATCGCCCTAGCCATAGAATAAGATATAAAGGAAGATAATTTTGGCCATGTAATATTACGGTGTATCGCCCTATCCATAGAATACTGGATATTGTGTCGGCACACATCTCATACCACACAAAGACATGCATGAATTTCACAAAAGACAGATTTCTAAAACATTAATGAATACAAGAGAGTTCGTTATCGATTCCCACCTCTTTTGATAATAAGCCACGCCTACCTTGAGATCCACAGTCCACTGGTTCATCCTTTGAATCGATCGTTGTTAATATGGACTAACTGTTAATCACACAAGAAGTCTAAGAATCTAGCCATAAGGCTCACACAAGGCTCATAACATAATTTCATATAATTCTCTAGTTATAAGCTAAGTGAACTATCTAATGGTTCTAAGGCCCATTTATGGTTCTACACCTTTTCATTCTCTATCTTTATTATAACTAAGGTTTACTAATCCAATTAGGCTGATTCGATAGTCCATTAGCTAAGTCTTAGGAAATTCTACAACCTTGTAGAAGGAACCAAATGCTATTTCTGACCATAAAGGTCCAAAAAATAAAAGAATGAAACTATGCCTAAACCCAAGTCCATTAACCTGGCCCATTAACCTAAGGCCCAGTCCATTCGGGTCAACTAACGGTCAATGTTTGGTCAGAGGAGTCAACTAACGGTCAACATCTAAGTCCAGGTCAAAGGTCAAGGTCGGGTCAAAGGATTACTCGGTCCAGGTCCACTGATTCAAACGGATTCAACTCAGCTAAACAGGGTCAACTTGACTCAGTCAGATTAACTGAGTCATCTAAACAAAACAAAAACAGACTGAATAAGCTCAGTCAGACTGGCCAAGGGTTCTTCTCACACATCTGCAACTCTAACTCTACAACTCCATTCAAGTTCAACTTCAATCTATGCATTACATCAATTCAAAATACAAATTTTCATTTTAAACAATTCTATAATTTCAATACAACTGAAATTCAAGCTTTACCTGCAATTGCAGTACTAAGCCACACTCATCCTAGAAACATAATCCATCAGTTACGGCCAAGCTAAAGACTATTTCAACTGAATTCAGTTCATACACCCTTAATCCATTCATCTTGTTCAGCCATAACTAATACATTACACAAACATTACCAACAACCCTTTCCCTGAACTGCACAGTATCACGACAACAACATTATCTCCACAACAACGGCTAACACCAATCTTCTTACTAAACTATTACCAGATTAACAACAATTCAGTTTTAACCCTTTCCAACTCCATTGTCACAACCATAAACTCATTTCTAACACAATCCTCATCCGCACCCATTACAATTCACCTCCATACCAATTCTTAACTCAATCTGCACTAGTACAGCTCACTAAGAACTCAACCCCCAACACAGTTTGCAACCCAAGCTCTAAGCACTCCAACATAACCTAACTCAGAACCATTACAACCACATCCTGCACAATCAAACTCCAAAGTAATCCACTGCCTTGCCATAGTATTTAAGAGTCACACCACTTCTGTCATACAACCATGTCAGCTTCATCACCTTACAAACAACACAACAGAGCTATCATATACATCAATTACATCTCCATTCTCATAACCTTGTAATCTCACTAATTCAATCTATATTTCTACACCAACCCAACCTCATCATTAACCATTTCCCATCCTTTACAGTTCATACATATGCATCACTAATTTCATCACCATTCCCGCAATTCTGCAACTCAACAATCTTATAAACTCCCCTGTAAAATTCTAACAGACACTAACTCATCCCAAACCTAAACTCCCAACTGCTATGTTCCATGTTCAGTTCACATCTTAGCTCCAATTACAAATACAAGTATTCACCAATCAAAAGAACAACTTTACAAAATTAACCTGAAAAGATCAATTACCTCAGAACTGAATCACTCAAGTAATTTCAATCTCAATCCCTTCTTCACTTGACTCGGTTCAAAGAACTCGTCTCAAGACTAACATCGACCCTTCAACTCAGTTCATCCATCATCATCAGTTCTAAATCTCAAATCTTCATTTTTCTAATTCAAACTTTGAACATCAACCAAAACTTCAAATCCAATAAACCCATCCTTCAATTATTCTTAATCATCACCTAATTGAACTCCAATTCAACATGCAAAAACCCTAAACTTTTCTTCCTTCACTGCACATTAAGGATCATCTACTAAATCTTCTTCTTATCTATCAATAATGAAAACCCATCATCTCGAACTCATCGGAGATTCAATTTCATAACTTCTCTCAATTAACTTTAGAAACCCTAACTTTCATCGTTCATAACATCACTTTCTTCTCCTCCCGTGCTCAAACTAACTTCAACACCATCACCGACAATCAATACTCGATGTGTATCTTCTTCCCTCGATCTCATAACCATTTCTTTATCTCTCAAAATTATTGTAGAATCGCTGCAGGAGAAAAGCAGCAGAAGAAAAGAAGAACAGAAAAAATGAGAAGAAGAAGAAAGAAAACGAAGAAATAAGAATGAAAGAGAAAAGAGGGATCGAGTTTATCTACTCGACTAGGGATAAGATCTAGGATAATACTATTGCAGCCATTCTCTTTGCTAAGGGAACTCCAGGTCGGTCTACTTTTGAAAAGACTATTTTGCCCTTCAAACTAATCTGATGATTACCTCTTCGTCTGGTATCTGATTGCCACGTTCGAGTAGTCCATTCAGCGTAACTTTTCGAGATCTATCTAATGATACTATATTTGTATCTATATCGTTGTTATATTAATTCCTATTAATTAACATTCGTGTTAAACTAATCGAGTAATTAACGGCTAAGATGTCTCTTGACTGGTCTAATAGCGTTGACGAGCTTGAGGGTCCTTACTGATTCCATGGATTAATAATAGATAACCATTTCATCTCATTACTCTGTTCCTGAATTCCCCGGCTGAATTCCATGGATTAGTAATATATACTCAACTCATTTTATTACTCTGTTTCATGAATCATTCCCAGCTGAATTTCATGGATTAGTAATAAATATTCAACAATCTGGCATCTGGGACACCACCGAGTAAGTCCTGAGAAAATGGTGCAAGTGTACTTGACAATAGTGCACGAACGAGCACCCGGACGCACGAACAAACGATCGAAAATATGGACAAACGAGGAAATTATGAAGAAAATAATATTAAATAAAATAAACAAGAGGCCCGGGACCGGTCACACCAGCCGGGCCGGTCATGCCGCCGTGGCCGGTCCCTCTCTCCCTCTCCCATTATTTTATTTATTTTATTTTATTCTAATTTGTTTCCCTCATCTCATGGAAACGCCCTCATTTGAGCAAACTCCCTCGTTTGAGCGAAACTCTTAATTTTCCATACTTTCATCGAACAAAATAGGGAACGGTGTCACGGGACCGGGCCACCTAGCCGGCCGGCCATGCCCTAGCCATATCCGGTCCCACACCTCACAATCCCTTATTTTCTCATATTATTATTTCCATCATCTCATGGAACTCCATCGTTTGAGCGAAAACCCTAGTTTTTCAATATTTTCCCAAATATCGCTCAAATCATGAAAAAGCCAAAAAGTCAAACGATCATACGACCGACTAGGCCACTCACGTCATTTATTAAAATATTATTATTTTAATATTTTCAAAATATTGGTCGCACGAGAAAAGTTCTACTTGCTCACTCGCACGAGAAATATTTTCAAAATTGAGAGTTTCAGTCAAGATCAAACTCTTCTGTAAATCCAAAGTATTGCTCAAACGCGCGCCAGAAAATACCAAAACTCTCAGGACTGAGACACGGATACTGTGGTGACACGGGCATGCTACCTTGACCGACCAAGGCTGGCCCTAAGGCTTGCAATGAGCCGGTCCTACACATCTTTATAATTTTGACCTAATTTGCTATCAATTGCTCATATTGGGTCAAAACTCTCTTAACCGACTTGAGACTCGTTCAGTCGACCGACAGCTGGTCCCACGACCACCAAGGACCGGTCCCATGACCCCTTGGTCGGTCCCTCATCTCTCCATAGTCAGGTACTAACTAACGCTCACACGAGCACTATTTTAATAAATGATTAAACCAGCGTCTGATCGTTCTTTCACCAACCCGTCAACAAAGGACTTTGGTGCATGCTCACTCGAGCATTCAGGCGCTACATGGTCGACCATCATCCCATGTAGCCGGTCACTCCCTCACTCAGTGACCAATTTTCAGTAAATCATCAATGAATCAACAATTGATCAAAATTAGGGTTTCGAACAAATGCTTTGTAAATCATAATTCTGAGCGAGTTCAAACACTAATAATTCTATGTTGATCCAGCAATAAACATCTGAGTTAATTACATAATATTCGGTCAGGCTACCAATATTTTAATTAACATTTTATTGGGTCACGTTACCAATAATCCATCGAATGAGCAATATGAAAAGACGAGGGTACCCAAATATACCTCAATCTAAAACTTTTCCACCTATAAGTCCTTTCTCCGAAAGTGATTGTCTATGGACTGAGTCAAGACAATACAACTAATCGGTTCACACTTCGTGTGATCGTCTATGGATACGAGATCGAGACAATACGAAAACAAGATAATTTGTGTGATTGACTATGGATACAAGATCGAGACAATACAACAACGAAGTATGTTTACTTGATAAAAGGTTCAAACTTAACCAAACACAGTAGGATTACTATCAAGTAAATAGGAATTAACGTTTGTGTATTTTACTTCTAATTATAATAAAAATAATTATAATTACGAAAATAGAAAAGTAAAAGACACAACAAGATTTTGTTAACGAGGAAACCGCAAATGCAGAAAAACCCCGGGACCTTGTCCAGAATTGAATACTCTCAGGATTAAGCCGCTATACAAAATAAAACCAACTTCGTATAGTTGAGACCAAGCAACTAAACCTATAGTTCACCTAGTTCCGTCTGTATTCCCACGCCTCTAACTTGTAATAAGCCACGTACTTGGAAAAATTCCTTTGGTTCGTATTCCAAGCAGTAAAGGAACAACAAATCTGTTTGGTAACAACTATTTTCAACCAAGTGATATGAGTTCGACAAAAGGCTCTTCCGTTTATCCCAATAAAATCCTTTGTCAGGTCCTTAGATCTATCTAATAAAGACTACCAAAGTAATTGTCAAGATTTTGCAATCAATACTTTTAATCACAAGGAAACTTATTGATGCCGATCTACTCAACTAATCAATCCAATCTACCACAAGGATAAACCGATTATAGTTGGATCCTCTTTAACCGAAACAAGTATTATGTACACCAAAGATTATGAACCCAAATCAGAAATCTTCTTCGTCTTCAAATCTTCTTTGATCTTCAATAAACACCTGCACACAATCAACTTGAATATCTAGTGATCAATCACACAAAGAACGGAGTCTATTAACAATGGATTATCACAATACGTCTTTAGATCTACAAACAGTCTAAGATCCCCGTCGAAACTTCGATCTACTTTGATCGAATCTTATATCAGAAGAGAAGATTCTCAAGCACAAACAAACTAGGTGCAATCAAATTCAACAACCGTTAGTCAATCAAATCAATCGAAAACTAATAATAAACCGCAATTTTCTAGTTTTCCACCAACGGTACTAATAGAGCTTCTCAATCCCGAAGAAGTCTTTAAACCGAGCGGTCGTAAGAGATTTCGCCTAATTAGGTTACTCGCCTCTCCGAATATGCGGCTCCACAGTAACAACACAACTAGGTAGTTTTGCTGGCTCTGAGGATTAGTTTGCTCGAAATGCAAACTTTGATATTTATAGACCAGGGAAGTTTGGACACCAAGAAATTTCCAAAACCGAAAATATTTTCAAGATATGCAATATATTTCCAAACTCGGTTTCCATAATTCCTGGAAATGCTTTGTCCAAATAATGACCGAAAATCTCTTAGAAAATCTCCAACTAGTAAATGCACATTACTAATTTTCAATTTCCAAAAATAAAATTAAAAACCTTAATCAAAAGATTCTCAATTTATTTTCGATCCAGAATTCTCCTTTAGCTATTAAGGAATATCTTAAAACAATTAAAGATAAGCGTTACTGCACATGTTCAAAGTATGTCGACATTTTAACTTAGTAAATCATATTTCATATTTATTATCTTGGAATCAATTTGCCACACTTCCAAACAAGTTTAGAATTGGTTCATTTGACTTCCAAGAACTATGTGATTGATCAAGAACACTCAATCACCAAACATGGGTTTCACGGTTCTACCTAAACAAGTTTTGGTTCTACCTCCATGTGGGTACTGGAATTAGTCACGCTAGCTTTCCAAAACTTGGTTTACTAGGTACTAGGATCGGTTCCCACATATATATGGTATCTAACTTGTATTTGTTGCACATGTCCATAGGATCGGTTTCCAAAATCTAAAAACGTGTTGCACATGTTCATAGGATCGGTTCCCAATATCTAGAAACTTGCTTCACCTCATACAAGGATCGATTCCCCTTTGTGATATGTTGCACCTCTTACTAGGATCGGTTCCCCTTTACCCAGAGTCGGTCATACACAAAATCACAAAATCGATCATACCATCTCAGGTGATTACTTAAGATCGGTTTCACTAATAAAAGTCATACCAATACAAAAATCAGGCCTTGTGAATAGTTTTACCAAGAACATAAACAAGTCATGAACGGTTATACTAATCACACATATTGGTAGTTCAAAAGATATGCAATGAATAACAATACCAATAAGCCTAGCGATTTCCCTTTCGATTCACAAAACAAGTTCATGAATTTACTTCATTTAAACGAATGTAAAACATTGTTTCCTAGGATGAAATCTTCACATCATACCCATACATAATCACAATAACATTCAAATGATTATGTCGATGTCTTATATATGAAGTTCAAAAGATAAGCGTTATACTTCATATTGTATTCCTTAATAATACTACGTCTAACTAGAGTATAATCATTCATGCTGCGCAGTTTTGTTTTCAATATGCATGACTTGAAAGATACGTTAGGGAATGAAACAGTTCAAGTCAAATATTACTAACCTCAAGTGGAAGGATGATGTTGTCGTTGTAGCTCCTTACTTCTTCACTTCTTCAAATCTTCACGTAATTCTTGTAATGTCTCATATCCTAATACTTTCAAGATAACCTATATGAAGTTGACTCTAGTACATAATCAAGCGACTCTTTAAATGAGTTTTGGTTCACTAAAATATGACAACCAAACTTGACATACCAACGCTTGGTGGGTTCAACCGAGCTATGCTCTAATAATCTCCCCCTTTGTCAATTTTAGTGACAAAACGCTTACATCATATGGATAAACAAATTACAAGAATTCATTACACATACGCTTGATTCCCAAATTCAACATCACAATAACATGTATACATTCAATCCATAAATGCCGTTGTTGACATTATAATAACAAAGCTAATACTCCCCCTAAAGGTAAGATAGGTAGATTTTTTCAATCTGCACGTCTTTGTTATTCCCTTATCAATATGACATGCTACCCCCCTTAGTCTATGCTTTACGCTTTCGTTAGATAAAATGTTTAAGCACCATTGTCCTTTCTCTTAGTGATATCAATTAATATAAATCAATACCAATATCACTTGTTTACTCCATATATTTCTCCCCCTTTTTGACACAAAATGACAAAGGTACGATCAAATAAAAGACAAACCGAAAGGATCTTACAAATCTCACAAGACTTGCAACCTATAAGAGTTAAGCACGAGGGTTCCACATACCATTTTTGATAACCAATATCAAAACCGAAACTACAAAGTAATTTTGCTTTGATATGTTACCAAGGAAACAATTGCCCGAAGCAATTTTCCCTAATAGTTTAGCAAACCAAAAATCGACTAAGCACCTTAGTTCGTTTGCTAAACCGATTGTACAAATACAATCGCTTGTTCGATAAGACCAAAATAAAGATAACTCTACTTTTCTCATCAGGTTCTAATTATCCATATAACTTAGACCTTTCACTTTTAAACAAGACAAGTACTAGGTTAGTTAACTAGTATTTCTTGTTAAGGCATTCGATTAGACTTGAATAACCGAAACCTCCACTTTGATAAGTCTAACTAAGATCTGAATTAACTTAGTTTCTCTTATCCGGAATCAAATTGGACTAAACAATTTATCCCGAAAACCTCTTCTTTTGTTAAGGCATAAACAATTCATACAAACCAAATAAATCAACTTGTATAATTATTTACCTCAACCGGAAGCAATTAAAACAACATAGACATTAAAGCACCGCAATTGCACCGAAATTTTGTAAGCCTAAACGATTGATACCAAACAATAAAGCAAGTTAACAATAATTTTTCTTAATCGGAAACAATTGAGTCACACACACATCCATACACAAATAATGGAATAAAACATCAATTGTACCGAAATTTTGTTAAGCAAAAGCAATAAATATACGCAATAAATTCAGGATTTTCTTAAACAGGAAAACGATTAACTAACAAAGTCGTTACCTCAAATTTCGCATCCTCTTCTCCAATATGTTTGCATCTTCTTTCCAGGGAGAATTGATACCGAAATATCATTATGTTGTCATACTTATGCAAGACAAAAGAATAACAACAACCAACCTTTACCAGAGAAAGGTTGAAAAACCGGCTTTAACTTATGCAATGCAAAAGTTGAAAACCCCGAAACACATATGCTTTTATGCTAAACCAAACGATTCAACATATTGTGACTTTTTCACATATTGTTTCAATCAGAACCCCTCATGAACCTTTGATATAGCCTACTATAACATGGCCCAACAGTGAAGCGCCACAGTGGCGCGTTACTGAGAATGTATCCTGGCAGATGGAGCTGCACATGCCGACGGTGTAGCGCCAACATGGCTGAGACAAGAAAGGCTACTTGACAAATGCAATACGACGAGATAGTGTTGCATATCCTTATTCAGAGTTATCCCAGCTCAAGAGAAGAGTAAAGGATGAAATGCAAAGTCATGGCATGACTTTGGCATCGTTCCAAGCACTGGCCAAGATTTGGAAGATGCATATGCAACAATGGCGTTGCCAAATGCGCCATTGGGGATAACTGCTCGCCAAAAGAGACGCAAGTGATGCATATGAAGCATGAAGTTGAATTAAGCAAGTCAAGACTCAGTTGGCATGATATTTGGATATTGGCATCCAAATGAGCTAAGTGCATAGCGAGTTAAGTGAGGCGCAACCGTTGCCAGATGCTTGGCAGAAGTGCAAGTGGGGTGAAGCGTAATCATTACTGAGTACTTGGCATAGGCTAAGAGTGAGTGAAGCACAATCATTATCGAACATTGGCAGGGCCAAAGTTCAGTGACGCATAATGATTGTCAGACTTGAGTTCAAGCTGTCAGTTGCGAGTGTGTGTGCATCACACGCATGCCAGAGGAAGTACGGAAGTTAGAGACGGTTATAAAGGAGCTTTGTAACCGAGTTTGGCATGACTTAACCATTTGAGACAGGTGTAGCGCCATTGTGCAAGCCAGCACCAAAGCTAGAAGTTATAAAGTAGAACTGGCGGTTAGGGGAACTACCCATGGACAGATGGCTATTCATGGGGCGTGCAACAGAGTTGCATACGGATTGGCCCTGTCTTATTGGCATTATAAATAGCCAGAGAAGTCTTACAAATCAGTTGTTCAATAGTTCGAGTGTTGAGGAACCACATTTGTAGTAGAGAGTGATTGTTGCGTTAGGCTTAGAGAATAAGCTTGTAAAGTCCATTGGTTGGACGATTTTGTATCTTCCCCTTAAGCTAATAAAAGTAAGTTTGTTGGCTTATGCGTTTGGCTTTGGTTTGTTGTTGATTTTATAATACCCCCCCATTTCTGTGAAGCATAAACATGGAAGGAACCTCTTTATAGTATGGGCTACATTATTTAGTAGAGAAAATCTAAGTAAGTCTTCCGTTGCATACTCAAGGTAGAGTTGGTTGTTTGCATTGGTGCAAACTTATAAGGCTGAAATACGAGTGGGTGATAAGAGATCACTGAACCACTGTATTGCCGGGTTATACCTTCGCGAAAAATTGCTTGGAGCATTTGGAGGTATGACAATTCGGGTATCAGAGCACAGATTGCTCTGTTTTAGCTTTGTGTCAGAAGATTTTCTCTATTTTTCTCGAGTTTAGTTGCTGAATTTGCAAGAAGTAATGGCTGGTAAGAAGAGTACGCTGGATGCCTTAACTGATAGGGTAGCGAACTTGGAAGACAAGATTGGCGATGAGGTGCGCCATCCTAACAATGCCAATTATAATGCAACGGTGTTGGCTCTCATTTAGGCTCTTGATGAGTATGTTGCTGATATGCTGGAGTCAAACCAAGAAGCAACTAAGAAGCACACTGATTTGGAAGGCCAAATTAATGCTGTTAAGACCATGTTCACAGGTGCCTTGAAAGAACTAACTGAAGAGTTAAGTGTCTTGAGGAGAATGGTGGGTGTAATTGGTTCGGATCAAGCTACTGCGGGTGGTAGTGGTAGTGACTTTACGAAGATTAAAGTCCCAGAACCTAAGGCGTTTTTTGGCGCAAGAGATGCGAAGGCATTGGAGAATTTCATGTGGGATATGGACCAATACTTCAAGGCCGCCAGAACCCCGGAAGAACAAAAGGTTACTCTCGTTAGCATGTACCTGGAGGATGATGCGAATTTATGGTGGAGAACTAGAACTGATGATGACCTTACTGCTGGTCGTCCAAGCATCGTGACATGGGATGTCATGAAAGAAGAATTGAAGAGTCAATTCTTGCCAAGCAATGTGGCTTGGTTAGCCAGAGAGAACTTGCGTAAGCTGAGGCATACCGGTACACCACGGGAATATGTGAAAGAGTTTTCGTCTCTGATGCTAGATATTCGCAACATGTCTGAGGAAGACAAGTTGTTCAATTTTACATCTAGTTTGCAAGCATGGGCTCAGGCCGAAGTGAGAAGACAAGGTGCCAAAGACCTACCTTCGGCCATTGCAATCGCGTGGACAACCTTGTTGATTTTAGGTCAGTCAATACCTCAACTGATGCTAATAGGAAGGGAAAGGACAAGAAAAACCAGAAGTGTAAGGACAAGGATAAGAAAAGTTCTGAGGCCAAGGATAAAAGCTATCAAAGGGACGATAGTTTGGCTGCGAAGAACAAGTCCGGTGGATGTTTCTTATGCAAGGGTCCTCACCTTGCGCGTGATTGTCCAAAGAAAGAAAAATTGTCCGCAATCGTCACTGAGTGTAGTGGTGACAAAGAAGAAACTGATCAAGTGGAGCATGTTAATCCTATTCAACTATGCAACATAGTAGCACAAACGGCAGCAGTACAGCATGGGCTGAGTGGCGTTGGCCTGGTTTATGTGAAAGTTGGCATACACACTCATCATCTCTGGGGCATAGCAGATACAGGTGCGTCTCATACTGTCATGAGCTTGTCAATGGCAGAGTACTTGGGTTTGGAAGTATATCGGGTTGATCACTGCATGAAGACAGTGAATGATATAGCTAAGCCAATCAAAGGGATGGCAGTGGCGAATGTTGAAGTTGGAGCATGGCGTGGCCAGATCAGTGTAATGGTGATGCATCTTAATGATTTCGAGATGATCCTTGGTAAAAACTTTTTCAAAGAAGCAGAGGCAACAGTGATGCCTCACCTTTGCGGGATTTTCATACAAAGTCTTAGTGCACCTTGTTTCGTGAAAGGTGTAGGGAAAGTTAGTCTGGTTGACATGAAGTGTGACAAATGGAAGGCAAGTGAGTTTGTTCCTGTCCGCTCGTTCGAAGAAAGCTTAGCTGAGATTCATATGGAATTTGGATATCCTATGGATCTTAGCATCCCTTGTTCGTCGTGATTAGCGTGTGTATGAAGCAGGGGCCTTGCATTGCTGGTTGCAAGTGCCTGAACCTGCAAGGTTGCTAGAGTATGGAGACTTTGGCATATTATCTGTTTGATGTTTTTGTTTTTAAGTTAAGTTGGGTGTTGCTGATCTTATGGTCTTTGAAGATAGCACACTTTTGTTGGTGTATTTGCGTTGGTACTGTATTTTCTTTCAGTAAGGCCGAGTGTTGGCCAGTGGTGTAAATGGGAAGGGTCCCTATCTTTCTTATGTAAGGCTAGTGTAATTAATGAAGGAGGTGTTTAAGCAAAAACCTTGTCTCTTTTTGCTTAATGTAAAGTTAGTTCATTGGGGAAGCACTACAAGTATACTTATCCAAAGTATACAATAAGAAACGCTGAAAGCAAAACCAAGCAAGAAATGAAGTTGGTGGCATAGGCGAGTTTGCTGTTGGGAGAGTTACGTATAAGTGCGACAGTATTTGGCAACGATAGCATGGAGTAACGCAGCAAGATTGAAGATGTAAGTCCGTCAAGCCTATGAGGTAAGAGTAACTCACAGTGAGGAAGAACATGACGCTGTTTTTCTACTACATTAAAGCGTATCAGTTTGAAAGAACAAGTGAGGCCTTGTTAGTTTCAAAGGCACGTGAAGAGGAACCCAGTCTAGTGAGACAACCGTAAAAACCCAGGTTTCCTAAGTCATGGCTAATGTCATGCATTTCAGTCGAGTTTGCACATGAGCATTGCAAAAAGATTGAAGAACACTGAAAATGCGGGGGTCTAACTGTTGATGGTGGATTTTCATTTAAGGTTAAAATTGTGAAAAACCAGAAAATTATGCGCTAACATCTTGTAAAAGATAAAGCCATTAATAAGTGTTGAATACTTCATCACTTTACTAATTCACCTAGAATGGAGCATGTGGCAACAATCCCATTCTGTGAATTAAATACATGAAATTCATCCAGGTTGGAGCATGTAGCAACAATCCCATATACCCTGTGAATTTATAGCATTATTAATTAATGCGTGAGCAGCCTTTGTATTTCGTACTCATTATCGCATGCGGCATGACGACCGAGTGTTGCTCTCAGCAGAGCAACACGAACCTCCAAGCATTATAATGAAAGCATGTACGAAATACCCGTACATGCTGCAACTCTCGGTGTGTTATACTAGCCCGATTGAGAACTCTCGATGTGTTATACTAGCCCGATTGAGCATCCGGACTGTCTCCGTATCACCGATATGATCTCGTTCATCTAACCTCACCAGCATGATTGGATGGCCCAGATCAATTACATAACCCCCAAGAAGGTATGAAATATTCACTGCCGAACCAACGCGGACCCCACATGGTCGGCCTCCCCAAAAGATTGGCATAGCTTGCCAAAACATCAAACCAGAGCGGTTTGGACGGAAAACCCTAAATTAGGGTTTGCGGCATATTACATGTGTCGTAAAACAGTCTCAACCATCCATCTTCGCAGGTATAGATGGAGGGTGTAGATGTAGATTCAAAGGGCCCAGAGCATGTCAACACTATCACCAAGGGCCCGCCCTACATACCCGACCAATCGGTTAGGACCAACCATGGTTGGTCATCCCAATTCGTGCACCCGAACAGAGCATGACGCACGGCTGTGAAACTCAAAATTAGGGTTTTAAACATCACGAGCGTCCATTTTCTCCGGCACGAATGAAAGGTTTGAGATTAGATTAAGCAGGTCCGGCCATACCAGCATGACCACCGTGGGCCCGTCTATCCCCTCACCTGATCGGCCAAGGCATATCATGCCTGGCTATCCCAAAACGCGCGTCCAAACTAGCGTGGTCACACTTCCCAAATTGCAAACTGATCTCGACCACTCAACTTCACCGGACGATTTGAGTGGCTTAGATCACGTTTTCATGGGACAGTCAGGTAAAGGCGTGAACACCAGCCTATCACCTACACTCCAGACCGATCGGCCAAGACCGACCAAGAATTGGTTGTCTTGGAACGCGCCTGAAAATGGCGTGATGTGCGGCTCTTGCGGCACTAGTTTTCTATCACAAATTGATATCGACAACTCAACTTCACCGGACGAATTGAGTGGCCAAGATCATACTTTCGTGAGGTAATGGGGTATAGGCGCCTACACCGTCATGCCGTCTACACGCATGTACGATCGGCCTGGCCAAAATCGTATCCCAAGCTTGGATTCGACCAGGCTGAAGAGGGATGCTTGCGCACCTCCTCTAAAACCCTAATTTCATCAACGGTCGCAGATGAGTGTCTCAAAGATCATCTCGTCCGTCCAACTTCACCGGCTTGGTTATACAACCCCTGGTCGGGAGTTAATTGGTCGATAAGGCGTCTTGGTGATCACCACCCGTCACTTTACCACACCATGATGCAAGACTCGCATAAAATACACACGATACTTCACAAGTATCGACCTCCCGAATAACGACGCTTATTCAATTTAGCATTACATGCTACTTTACGTGGGTTCCACGATCCACACACTCGAGACATCAATCATGTCACAAATCGGGGATACATACTGGGGTATTGGTCTGGCGGATTACAGCGTGCAGCGCGCAATGCGCCATCACAAGAACGTGTCAGGAAGTCATGGACGGTTAGTGATGATGGGAGAAATGGGAAAGACTGGTCGTGTGACACTAACACACGACTCAACTACTCCATCACTCCACTTTCTCCACTTCCCACGAGATACGAAGGTTAGGCTAAAAGACTTGTATAAATAGGTTATCTTCCCTATTTTCCAAAGACACAGAGAAAAAACAAGGAGAAACCGTAACGTGTCCAGGACAACGAGGCAAGTGTTGATACAATCGTATTCAAACACCTAATCGATAGCTTACACCCCGCAAGCCGCCCAGCTTTTCCGATACAAGTCATTCATAGCCAACACCTTCACATTCTCAACACCTTCTTCGCTTCCCTCCCTAAGATCAACCCCATCTCCTTCACTTTGTGACCGAAACAAGTCTGGAATGGCCATTTCTTGGTTTAGGCTGGACTTGCACGTATCGATCTCTCGAATCTACAAGCACTCACCGCGCAAAGGCATTTGTTTAAGGTTTAGACTCATTTCTCATCCATACATCCCAAATTACCAAAACCGACAAAAATAGTTTTCACCCATAAACAATTGGCGACCACAAAAGGAGGTTGATCTCTCGGTTTGCAAAAAATTGAATTCTCAATTTTTCGGTTTTCATCTCGCGATGTATCCTCACCAGAAACCACAGGTGGTTCGATACCATGGGAAGTATAGCTAGAATACTGGAAGATGTCTTGGCAAATTAAGCTGGTATTTCTAGAAGACAGAGCGAAACATTCCGCCTTTTGAATGATATAACAACACAATTACAAGGAGGTTCGACAGACATCTACTCAGACATTACGAGAAACGCTGGATACTTAGCCAGGGGTCACACCTTTACCGATGGAGAAGCAAAAAGAGCACTTAATCGCAGGAGACTCAGGAAAGATGAACAACATGGCCCAGCCAACAATGAAGACTCGAGGCTCCACAGAGGAAAGGACTTGTCCGGAGTACTACAACGTCTGCCAGATAAAGAAAGGGAGCCCGCAGCCTACGGAGCCCTCGCTAGAAGATTTATATCTCAAGACTCTTATTGAAGCCCTAAGACTGTCCCAATCCGTATCAACCTGTCAACCAAGCGAAGAAATGCTTGAGGAAGGAGAGATCAATCAAGGAATATGTGAATACAGAGGATGGGAGCGTTCAATTCGATCACTCAGCAGTGATATTACGACACCTTCCACATCCCTTTACCCAGGCAAGCGATCCGCAGATATGATGGCACTCACAAGTCTTCCAACTTCATCTCCGAAACGTGCTCCACATCAAAACCATGTAGAGACACCACAACGCCCACGAACGCATGAAGAGCTAGACTCGAAGTACCTACACTTTCCATTCCCAATGGAAAAGATTTTGGAGTTGCTAGAGGCGTGGGTACGAAACAGAGAGGTGGAACTACCTCCTGTATGGCGTCCACCAACTGATCAAGAAGTAATGGACCCAAGGTATTGTCATTTCCACCAGTTCCTTCACCACCCTACCAGTGAATGCAACGCTTTGAAACGCATTGTTCAGAAGAAGCTTAATTCAGAGGAATAGCTTTCCCTATCTTGGAGATTAATGCAGACGATTTTCTTAGAGAGGCTACTTCGGTTTGATACAAGTAAGGCTTCAAAAGAAAGTAAGTTCTACTCAACAATTTATAAGAAAGATAGTTTTAGAATTCACTGGGGACTTGGCATCCCGCACATAGAGAAAAAGGCTCAATGATCAAATGCCATGTTTGTTTCCATTCATACTTCCCTTTTATGCGACATTTGCAATTTCATATGACATGTGCAATCATTCATGACCAAGATGCAAATTCCATTTAAAATAACCTCTTTCGTAAAAGTTATTCACAAAACTATCTCAAAATAAACCAATTCAATTACCTATTAATTCAAAACCTAAGTCAAATTATGAAAGGAAATCCTCACTATCACTCAAAAAGAAAAACATTTAAAAGAAGAGACAAGTATATGGCACGAATCCTTCAAGGAAAGTCCTTCAAAGAAAGAACTTGTCCTTCTCGGGCAAGAGCGACTTTCATCCTTTGAAGTGCAGCACCTGCTTTCGGCTTCAACTCCTCGGACAACTTTTCGACCTCTTCTTCCCGGCGAGTAACACATTCTCGAAGGGGCCTCATCTTGTAATTTCGGAGCTCCCGAATCTCGGAGAACCCTTTGAGGAACCAAGGAGCATTAAAGTCGTACTCGCACAAACACATCTCGATGGCACTTCCAGTCTTCAATCATCTCCTCAGAAACTGTTCGACCAGTCGTGACGCTCATCCCATGGATAGAAAATAAAGCCTCCTGAACGCAGTTAACCAATGCAAGACGACTTTTGAGCTTCTTAGTGGTAGAAATGTGGCCGTGTTTCTCCCATATCGCCGTGTACAACTCTTTGAACCGAGCCGGCATACTGAATCCTCCAACCAACACATGACCTGGATAAGGGACAATGAAAGGAGGATCGAACAAAGCTCCAGGTTGCGCTACCAATACTTCACCAACCACAAGAGCCTTGTCGGTTGCGGTGAGGTCTTTCGGAAGAAGTCGCCACGACAACTTTATTGATTGGAACCCGCCGAACGTTCTTCAAGGGGAGCCACCTCAACAATAACGGATGCTACCTCTCTTACATTCCTCCAGATATCTACTTCGCTCTGGGTGCTTATTTCCATCACGGACCCATCAACAAGATCACTTAGGGAGGCACCTTGTCCAACCGAGCTTGTATCATCTCTCGTCATGGTCTCGAAAAGGAGCGGTTTCGCTGGACTTCTCGAAGATGAAGATCGGTACCGCCGACTTCTCGGATGAAGATCAGCACCACCGCACTTCTAAACATGAAGGCCAACATTACCAACCTTCTCATTCCGAATGCGCGCCAACCTTGTGAAGACATTCTCTTTCGGAATTCCCCGATTTCAAGCAAGGATCACTCTTAGAAGAATTTACTCTCGGAGAAATGAAGGAATCAACGAAAGAGATTTAAATACCCGCATATTGAGGAATTGAGGATCACCGAACCACATGCCTCGCTCTTAGATCTCTTTCCCGCTTGGGGACCGCAATCCTCGGCTCGGTTCGTTTGGTCGGGAAGTGGCTTCAATCGGAAATGCTTCTTCGGACGTCGAAGATGGCTCACCACGGAATCTGTCACAACATCCTCCGAGAATTCTTGGAAAGCCAACAGTTGCTTCCTCCAAAATTCATTATACTTGTCGGTTACCACTGAGTTTCTCCCAATAGGCCAGAAGGGAAGACTCTGCGATGCCAATAATATGTCAGCATCAAAGATAACCAGGAGAAGTTCTTTTGAAACCTCCGAAGGACGAATAAAGGGAATACCATGGTCAAATCCCATTTGACGAGCATCCCTGTCAATGTTGTACGGAGTCACAGTAAGGGCTTCGTTGAATAGAGACGGGATATATCCCGGAATGCAGCTGTGCAGATAAATAAGTTCTCCAAATTTCATAGTCTCAGCATCGGTACGCAACACAAAGATCGGGACCGTCGAAGCAATAGCAAAAGTCTTTGGCCGAACAATGGAAGGGTGGGTCGGCCCCCATGGACGGAAATTTATAGAAGACACATTATCAAAGATATCCACGAGTTTCGCACCGGTCCTGGGACGCCTCCTCTGCTAACGAAGTATTCTCGAGCCACCATACAAATTGCTGAGAGAAGGTGCAGGAATAGGAGCATAACTTTTGAAATGTTCCCACAAGAATGCCTGAAGAAAAGCGAAGTGGACATACGACTCTACCTTCTTGTACCAGTTGGAAACATGCATATCCATTGCTAAGGCGTCCAGATGAGAATACAACGATCCAAGGAACAAGGCACCTAAGGGAAGAACTTCGCCTTTTGCTAGCTTTATAACAATCTTAACCGAACACCCCTTATGGTTTTCTTTCCAGAACCGTCGTCATATACATCTCTGGATAACCACAAAGACAGGAATGCAATCACGCTGAGCTCGTTTTCCAACTCCTGATCCGGCTTTGGGTCTACACGAGACCATTCTGATACCCACCAGGTGTAAAAGAATCTTGTATCTTTTTTCTCTTCCTTGTCCAGATCGTCGAATTCTGCCACCTTTTGGAGTATAATATCATAATCACGTTGTTCCGTGTCAGAAAGCTCATAATGAAGATTCCCAAAGAACAGTGTGTTCATCAATGCAGCTACGCTTTCCGTGAGTAATAGTCATCTCTCCTCATCTAGATATAGTTGTATGAGTAGAAGGGCGCCACCGAGAAATGAAAGTAATCAAGCCCTCAAAGATCTTTCTTAATTTCAAGAGTAGTAGATGCCATGACTGCATTGATGATTTGCGCTTTGGTCAAACTGGCTTTAATGTCCTTATCCATCCTTCATAAGAAGCCAGCGGAGTATGACAAGTCTTGAAGTCAATAGGAGAAGGCGGATATTCATTTCTTCGAAGACAAAACCTCATCACAAGTGCCGAAGAAGAAGATGGATCAACTTCCATATTTTCTCGAATCGAAAACGGGACTATCCCGTGAGAGGGATGTTTCCTAATGTTTGGAAAAGACAAGGTGAACAACTCATCAAAGAATGTTCGGCATATCTTTGAAGTCGTCAACACTTCCCGACTTGACACCAGCATTATCTCCAGAAGACATATCAACAGGAGTTCTTTTCTTCATTCTACAATAAAGACAGGAGTCAGTACCCGTATGTAAAAAAAAAAATGAGTGCGAACTGTATTCACGTTGGAATGCACAAGACTGGGATTGGGTCCAAGCACCGGCTCAAGTTTCAAGTTTGGTATAAGTTTCAAGTCCGGTATTGGTTTCAAGTCCGGTATAAGTTTCAAGTCCTAGGTATTGGTTTCAAGTCCTGGTATTGGTTTCAAGTCCGTATTACTCAAGCTTCATGTCCGGGCACAAGGCTAGTATGAGGTCGACTTTTAGTCAAGCATGTGTGGGTGGGACCCACGTTCGGATCAAACGCACATGGTAGGACCGCATTCGTATACGTATTATAACACGGTTTTCTCATGAGAATTGTGTTCATGAAATTCAAGCCGAATTTCTCTCCAAGCTACAACCTAAGAAACTAGGTTTTGCATGCAACGATGGAAGAAGAAGCAAAAACGGCATATTCATGGGCTCGCGGAACTAAACAATTCTAGCAAAATGGGCGGTTTTACTATCAATCTTGATGGAAGCTGGGCATGATGTATCTATCAAAAGATTTTTACCTAAGAAATTAGGGTTTTTTCCTAAAAAAAAAAAAAAAAAAAAAAAACGAAACTTACCTTGGGCGGACGGACGGCGGCGACTCCGGCGTCGGCGGGAGCAGTGGTAGTCGCGGACGGGAGCAGCCAAACAAAAAAAAATCGTGAGAAAAAGAAAGGGGGGTTGGACTTTTTTATAGACAAAAAATTAGAAGAATCCCAATAGAACAAGGATTCCTCTTTTATTTGGTTTCCTCTTTTGATTCAAATACCCAAAGAAGGAAACCGGTCCCACCAAAGGATTCCATACAAGCACAACGGCATGGACAACTAGCGGTCGGTCAATACTCTTCCGGTTAAACTTCCTTTATCCTTTCTTTCTCACATATGTATGTCACCATCTCATGCCTACCCCACAATAGTGTAACCATTATGTGCTAGGCAGGGGACTTAATGTTGATGGTGGATTTTCATTTAAGGTTAAAATTGTAACAAACCAGAAAATTATGCGCTAACATCTTGTAAAAGATAAAGCCATTAATAAGTGTTGAATACTTCATCACTTTACTAATTCACCTAGAATGGAGCATGTGGCAACAATCCCATTCTGTGAATTAAATATATGAAATTCATCCAGGTTGGAGCATGTAGCAACAATCCCATATACCTCGTGAATTTATAGCATTATTAATTAATGCATGAGAAGCCTTGTATTTCATGTACTCATTATCGGTGCGGCATGACGACCGAGTGTTGCTCTCAAAGCAGAGCAACACGAACCTCCAAGCATTATAATGAAAGCATGTACGAAATACCCGTACAGCCGCAACTCTCGGTGTGTTATACTAGCCCGATTGAGAACTCTCGGTGTGTTATACTAGCCCGATTGAGAATCCGGACTGTCCGTATTAGTCTGGATATGATCTCATTCATCCAACCTCACCAGCATGATTGGATGGCCTAGATCAATTCCATAACCCCCAAGCGTGTATGGAATATTCACTCGCCGAACCAACGCGGACCCCGCATGGTCGGCCTCCCAAAAGATTGGCATAGCTTGCAAAACGTCCAAAACCAGAGCGGTATGGACGGAAAACCCTAAATTAGGGTTTGCGGCATATTACATGTGTCGCAAAACAGTCTCAACCATCCATCTTCGCAGGTATAGATGGAGGGTGTAGATGTAGATTCAAAGGGCCCAGAGCATGTCAACACAATCACCAAGGGCCCGCCTACATACCTGACCAATCGGTCATGACCAACCATGGTTGGTCATCCCAATTCGTGCGCCCGAACAGAGCATGACGCACGGCTGTGAAAATCAAAATTAGGGTTTTAAACATCACGAGCGTCCATTTCTCCGGCACGAATGAAAGGTTCGAGATTATATTAAGTAGGTCCGGCCATACCAACATGACCACAGTGGGCCCGTCAATCCCCTCACCTGATCGGCCAAGGCATATCATGCCTGGCTATCCCAAAACGTGCGTCCAAACTAGCGTGGTCACACTTCCCAAACTGCAAACTGATATCGACCACTCAACTTCACCGGACGATTTGAGTGGCTTAGATCACGTTTTCATGGGACAGTCAGGTATAGGCGTGAACATCAGCCTATCACCTACACTCCAGACCGATCGGCCAAGACCGACCAAGAATTGGTTGTCTTGGAACGCGCGCCTTAAAATGGCGTGATGTGCGGCTCTTGCGGTACTAGTTTTCTGTCACAAATTGATCTCGACCACTCAACTTCACCGGACGAATTGAGTAGCCCAGATCATACTTTCGTGAGGTAATGGGGTATAGGCGCCTACACCGTCATGCCATCTACACGCATGTACGATCGGCCTGGCCAAAATCGTATCCAAAGCTTGGATTCGACCATGCTGAAGAGGGATGCTTGCGCACCTCCTCTAAAACCCTAATTTCATCAACGGTCGCAGATGAGTGTCTCAAAGATCATCTCGTCCGTCCAACTTCACCGGCTTGGTTATACAACCCTGGTTAGGAGTAAATTGGTCAGTAAGGCGTCTTGGTGATCACCACCCGTCACTTTACCACACCATGATGCAAAGTACTGCATAAAATACACACGATACTTCACAAGTATCGACCTCCCGAATAACGACGCTTATTCAATTTATCATTACATGCTACTTTCTGTGGGTTCCACGATCCACACACTCGAGACATCAATCATGTCACAAACTGGGTAATACATACTGGGGTATTGGTATGGCGGTTTACAGCGTGCAGCGCGCAATGCGCCATCACAAGAACGTGTCAGGAAGTCATGAACGGTTAGTGATGATGGGAGAAATGGGCAAGACTGGTCGTGTGACACTAACACACGACTCCACTACTCCATCACTCCACTTTCTCCACTTCCCACGAGATACGAAGGTTAGGCTAAAAGACTTATATAAATAGGTTCTCCTCCCTATTTTCCAAAGACACATAGAAAAAACAAGGAGAAACAAGAACAAGTCCAGACAACAGAGGCAAGTGTTGATACAATCGTATTCAAACACCGGAACTGATAGCTTACACCCTGCAAGCCAGTTCAGATTTCTGATACAAGTTATTCATATCCAACACCTTCACATTCTCAACACCTTCTTCGATTCCCTACCTAAGATCAACCCCATCTCCTTCACTTTGTGACCGAAACAAGTCTGGAACGACCATTTCTTGGTTTAGGCCGGACTTGCATAGATTGTTCTCTCGAATCTACAAGCACTCACCGCGCAGTACATTTGTTTAAGGTTTAGACTCATTTCTCATCCACACATCCCAAATTACCAAAACTGGCAGAAATAGTTTTCACCCATAAACACTAACAACCACACCCAATATTTCGCTTAGCAATCTGTATGGAAAAACTCCAATATACTTTCTAGAGAATCAACTAGACAGTCAGACTCAATCTAGGTAAAAAGTATATCAAAGAGTTTATATCTCAATCTCTCGATTTGATCTTTACTCAAGCAAATAGAAATCATGAGTCTTTATCAAAGAGAGATAACTTGGATGGTACCAAAGACCAATATCCAAGTGTCAATCAATTTAAATCAACAACCAAAAGGTCGGATATTCTAATTGATTGAACAATGCACAACCTGTGATATTTCAATTATATAAACAAATATAATGCGGAATAGAAATAACACAGTGTTGATGGTGGTTTTCAGCTTAGGGTTAAAATCGTAAAACCTTGCATCCGATGTGACGTCACTCTGCAAGGAAACAGAGCCACGTGTGCTAACCTCTCCACTGGCAAATTTATTGAGCCACTCAATATACTTACATGAAATTTATCCAGACTGGCAAACCCCAGATGTTCTGTAAATTTCGGCGCCTCGCCCATATTCACTTAATATAAGTTCCTCTGAATGTCTTCTATGCTATGTTCTCCGGCTGAACTCTTAATGTTGATATGGCATGACGATTCGTGTTCACTCGCAGCAGAGTAGCACGAATCTCCAAGTATCAAGAATAAGATCTCTGCATAAGGTATTCAATCAGAAAAGCATGCTGCTATCTGGCAATGAACTTAAGAGAGCTCTGTGTCGACACATAAAATTCAATCAACCTTACTAACTTGCAGAAGTTAGGGTTTCGCGCCTCGCGCAACATACTAGACCTTGCTTGTCAAAAAATTAAGCCTAGGCAAACTAGGTAGTTAATCCGCCATGGATTAGCAGGTGCAAAACCTCGCCCACAATCATAAAAAACTGGGAGTTGCAGCATCAAAGGGAGGCGTGGCCTTGCCATTGGCCATGCCCCATCCTAAACCGCCCTATTTCCTCGACCAATCAGGTCACTTTAAATCCGCCGCAGCGCACCGGAAGTTTGGCCACACGTATCTTCCCTTATCTAACCAATACGTATCTTCCAAAGACTCGAGATATTTTCTTCCCCTGCTTTTAGCTGACTGCCGCAAATACGAATATTCAACTCCTTTCTTATATCCAAAGCGTGTCAGCTGGTGTAACACACATTCTATACAAACTAAAACACTCTGCAAGCACGTGTCAATTACCAAAAATAAGCAGATAACTCTGAAAAGAATATGAAAACCCGAGATACTCTGGTGCCTTGTTGTCGCCAGCAACCTTGTTCACTACCATCCCTGTTTAGGTAAGACAACTCATTACCAATTCGAAACAGCAAGAAAATATCAAGGAATCAACCCCAAATCACTTCCAGGGAATTACGCAGTTAACTACAGAAGTAAAGAAAATTTCCCGCCAAGATTCCAAAATTTGAATAATGAAGATGGGTGCCCCTTAACCAGTGATGGGGTGCGTCTAGCAGTTGTTGTCCTGTGGTGGAAATAGTAAAGAAGGTGCCCCTTATCAGTTGAGGTTCCCCTTATCCAAAGCAGGGGTCCGTTTAGCAAATGTCCCCTGGGACGCCTTCAACAACTTTTCGAGCCGAATTTTTCCGAAAACGTTTATTTCCCAAAAATACCTACAAATACATAAAAACACAATATTAGTACATAAATGGAGTTCTAACAATACAAACATCGAGGAAAATTCAGACACAAAAATGTGTCTATCAAATACCCCCAAACTTATTATTTTCTAGTCCTCGAGCAAATCTAATCTAGAAAAATAAAAATGACTACACTTAGCATGTGCAATAAGCCGTTAAACCGCTAGGTGGCCCTAGCGGCGGAGTGTTGTCTCCGGAGGATTTACCAGAGGTGTACCCACAAAACCTTTACTCCAGACCCTAGCTATCTACGCAAAACCTTGGAAGGCACTAAAGAATCTCCTTGGTTGGCATACTCTCATTGACTATAGGGGGAAGTACCATGATGCGAAATTCCAATTGCTGTACAGGAGTTTCCACTCAAGCATACTAAAATTCATATAAGTGACAGAGCTCTACTCAGATAGTTTCTGTACATCATAACCGGAGTCAACCAATCACATGGAAAGATTAAGAAGATGGATGTAGAGAAAAACGTAGATGGTTTTGATGTTGAATAAGGTGAACCTATCCTAATGGACTGAGATACCGGTCTGACTAATATCAACACAGCTAGCATATACAAGGGAACCAGCGGGTGATAATCCTAACTCTAGGTCAACACAACTGGCATATACAAGGGCTCCAGTGGTCGACTTTATTGAATTTATTCCGGTTGGTCTGATGGTCTGGTCTCAAAATATTTTTTTGTGTATCTCAATCACTCTATTTCACCCAATCACTTATAAGAAAATAAAAACAGAAGGTGAAAAGGATTCAACGAGATATGGCGAAACTACCATGTTTTTTTTTTTTTTTTTTTTTAATTCTAACACCCGAGCTCTGTGCTTTTATGAATAGACTCTTTAGATGTTTCCATCTAATCAGATTGGTTCCTCAACTCCTATAACCAAAATGCTTCCATCCACTTAGATTGGTTAGTGCCATCCTTAATAAACATAAATTTCTAGGCTCTGGAGTTTATTTATTGCAACTAAAAAGTTTCTCCCATACCCCCAAACTTAAATCTAACATTTTCCTCAATGTTCTAAAGATAAAATTAAAAGCATATGAACAAGGAAAGACTGTTACCATTTGAAGCAAAAGAGTTAAGGAAAGATATTACCGTATTGCATGAGATTGGGTTACCTCCAAAGAAGTGCTAAGTTTAACGTCTTCAGCCAGACCAAGAAAGGATCAGTCACCTTATAGAATCATAAAGTAATAGCCAGAATAACTGCGGATCACCAAAACCAAATAGAGCTATCACAAGTAAAAGGAATCTGCAACATGCCAAGAAAATTAAAAAATAAAGCACAACCTTGTCTAGTTTCCTGTTTAAGACAACTACATCTAGCTGTGGTTCAGGTTCAGGTTCTATAACAGGGTCTAGATAAAATATTTCCATGGGTTGTATTTCCTCATAAGTTAGATCTGAATGTTCAGGTTCTAGATTCTGGAAAAACTTAGAAGAACATAATAATAACCTGAATAACTGGGGATCTTCTAAGTCAATCAGATTTGACTCACACATCTGACCACAATGAGAATGGTGGTGTTCCTTAAACAAATGTGTCGACCCTAATCTCCTAAAGTAATTAGGTTTAGTCTCTAAACTTAATAATTGACACATCTGAAACTTATACGTTCCCACAATTGGTTGAAAAATATTTGGTGGGAAAACAAAGTCAATTTGGGTATTATCGCCTGGGCTAACCACATCAACCAGAGGATGGGTTTCTAACAACTGAACTTCTTTCTGGACATCATTAGGTTCAGGAAAACGTGTATGAAGATAATCTTGTAAAATGGTTGAGGCATATATGTCAAGTCCCAAGTGAGGGACCTTTCTAAGAGTTAAAGCACATGGAGAATGATAATCACCCCCAAACTTAGAGTTTTCAGGGTCTCTAGAAAGACTAGTCACAACTTCCCTAATTTCTAGGTCATCAGATTCCTGAAAATGGTCAATTGATTCTTCTAAGTCAGGTTCATCCTCACTCATCTCTACGAGTTCACTTTCTTTGTCTAAGACTATTGTTTCTAAATCGCTAGACTCAAAATAAACTCGTCCTCTAAACCTTCGTTGGCTTCGTGAAAACGAAATACTACATCATCTAAAACGGGGATATTTCTAGTCAAATCCTCGTCCTTTTGAATAAGTGAATAATTATTAAAATTATTTGGTTTTGTACTAGAAGTAACATTATCATTGTAAAGCTCAATTGGAGTAATTAATTCCTGATCAATATGCCTATATGTATCTGATTCTTCATCAACACTATCCTCATCATAATCATCATTATAATAACATGAAAATGGTCGAACCTCATCTAAACAAGTAGTGTTACCACTAACCTCGTCATCTTGATTATGTGAATAACTATCTTCATTTTCAAAGGTACTATTGGAAACACTATATTGGAATTTAAGATTATTTCGAAAGCGATTATGTTACGGGCCTCTAACAAAAGCTTTTGAATCGACTCACATGACTTCCTTATGGTATCATGACTCGACTCACATGATTTCCTTATGGTATCGTGTATAGAAGGTTCACTCATGGGTGCATTTTGTTTAGTCATTTCTAACACAAACCTATTTGTAGTCTCAGTTAATTGTTTGAGAGACTCTTCTAGAGGAAGAACAGGTTCACAAGGATCATAATAGGGACTAGTTTTCAACATTTTCATTATATTGTCCAAAGATGAGGAACTAGTACTATCATATTCCTTATTTTCTTGCTCGTATGACCGGTACGTGTGTGTATAGTAATTAGGCTCACCATGTTATGAGCCATAACCTTGAAAAGGTGGATGTTCCCAACCACTATTCACACTATGGTCAAAGTTGTGTCCATTTTGAAAATCAGTCGGATATTCGTTGTATTGGCTATTGTAATAATACCAGTTCAACATTCTCAACACAAAATAAACCCACTGACAGGGGATTCGAGGGTGTTCAGAAGAACTTACCTCCCGTTCTAGACGGGGGATGAACCGTTGAAGTCGACTCGGGCCACGACTCCGATGTCAGTGTACGAACCCGAGGGGCCGAGACGGTATCGTAACCGTCGTCCTTCCCTGCAGCAGTTTTATTTAAACGAACCCTTCCTTAGGGTTTTAAAAATAATAATGTCCAAAAGTCCAAAAATAAAGTCCAAAAATTAAAAAGTCCAAAAATAAAAATAAAAATTACAAAAATAATTACCTAATTACAGTTTCTAAAAAAAAATAAATAATAATAACACTATATACTAAAATTTTCTTCTTCACTTTCCTATTTTGTTCGGATCTCTCTATTCTTTCCTATTTTGACTTTGCTTTTCTTTTCAAGAAATTAAAACACTCTTAAACTTTCTCTCTCCTATTGCACTTTCTCTTTTTCTTTTATATAGGGTAACACATAGCTCCACTCTAAATCATTCTCGCGAAAGCAAACATAAATACCAAAACGCGTAAAAGAAAAAAATAAAGGAACGACGGAAAAAAAAAAAACCTAAAAAAATTTCGCAATTTCCCCTTCGCCTATACGTTGTATATTTGGAACAAGTTCCTTGGATTTAGCGACCGCTTACACGTGTCTATATTTACCTCTTTTCACGTTATCCAAAAATTTTTCTCATCTATTTATAGATCGTTTTCCTTTTCCTTTTCATCTTCTTGTTCGTCTGCATTTTTCTTCTTCATATAGTGGTAAAGGTTTTGTCGTTCACTCGGACTTTTGTTGAAATTGCCCTTTCTTTCTTTGGGCTTACCTCAGGAATCCCTTAAATAAATGAAAATAAATAAAAATAAAAAATATATACACAAAATAGTTCCATTTCCTTCATTCACGCAAGATGGATTCCCTTAGGTCTTATACCTCCTCTGGGACTCCAATCACCTCTATCCACCAGAACCTCCTCTTCTCATGAGGTTCCTTTGATTTCACAAATTCCTTTCATATAAAAAGACATGGGTTTTAGAAATTAACTTCCAAGTTATGACTCCATTTATAGCTCCAAACACAAGAAATATTAACTCTATTCTTTGCTCAAAATCTTCATACCTATGTAGATTTCTCATTAAGTAATAAAACAAAACTAATTTGGAGTTGGAGTTGTAAGTTGATGAGTATGACGATCAAAAAGTAATTAAAGAAATTAAAAAGAGATAAACTTATTCAAGGTAGAATAACTTTGAGTGTAAAAGCGAAGCAATTCCAAGAACAATGTGTCAAATTAGAAAAATCCAACTCTACTTTGGCGACCGAAAATGGTTTCAATGAAAAGAATTTGTCTTTGAAAGGCTTAGTTGGAGATTCATTTTGATGATGTCATGGACTTTTGGGGAATAACTGACTTTAATTCAACATCTTACTTCTCAAAAGGAAGGTAGTCAAATTATTTGACTATCTTAATTTATGTATTTATTCCATGAATGTTTTATTACCCTGAAAATGCCAATAATGTTCGATAAGAATTTTCTCGATCTTGTGTATTTGTTATATAAAGCTTCGTTTTCCACTATCTCCACCTCGGGTCTGATTATTCTAAAATTCGCAAGGAAACGGGCTACTCTCCGCGTCTCTTGCTCGTTCTCGCGACCGTGCAGAGCGAAGATTTGATTATATGTCTTATTGTAAGGACATTGATAGTAAGAATCGTCAGGCATTGCTTCGCCAATTCCTCTTAAGGAAGTTCTTGTGAATAATATTTTGCTGTCGAAGTCTCTTGATCCTATTCACGTCGATCCTTTGGAAGTAAGTGATGATGAAGTTCCTAATGCTCCAGATAGTGATTATGAATATGAAAAGGCAAGATCTCCCGATAAGGAAGTTGTCGATGAAGATCCAAATAGAAAGACTTGAAAATCCGGTGCACAGCGAGAACGAAGGTAATGAAAACATTTCGATGAAAATCCACCAATTGAAGGAGGGAGAAACTCGCAGAAAAGTCTCAACCATCCTCTTGCTTCTCTTTGTAATTTGCGAGAATTTCTTTTTTGTGTGAATGATTTAACTCTTTGAACACTAAGCATGCGACATCAAACAAAATAACAAATAATTAATAGAAATCATAATTCATTAAAAATCAGTGCAAATAGTAATTAAGGAATTAATTAAATTTACCACATAATGAAAATCAGCTTTGTCCGTCGTCCCAGAGATGGGTTCTAGCTCCTCATGGTGAAAACACGCTCAAAGGAATTTTTCATTGATCAAAAAGGTGTTCGCAAGGAGAAAAGGTACAAAGCAGTGTGTGTAACAGTTATAATTATTACGGAACCCACTGTTACAGAGAAACACTTAACAGACTGTTGCGAATTCGAAATAGTTGTTACAAAAACTGTTACAAAGATATTGAATTTGAAACTATAGGTAACGGTTTCTGCGATTGCTTTTAACTGTTGTTCTGTGTTCTTCTTCTTCTTCAATGGCAGCAGCAGAAACAAGCTCTGCAACTCCCGATTCTCTGCTCTATTCTAACCCCTAACACTCCATCCTCCTGGTTTGACTCTTCCCAACTCTATTTATACACCACATCACTCGAATCACTCCCCGTGAATGCGGTATCTACAAAAATATTTTTCTTCGAATCTATATTCCTTAAAAGCCGAACTATATCCTCATATTTCCATTCGCTGCAGTTCCTTATATAACCAAAACTTCTATTCTTACCAAGATTGCGTACAACAGAGAATATCTTCCCTTATCTAACCAATACGTATCTTCCAAAAACTCGAGATATTTTCTTCCCCTGCTTTTAGCTGACTGCCGCAAATACGAAGATTCAACTCCTTTCTTATCTCCAAAGCTTGTCAGCTGGTGTAACACACATTCTATACAAACTCAAACACTCTGGAAGCACGCGTCAATTACCAAAAATAAGCAGATAACTCTGAAAAGAATATGAAAACCCGAGATACTATGGTGCCTTGTTGTCGCCAGGAACCTTGTTCACTACCATCCGTGTTTAGGTAAGACAACTCATTACCAATTCGAAACAGCAAGAAAGTCTCAAGGAATCAACCCCAAATCACTTCCAGGGAATTACGCAGTTAACTGCAGAAGTGAAGAAAATTTCCCGCCAAGATTCCAAAATTTGAATGATGAAGATGGGTGCCCCTTAACCAGTGATGGGGTGCGTCTAGAAGTTGCTGTCCTATGGTGGAAATAGTAAAGAAGGTGCCCCTTATCAGTTGAGGTTCCCCTTATCCAAAGCATGGGTCCGTTTAGCAAATGTCCTCTGGGACGCCTTCAACAACTTTTCGAGCCGAATTTTTCCGAAAATGTTTATTTCCCAAAAATACCTACAAATACATAAAAACACAATATTAGTACATAAATGGAGTTCTAACAATACAAACATCGAGGACAATTCAGACACAAAAATGTGTCTATCAATAATAAACCGAAACATATTGATAACCAAGTCCTCTCTGTGGGAACGATCCTTTCTTGTCCTTGCTATATTATATATTTTGAGTAGTGAGAAAGTAATTATTTTTGACCCATACGACAGTGATCAACCACCTTACCAGTGAATGCAGCAGAAGCACATCTTCCACGAGAAAATGGGTTCAGGATAATTACACATGGGGACTACCAGAATGGGATGCCTTCACTGCCCTCAACCAGTTATTTCCGATTTCAACATCATCACTGTCGAAGTTTTATGAGCCGCAAGAATTTCTCAACATGAAGCCGTACATGTGCGTCAAAGACCTAAAAAGCACGCCACAGAGATACATTCACATATCCGGCCACGCCATCGGATCTAACAGAAGTATAACTGGGGACTGCTCACCGCACTCCATGCAATAGTCCAAGATTCAGAAGATGTTTCGAAGGATGTTGCTTGGAACAAAGTCCTTGAAGACTTGATAGCAGCACGTCGGCAACGGAACGTCTCCCAACTCATCTAGTTCATACAGTGGCTCCAGAAGATTTTTGACCATACAAGCATCCACGACATATTGTCATCGCGATCAGAAGGTCCAGGCACCGAACAACCTAAAGTCAAGGATGAACCGACAACGCAACCACAATCCCCAAGATTAGCCCTAACATGATCGTTACCGAGCATATGTTTCATCCATCCGTCCCAAGAATAGAATGGATTCTGGTAAATTTTGGAATCCACTGGAGAGACACTGCTGACGAAAGCACGGATCCGGACGAGCAACAGAAAACAGAAGAGGGTCGATACCTCTTTTCATGCAGACGGAGTTTCTAAAGTTTGAACATAATAAGGATTCCTTCTTGCTCCATGAACGGGAATAGATGACTGGGCGCACCATACTTATGCTCCATGACCGAAACAGCAGCGCGCCAGCACGAGGAACACAAGCCGCTCAACCTGCAACACTCCTTGGTCAATCCAGCGCCAATGCTCCGAGCGCCAACATCAACAGTTCGTATCCGAAGTTGCAGCACCATCATCAGCGCTCAATGTCCAAAGTTTCAGCGCCAATATCGATGGTCCATGGCCGAAGTTGCAGCGTCATCTCCACTTTTCCACGAACCTAGCCAACAGCGCCATCTCCGCCCGTTCTGTGTGATAGGTGTCATAAACACCTTCATTTATATCTATAGTTTACGCTTTCTTTGCTATGTTTTCGTGTGAATTGTGTATCTTATGTTTACTTTTGAGTTACTAGGTGCAATGGAGTCATTTGGAGTGAAAGAAAGAGAAAGCATCCATTTTGAGCATAAACAGCAAAGGCATTAATTCTGATGTGCAACTGCCATTGGAGGAGGAACCAGAACCAAGCACATGATATGAGACAACCACAACCACTACGGCTTAGTCTAGAGAAGCAAGGGGTAGACCTTAGTGGCCCTTAACTAATGAGTGGGTGTCTAAGGACATTATTTGGTTGACCCTTATCTACTTCATCAGGGTGGTTATATCCACTAGCTTTATTCTTACACTGAACCTAAAATTCACAGATAAATTCATCATTATCTATTCTTCACTTACTCCACCAGAACGAGAGAGTTACAGCGGCACCATAAAATCGAGAGAAATTGGGATCTGTTGCTGCTCTAGATTAGTGAAGAATTAATGAAGTATTGAGATGATGTGGAAGAAGTAATGAAGCTTGGTGAGAGGAGATCAAGAACTGAATCGAGAAAGAGGAGTAATTGAATCTGAGATTAGAATTTGGGGTTTTGCTGTAATTGAAGCTAATGGATGTATGGGTTCGAGTGAAGAAGAAGATCCTGCTGTCTATCAGAGATGAGAGTATTGTTGGTGTTCGATTCAGGGAAGAAGATGGATTTGAATCTGTCAGAAAAAGGGGTTATTTGTTGGTGGTTATTTGTTGAGGAATGATGAAATGATGGGTCGGTGGTGAATTAAGACATGGGTTAAATCTGGTTTGATATGTGAACTCAGGAAGGTGATTTCAAGTTTGGTTGAGTTGCAGCCATGAAATTGGAGTTGTTGATGTTGATTTGATTAATGGAGTCTAGGGTTGAAATTAAGATTGAGTTGTGAAGTGGGTTTGTGTTGAATGATCAAATACTTGCAGGGAACTTGAATTTCGGAGCAAGTAAGTCCCCAAAGAGTTTTGCTAGCTTTATGCAATTAAGCCATGGTCTGAGTGAGTTTTGAGGATGAATGAAGGGAAGAAGCTACTGCTTGCCAGGGAGATGTTGGTGATGAATTGCAGGACCTGAGATAGAATGGGTTGAAATGGTGAAGCTAATGGAGTTGATGCTAGTTCTAGCTACAGTTGGGAATGGATGAACTGCAATGGGTTTGTTGAGATGTGTTGGTTGGCTTGACATGGTTGAAATGGTGACTGCAATTGATGATATTGCTGGTGGTTTTCATGAATTACAGGTGATAAGTCTGATAACAGTTAAGAAGAACACAGAAGATGGAGTCTGTAATTATGATGTTGGTGGTCGAAATTGCAGACACAGGAAATTGGCTCTTTGAACTGGAATTGAATGGTTGAATCAATAATATGGTGGTGTTGCAGGTGATAAATGACCAAGGAAGTTGATCTAGTGTTGTTATGGCAGTGGTGAGAAGAGATCGATGGAATGGTGGTAATGAAGTTGCTTTAGATGAATGTCAGGTTTACAGGTTGGTGGTTGTTGGCTTTTGAACAGGGGTGATGTTGGCTGTCAAAGCGAGAATGAGATCGAACTGATGCCATTAAGTTGGTATGGATGAGCAGCTAAAAACTTTACAGAGATCTGGTGCTGGATAGATGAATTTTAGGACAGGTCTCTGAGCTACAATGGAAGAATATGCAGTAACATGAGGTTTGATCAAGGAGCTGGTAATTGTGTTGGTAATGCAATTGAAGCTTAGTTAGAGGGTACTGAAGCTGGTGGTTTGCAAGAAGTAGCAGATGGATTCACTATTGCTAACTAATGAGTTCGATGATGTTGATAGGGAGTTGGTATTTACTGAGAAATCCGAGAAGAAGAAGGGATGATGTTGAAGGCTTTGGTTTGGAATCTGCTGTGTAGTTGGTTGAGTGTGGTTTGAACTGATATAGCAGAAATGGCATTGAGAAGGCATTATGAAGTTGAAGCAATACTAGCTCGAGACGACGCAGTTGCAGTGGGAGTTTGCAATGACCAGGGATAGTCAAAGATGGCATGAATTGAGTTGTTGCCGCCTTGTGCAGCTGCAACTCTGGAGTCTTATCTGTGGTGGAACTGGAGTGCAATGGTTGAATTGGCAGAGACATGGATGCGGCAATGAGTAAATGATGCGTGTCGTAGGTGCAATCAAATTAATATCTTATTTCCACTCAATTAAAAATAATATAATGGAAGTCAAGTTCGTTCCCACGAAGAGCAGGGAGGTTTAGTTGTCAAAAAGTGTCATAATGGGGGTTTGTTTTTGATTTTAGAACAAAGTAAATAACAAAACAATTGAAAGTAATAAAGTTCGCAAGCAATGGAGAGAAATATGATCAGGGAATCCTTCTTCGTTACTAAACCGTCATCAAGTTATTATATCCATCCATTAATACAATTAATCACAAATTATTACCAACCGTGGAATAACAGCTAGCTCAGTGCTATCCCCTAAATTCCTTAAATCACTGGGTACGGAAGCTCTCCAATACCGGATTCTATTCTTAGAAACCACCTAGTAGTAGCTCACTCAAGGTGTAATTTGTCCGAATGCCTTATCTTTTGTGAATTATAGATTGATCCTAGTAGTTAGACTCTTAGCTCAAGGTCCACTTTCTAGTGTTGTTTATACACACAATCACTATACAGAATCCCTCTGCAAGGTCTTGTGTTTTCTACTTTTGTATGAATTATTCGACTATTACTTATCTCCTAACTCAATACTAGCATTTGATTGAATCAACAAATTAATTCAGTTGGCCACCTAAACAATCTATCATTCAATCATAAATATTCTAATTAGTATAAACAATCAATAATCATGTGAAGAACTTCAAAATAGATTTATATAATAACTCAAATCATGTCTAGAACTTAGAATTCATCCCCAATCACTAAGAAGTTTTAGCTACTCATGGTACTAACAAAACCCATGAGTTTCATATTATATAATGGAAAAGAAATAGTTACGGTAGTGAAGAACGCTCCAAAACCCTAGCTTTTCTCCCTTATGTTCTTCTTTCCAAAACTTGATAAAAGATTATAAGATCTAGAAGTTATAGAAACATCTCTTTTATAGGTGTCCCAATTGTAATTGTGCCCGTGCTCGAATCCCGTGCAAAGCAATTGCCAAAACTCGCCAAAATACCAAGTTAAGAAACCTGGCCATGTAAAGAAACTGCTGCAAAAATATGGGCTTGCACGAAAATATCCAAGTCCAGCCCATTTTAGTTTATTTGGCTTGTCTATCCGCTGGAGCTGACAGCCCATTCCCCTTATTCCTTCAGATTTCCCACGGATATATGAGTGTCCGTGAAAATTCCAAGTCCCTGGATTTTCACTTCTCGACCGTCCGACTCACTGACACTTCTCCCTCCGTGAGTTTTCAGTTTCCCTGGATTTCTATCTTTCCTCCGGCCACTCACGTATACCAGGCTATACGTGAAAACTAAAAGTTTCTGAGATTTTCTTATTTGCTCAACCTTCATCTCCACTGACAAAACTCTCACCATCATTGCCTTTATTCATCACTGATGATCTCCGGACTCCCAGTCACGGCCAAAACCATTAACGATGGCAGAAATTCATCCAACCATTAACCTCCATAGCTCTCTTGTTTCCTCGAGCTCGACATTGCCCATCATACATGCTGCCAAACTCTGCCCGTCGTCTCTATCACTTCCAGCATCGTTCTCCATTACGAGCTCACTTCATTGATCGATAGTGGTTACAACTGAACTCCATGGCTTCATATAAACCCGAGCTTCATTCTTAAGCTCATTTCCCTCGTAAACTCGGACTCTCTACCCCAGACTTTCCACAACTTTCACTACCGTGTAACAGGAACTGCTCTTCTCAAGCTATTACCACAGCACAACCCATCTCCATTATTCCATCGTTAATTACTGCCAAGCTCGATCTCTCTTCTGTCGTTTCTACCAACAGACCATGTTCATTCTCTCGAGCTATTATCGCATCACAGCTGCAACCATCGAGTTGTTCCTTTCCATTACTGAACATCAATGATAGAGTCATCATCATCTTCTCGTCATTACTTAGCTTCATCAGCTTCACTTCCATTAATCATCGTGAACAGAAGAAACCTTCCCTGAACTGTCGAGCTTTCTATCCATTGAACAACAGCAGCTCAACTCCATCATGATCACTCTATGATCACCATCAACATCACAACTCTCCATTCTTCTCTTATCACCTCAGTTCCCTCATCACTGGATAGTTACATCGCAACCAGCAACCTATTTGAACTTCAGAAGCAAACATCCTCCATCTTCTTTTGTCGCTGGCAGAAACGTTTCATCGAGTTCCACTCCTCCGTCGTCATTTCTTCAACCACATCACTGTCGAGCTCCATCGGTAATGGCAGCAGCACCTTGATCTTCTCCCTGAACTGTTTTCATGCTCGTTCCATGTCAGCATAAACTCCTTCGATGGCAGTTGCAACCACCGTCTTCTCTTTTTCCATCACTCTTCAGGCTCATGTCTTCAATCGGATCCTCGCCTAGGAATTTTAACCCAAAACCGTAACTCGTGTGAACTGAGAAGATGATGACAGCCCGTAGCAAATTATCCGGGTACCTTTATTGATCCTCCTTATTCTTTCAGTCTTGGAAGACTGGCAGTGCAATTCCTATTCCTTGCCTTTCAAATGCCCATAAAATCTTCGTACGATGTCGGAATGACTTCGTTCTTTCGCCGTTAGCTTCGTCTTTTCATCCTCTTCAAAATGATACCAAGAACTCCCAGATTTCAATAAGTTTCACTTGGTCTTTGGCCTTTCTCCGCTTGCGGCTAACTTCTTTTATTGCACTATAAAGTGCAAATTCACTTCTTTTGGATGATTCACCTCGCAAAACATAAATAAAACAAAACAAACGTAATATACAATAATTTGCAAGAAACTAAGCAATTACTAGCATGGATTCGACACAAAATATATGCAAAATATGCACTTCACAGTAAAGAATATTGCAATGAATGGGATTGTGATGATGTTAGATGGAGGTCTTGCTGGTCTGTGCTTAAATGAGATTGCAGGAAGGTGCAGGCTTGAGATAATGGGTGTGACAATGGAGTTGAACTGAGGATAGAAGTTGAGTTACAAGGGATTGGAGATGGAGTTTAGCCTGTGGTGTGTTTGTTTGGTCTGAAATGGAAGAATTTGTAGATGCAGCTCTGCACAGATAGAGTTAATTGCAGTTGCTATTCAGAGCTTGTGATGATTGCCGTGAAGGTTTGAGCTCAATGGGAGAATGGTGGTGCTGAATATGAATATAGTTGCAGGTGGAGTTGTGTGTGTGTTACAGTTATGATATGGGAGTAGATGCACAGCCATTGTGGCTGGATGAGAAACAGTGAAGCGCAATCATTTCACATCACAGCTTTGGCCTGTGCAAAAATGGCTTATGCCATGGCAACTGAACCAAGTCAGTCTAGTTAGCTCACCTGAGTAGCTGACTCGGTTCTGACTCATGATCCATCGGACTCGGTTCTGACTCAGTTGACCCGACCGAGCTGACTCGTTGACCGGTGACCGGGCGGACTTTGCCGGTCACCTGAGCTACTTTCCGGTCACTTCTCCGGCCAATTTCCGGCCATAATACCAGTTTTCCGGCGACAGTTTTTGGGGCATATTTTCTACATGGGTTTTTCTCACATATGGTCTTGGTGGACTTCTATCTATTGGACCTTTGAGACTTGATCTAATTTTGGAAAGCAAAGCTATTTAAAGGAAAGATTTCTACAATTTTAAGGACGTTATTATTCTTGGAATCTAAGGAGAGGGACGCTTTTGTTTACGCTACTAGGGTTTGCTTTTGTTCATCTTCTTCTTTATTCAATTCATATTTTTGTGATAAACTCCATAGCTATGAGTAGCTAATTTATTCATTATTGGTTAAGGATGTAGTCCTATTTCTAAAACTTGTGCTTGAGTTATGTATTAGTTTTCTCTCTTGATTATCGTTTAAATCTCTACTGTTTTTAATAATCACATGATTGATGTATTGTGATAGGACTAAGATGTTTGGTTAGTTAAGTGGCCAATTAACTGAACTTGCATCCTTGTCCATAACTATTTTAGGGTTTTTCATCGAGCGATAACCCTGAATACAAGTAGCATAATATGTTTACGGTTTGTAGTGATACACTCTTGTAATCATATGTAGAGTTTGACCATTGTCCGAATTGTTATGCGCAATGTATGACAATTGCATTGATTAGCCTATTTCTGAAACTTAATGCTCCTAGGAATTGAACTTAATCAGCGCAAGGCGTTAGGTTATTCTTTAGGTAGAATTCACATACGCAGCTCTAATGTGTGTGTTGATGAACTTAGGAAATTAATAGATTATCTTGCTCTCTTGATTCTCTAGGCTTTTGATAATAAAAGAGATTAAAATGTAATTCTAATCATATATGCAAGCACATGTCTAAGATTGAAGATGAATTCCTTGACCAATATCTTTCTCCATTGATTACTTCCTACAATTTATTTTGTTCTTAATTTACTTTTATTGCTTACTTAAAAATCAGAAATCCCCCCAATTAGTTACTTTAAGAAATTGATTACATAATAACTACAATTGCCTATATGTGGAAACGAACTATTTCTTATCATATACTTTAGGAAAGTGAAATTATTTTTGACGCATACGACAGCGATCACTGTGTTCAAGCCAACAACACTATTTTCCACCCGCTCCGTGGTCAAGTAAGTAACGTCATCACCACCGTTTGGTAGCCATAGTTCTGAAGCCAGTCGTCATCCTTCCACGGAACTGAAGCTAGTCGTCATCCTTCCACAGAACTGAAGCCAGTTGCCATCATTCCACGGAACTGAAGCCAGTCGTCATCCTTCCACGGAACTGAAGCCAGTTTCCATTATTCCACGGAACTGAAGCCAGTTTCCACCACTCCGCAGACTGAAGCCAGTTTTCACCATTCCGCGGACTGAAGCCAGTTTCCACCATTTCATGGACTGAAGACAGTTTCCACCATTCCATGTCCAATAGCGCCACGGATATAGCCATCGTACATTCCGAGCCCTAACCAGCGCCATCCTCTCCTTCCCAAGCCAACGCGCCATCGGCCTTCCAAGCAAGCCAACGCTCCATTGGTTTTCCAAGCTAGCTGCCATCAGCCTTCCAAGCAAGCCAACACTCCATTGGCTTTCCATGCTAGCTACGTCCATCCGCCACTCCAAGCTAGCTGCGCCATCCGTCATGCCAAGCTAGCTGCACCATCCGCTTCTCCAAGTCAGCCGCACCAGGCCTGTGCCAGAAGTCCGCGCCCAAGCTAATAACGTTATTCCAAGCTAGCCGCACCATCGGCTTTTCCAAGATAGTCGTGTTATTCGCCATTCCGCAGCATCATCTCCGCTCGGCCAAGGTTGAAGCACCATCTTCGCCGTTCAAGACAACGCAATCTCCACCGTTCAAAGTCGCGCGTCCGCCATTCCCAGACCGGAAGCACCATCTTCACCACCCCATGGCCCAAATTGGCACCAATGTTCCGGGAAGCAAGACTCTACGTCGACACCCCCTGGTCGAGCCGGAAATGCGCAAAGTCGTCAATACAAGATCACGGATTGCACTTGCCTTCCACTAAAGGTTAGTTGAATTTCCCCGGCAAACTCTTCACGTCTTGCCCCCCTTCGATTTTGCTCTTGACCGTCACCATCTCATGCTTACCCCGCAAAAACGCAAATGTTACGTGCTAAGCAGGGGACTTAATGTTGATGGTGGTTTTTAGCTTAGGGTTAAAATCATAAAACCTTGCATCCGATGTAACGTCACTCTGCAAGGAAACAGATCCACGTGTGCTAACCTCTCCACTGGCAAATTTATTGAGCCGCTCAATATACTTACATGAAATTTATCCAGACTGGCGAACCCCAGATGTTCTGTAAATTTCGGCGCCTCGCCCATATTCACTTAATATAAGTTCCTCAGAATTCCTTTTATGCTATGTTCTCTGGCTGAACTTTTAATGTTGATATGGCATGACGATTCGTGTTCACTCGCAGCAGAGTAGCACGAATCTCCAAGTATCAAGAATAAGATCTCTGCATAAGGTATTCAATCAAAAAAGCATGCTGCTCTCTGGCAATGAACTTAAAAGAGCTCTGTGTCGACACATATAATTCAATCAACCTTACTAACTTGCAGAAGTCTGGGTTTCGCGCCTCGCGCAACATACTAGACCTTGCTTGTCAAAAAATTAAGCCTAGGCAAACTAGGTAGTTAATCCGCCATGGATTAGCAGGTGCAAAACCTCGCCCAGAATCAGAAAAAACTGGGAGCTGCAGCAGCAAAGGGAGGCATGGCCTTACCATTGACCACACCCCATCCTAAACCGGCCCTATTTCCCTCGACCAATCAGGTCGCTTTAAATCCGCCGCAGCGCACCGGAAGTGTGGCCACGCCCCAGCTTGCCGGCCACACTTCCCATCGACCAATCAGGTTGCCCTAAATGCTCCACACGCATTCCGAATTAGGCCGACCCCATTTTGCTTACCGGACCCCAATTCTTCCAAGGAGAATTCTTCCATGGCGCCTTGGCCACACCAAGACCTAAGTCTTCCAGGGGGAATTCTTCCACGACACCTTGGCCACGCCAAGCCCTAATGTTTCTAAGGAGAATTTTTCCAACGACGCCAAAACTTGGCCACGCCAAATCCTTCCGAGGCGCCAAGATTTGGCCAAGCCAAATCTTTCCAACCACGCCAAAATCCTTCCAAGGCGCCAAGATTTGGCCACGCCAAACCTTTCTAACCACGCCAAATCTTTCCAACGGCGCCAAACCCTAACTTTGGTTGCGGAGCCAGTTTTTAGCTTTGTCCATACCGCAACGTCTCTAGCATGCCACTATGTTGCGGCTACTCTCATGCCGCCATGCCATGGCTACGCCACCGGCATTCAATTAGCATGTGGCCGACGCCACTTCACTATACAAAAAGATGTGGCCATAATCAATGGCCATCCTTCTTCATGAGATGCAATCTCAGCCATCCAAGTTCGCCAACGAACCGATAAGCTCACGACAAGTTTTAGGCGACTAGCCAAGACGAGCCTAGCATTACATGTTATTTACCTGCGGAAAGCCTCTCAATTTTAACTTGCCACACGTAGAAAAGTGCTACATGTTTCCACGAAAACACTCGAGACATCAAAATATGTCACAAACTGGGGGATGCTCATCAGGGTATTGGTCTGGCGGTTTACAGCGTGCGGCGTGCAATGCGCCCGTTACAAGAAAGTGTCATGAAGTAGGATAATTAGTGGTGGTGAGAAGTAACGGTATAAACAATTCATTTCCTTCATCATGGAAGAGTAATGACTGACGGTTACACGAATTCACTTCCTTCATCATGGAAGCATAACGTCTGGCAGTTACACGTTACTCTTTTCTTCCACCACTCAATCGTTTCCACTTCCTACGAGACCAGGGTACGTTTCGCTATGACTTGTATAAATAGGTTTCACCTATTTACACCAAAGGACAAGTTTTGGTCGGCAACACACAATATCTAGAAATCACTTGGTAGCTTTCCATCCTGCTTACCAGTTCTACTTTCTGATACAAGTCAAAAAATGCCCATACTTCGCTTCCCTCCCTAAGACCAACCATTCTCCTTCACTTTGTGACCGAAGCAAGCCTGGAACGACCATTTCTTGGTTTAGGCCAGGATTGTACAGATTGATCTCTCGAATCAAAAGTACTCCCGTGCAGTACATTGTTTAGGGTTTAGATTTGTTTCTCACCCACACACCCAAAATTACCAAAATAAGCAAAAACGATTTTCACCCATAAACACACAGACACCAGAATTTTGTTAACGAGGAAACCGCAAATGCAGAAAAACCCCGGGACCTAGTCCAGATTGAACACACACTGTATTAAGCCTCTACAGACTCTAGCCTACTCCAAATTAAATTTGGTCTAGACTGTAGTTGAACCCCAATCAATCTCACACTAATCCAAGGTACAGTTATGCTCCTACGCCTCTGATCCCAACAGGATGCTACGTACTTGATTCCCTTAGTTGATCTCACCCACAACTAAGAGTTGCTACGACCCAAAGTCGAAGACTTTAATAAACAAATCTGTATCACACAAAAAAGTCTACAGAATAGATAAATCCGTCTCCCACGAATAAACCTATGAGTTTTGTTCCGTCTTTTGATAAATCAAGGTGAACAGGAACCAATCAATAACCCGTACTTATATTCTTGAAGAACAACCTAGTATTATTGATCACCTCACAATAATCTTAATCGACGCAGCGAAAAAAAATATTGCGGAATCACAAATGATGAGACGAAGTATTTGTGATTTCTTTTCTATCTTGCCTATCGGAGATATAAATCTCAAGCCAATTATTTCAATTGTACTCGTACGATAGAAACAACAAGATCAGATCACACAACTACAAGAAAAGTAGTATCGGTCTGGCTTCACAATCCCAATGAAGTCTTTAAGTCGTTAACCTGGTTTTAGAAGAAGAAAACCAAAGGTTAAAGGAGAATCGACTCTAGCTTAGCAAACTAGTATCACACGCAAAGTGTGGGGATTAGGTTTCCCAGTTGCTAGTTCTCCTTTATATAGTATTTCAAATCAGGGTTTGCAATCAATGTTAGCTTAGTAACAAAGCATTCAATATTCACCGTTAGATGAAAACCTGATTAGATTCAAGCTAATATTTCTCAACCGTTGGATCGAAAACTTAGCTTGTTACACACAAACGAAATGTTCAATTTTGGGTTTATGAACCGTACCCAAACATTAACATTTGTTGGTTCAACAATAGTCAACCAAATGGTTAGCCATATGATCACTCTCATATCAACCATATTCTTCTTCACCATAACTAGTTCAAATGACTTAAATGAACTAGTTAGAGAGTTGTTCAATTGCTTAGATCTTATGTAACTACAGAAGACACAATCGAAGCAAAAACAGTTTGATTCACTCGAATCGTTTCATGAACTTTATAGCACGGTTTGCAAAAGCATTCCTTAGTTTATATAAACATGAGTTCAAGAACAACCAGTTTTAGATATAACCTACTCTAGTTCGCGGACTGGGTTCGTAGACTTAAGCTCATGGAAGGAGTACACAAACTCCAGCAGATTTCTCGGGTGAGAACTTCCGCCAGTTCGCGACTTGGCTTGCACCACTTCCATTTCTCTTGATCAACAAAGTTCGCAAACTTTGGTTCAAGGAATAAGGACTTATACATATATGTGTTTCCACAACAATGCTTATATCCTACCAATGGTTATGTAATCTAAAATCTCATTTCAATCATTGAAACATTCTCAGAGAACGTTATATAGCCGTTATTCACAGACCATTTTTCGTCAGAGAAATTTCCAAAGTGATTGAAACATATCATGACTTTCGTCACTAGGTAAAGATGAATTCGGTTAAAGCGAAAGCTTACCAACACATATTTCGAGAAATAGATAGGCGAGTTAAACTCGGCTCGAAATAATAAATGTGTATAATGAAAGTCTATACGTCTAAACGAATTTTGTCTCAAGAGTAGAAGATAGATTAAATAGACTTTTGAGTGACAGATAAGTTCAAGTCTGCACGTACCTTTTAGTCGATGAAGTTCCACCGGTTCCTCGGGTAGTCCTTCGTCTTGTATGATGATTGCCATGGAGTTCTTGAGCTCAACTACACTTTCTATCCTAGTCCGAGACCTTTAGCTACATAGGCTAGAAATAAAGATTTATAGTTTTGATAACTAACATTGACAAACATGCTTGAGATAGCAACGCATGCGAGTTCGACCGAGCAATGCTCTAACAAACACTTAGTCTATAGTAAGGCCTATTGAATTGCAAGAGTGCAATGTCAGTCAGAATTGAAGGCAGTAATCTAAGTTATGCATATCAAGGTGATATGTTGGCTGTTTGAAGTGTAAACTTAGGCACGAAATGGCTTGAAGAAAATATTTGTGATGCGGATGTAATCAAATAAGGACCATTGGTTTAGGGTGAGCCAAAAGAGTACTGTCGAATTTCAGAAAGAGTTCTGAAAATGCATGGTGCAATAAATCACAAAAGCATTTGGGTGTTGAGATGTGAATGAAGTGGAGATTGAAGCATAGTCGAAGATGCAATAATGAAGCTGGAATTCATAGACTCAATAGCAAGGCAAACAAACTAAGTGGCGGCATTAAGTACTAGGCAAAGAAGATTTGGCAAGGTTAAAGGCCAAACAAAGTTGCTGATTTCTGATAATGGGTCAGATGCGTACAAGGCCAAGGAAAGTTCAGTAGAGTCTGAACTGATGTTGCATTCAACGAGGACGTTGAATGGATTGGGTGGGGGAGGTCTATAACATGGCCCAACAGTGAAGTGCCACAGTGGCGCGTTTGTAGTTGCAGGATTTCCTACAACACACCCCTTATAATATTTTCTAAATCTAAATCTATTTCTTAATCAAAATAAAGATTAAAGTGCTAAAATTATAAAATGGACACAAGGATTTTTTACATGGTTCGATCAATGTGATCTACATCCATGGTTCTTCACTATGATTGTTGAGGTTACATTAATATTACATTTAGAATCTCCATTAATGGATATTTGAAAGAGCTCTAGATCTAGTTTTGGGGAAGAAGATAATAAAGAAAATAAAGTCTCTCTCTCCTAATTGTTTATCTTCTCTCTCTTAAAAAATTGTGTCCATCCTCCCTTTCTCTCTCCTGCTCTCCTCTTTATATAGGTGTTTACATAATGGATGACATCTCATACATAGTGGAGTACAGCTCATATTCCCCTTCATTTTCGGATCCCCTGCAACGTTCTCTCATACTCTCTTTATAATTTCGCAGGCTCACTTTATAATTTCGCAGGCTCTCTCTCTCAATCATTCTCACAAGCTCTGCTACATTTTCGCAAGTTAAGGAAATAATTGAATCTCGCACGCTAAGAAAATATGTTGTGCGATATTTGAATCCTACAACTTGCCTCTTTTTTCTTGAATATTGCTTGAAGAGCGATCTTTAAGAAAAAATCCGTTGTTGTAGTAGTCTTTGATCTTTGTTGATGAAGGAACGAGCGAAAGAATACTGGACTTGAAAAGTACGTACTTGCCTCTATTATTTTGTGAAGTTCCGAAAACTTGAGAAGTAATTAGAAGTATCATCTTTTGAAGTATGTGAAGTATGAATTATCCTTGAAGAAGTATAAGAAGTAATCAATCCTCGAAATATAAGAAGTATCTGTCTTTGAATGAGAATAATAAGTATTGCCTCTATTCATGCGAAATTATTAATCCATTTTTGGTGAGGATTCTTGTTGTTCATTAGTGAACGTCCACTTTGGAAATGATTCTTGCCGAGAAGATAAAGAACATAAAATTGTTTTCTTGGTAATCCATAGTTTCCTCTGTTCTTTATCTGTGAGGGTAGAATCCTTGAAAAAGTGTTGAATGAGCGAGTTGTTTCTTCATTCTTATCTTGCCTATGTCTCATGTTTTGTGCTCATGCGATAGTATAATCTCTTCAAGTTGCTTGTAATTTTACTTATAATCGAGCGTAATAATTATATCCTGCGAAATAATCACATTCTGCGAAATTCTGACACATTTTGCGAAATCCTGAATAATCCTGCGAAATTCTGAATACTTGTGCTAATATAATGCTTATGTGATGATTATGTTATGAAATGTGTATGCGATATGTATGCCATGAAATGCTTATGCGATGCTTTCATGATGCAAGTGTGATGCTTATATGATGAGAATGCTTATCTATTGCAATGTATAGCTAATTTTTGTGTTACTTAGCTCATTTTGCCGCGTTAAAATTGATGTAGCTTTAAATCGTTTTCATTCTTCATTTCTCTGACTTTGTCTATATGCATTCCTCTTAGCGTATTTATTGTTCCTCGCGAGTTCTTACTTGTGCTTCATCTTTCCTTATTCCTGCACTATTAGTATCTCAGAATAATATGATCATAATATCAAGTGTGCGGCATTTTCATTGCCTCGGTCTCATTATCATGTACATGTTCGCAAGTTTACCATGTAATCATTTTCTCAAGCTCGCAAGCTTATCACGTAATCCCTTTCACAATCTTATCATATAATCTTTTTCACAAGCTTATTTGCTTACTCATTTTTGCAAGCTATTTTTGCTTACTTTCTTATGTGGTCTTATTTTGCCTTCCTAGTTAAAGGTCTTATTTTGCCACCTCTTGTTATTGCGACAAAATCGCAGGCCGTCTTTACACTTTCGTGTAATGACCCATTGATCTTGTCTTATCATTTCTCTAGTATTATTGCCTCTGCAGGATGTTTTTCATGCGACAATATGACATGCCTAAATATTCTTGCAAACATAAAGCCCCATGACATTGTCGTCTTGCGACGAAATCGCATGATGTCTTTACACTTTGATGTATTGACCAATTGACCTCGTCTTATCTTTGTCTTTTGTATTATTGCCTCTTCAGGATTGTCGCAAAAATATGACAAGCCTAAATTTTCTTGCGAAAATAAAGCCTCATGACATTTGCGTCTTAAGACACTTATCAGCTCCCTAATGGAGGGTGCCACCCTTATCTTCCCCCTGGTTGCCCCTTCAAGGAGACGTACTTCTGTCATACAAGGCTAGCTCCTCCCATCCGGTCTTAACAACAACCGGTTGTTTTCGCAGCCTCTTATCCCTTTTGCCTATAGGGCTTATGGTTACGAGACTGCACCCTAAGTGGGGTTTTCTTCGGGGCGAGTGCAGCATAAGCCAAGACTTGCCAAGAATGGCCGAGACACTTCAAATGCCCCGGGCACTCTTGGCTCAACCGTGTACCTCGGCGCCTTGATCAGATGCTGACTCCTTAGAAGAGACCCTCGGTCGTCCAACCTAAGTCATAAGCTTAGATTGAAAATCCAAGGTACCTCTCCTGGATGGGCTTTATTGACCCCAAATCTCCATGACTCAGGTTCCAGGTGTGGTGTAACCTTTTCGCGAGCCATGCAATAGGTACCCCCTTCTATGACGCACTTTAGGTCTTACATTTGCCTCTTACGAAATTTTATTCGCGAACTAGGGTGTACGCCATAGAAGGTTTGCCTCTTTCTTTTTTCTTTGTTCATTCAATCTTTGATTCTCTTTTGTAATATTCATAAATTCTGCGAAATTATCGCATGTCTTCGTTCTATCTTGATATATATTGTCTTTGTGAAATTATCGCATGTCTTCATTCTTTCTTGATAGGTATTGTCTATGCGAAATTATCGCATGTCTTCATTCTTTCATTCATTTCGCGAATATAAGATGCCTTATTTTCAGCGAGATTTTCACAATATTAATTATAAACTAATATCATATCATTTGAAGCAAAGCAAATATTCGAAAAATTGATCTATAGATTTTTTTTTTTTTTTTTTTTGAAATCTTTGAAATCGTGCGATTGTATCGCTTTTTGTAAATCAAATCAAAAAAATTTTATTTGTTGTAAGTAAAATAAAATGTTCAAGGAAGTGGTACTTAGCTTTCATGTGATTTGATGTTGCTGTCGTCTTGCGCTAAGTATATGGTTTGCTTGCGAAACTGGCATCTTTGAAATGTATAAACGTCGCACAAAGAAATGTAATTATCGCAACAAAAAGAAGTATGAGAAATGCGACTTGAACCCTTGACCTGCCTCTTGCATATTCTCTCACCGTACCAACTGTGCTAACCCTTTCTTGCGAAATAATCAAAGATCATGCGAAGTAATCAAAGGCCAACTGTGCGAGAGGCAATTTTGTATAAATTTCGCAAAACAAAAACAAACGTACGAGAAGCAAGAATTGATCCCGCGACCTGCTGTTTGTGATATTCCACACGACACCATCTGTGCGGATTCTCTTATGTGTGAAATTCCTTTGCCAAGCTGACTTTCTTCTCTTGTTTGCGAAAAAATGAAACCCTTTGTAAAAAGAAGAAAAGAATGTTCGGGTGCGAATTGAACACGCGATATCCACCTTCTTCACTTCGCTCGTAACCAACTGTTCCAACTTCTTTGCTTGTCAGTTCGCAGTGTAGCTTTATCATTTTGTTCGTCTTAGTTCAAAAATATTAGAAAAAATTGTATAGGTGCGAAATCGAACTCGTGTCCTCCAGCTTATACTTTACCGCCTTGACCAACTGCACCAGCTTTGTTTTGTGTGGCATAATGGAACAACGGCTTTGTCTATTGATAACTTCATCTCTTTGCTACAAAAAAATTTGCGAAAATATACACTTGATGAGAGATTCGAACCCGTGGTCTATAGCTTCTTTTCTCCAACTCGAACCATCCGTGCGAGTTCCTGTTTGTGACTGGGAGGTGCAATTCGCGTAACTTATTGTTATTTAATCGCTCTTTGTATAAATTTTGTCTGCGTCTTTTCTTCTTCTTCTCCTGGACTGATTTTATGTGTAGGCTTAATACTTCCATATCTTTCTGTAATGTAACTTCGCCTGTTTTTCCCTTCGTCTTTGACGAACTTCAATTATCCTTTTCTTCGCAAGTGATGTGGTTAATTTTCTTCGTTAGTTAGCTTAATTTTGTGAGGAAATCTCCTTTGATCACTGTGAATATCTCTCGAAGTCTCTCTTCTCCATTTGCTTCGCTGGAATGGTTGGTTGATGAGGTCACTGATTATTCGCCGATGTGGTTATCTGATGATGGTTGGTTGTGCGAGATTCTGTTGGTCACTACATCTTTTTCTTCGCTGATGACTACGTGTTGGTTTACTTCGTTGATCAATTTCTAATTCGCATAATTTGGTTGCTCTTCTGGGTGCAAGCAATGATCGGCATTTCGCCTCTAATTCCTGTATGAAAAGTCCTTATCGCTGCAAGCAATCAAGCAAATTAGTAATCAGTCTCACGAGAAACTTTGTTATGCGAACATAGTTTTTTTTTTAATCGATTAATTGGGTTTGTAAAACAAGGTTCGGTTGTTGTAAACCCGTAATCAAAACTCGTTTTGAATCATGATTTGAAGAGAGAAATCAAATTTTAGTGAAACATAATATAAGTATTTTGAAAATCTTTTCTGAATTTTGCATATAATCACTGGATCTGAGAATTTTAAAGAAGGAAATTAAAGAAGTAAGAAAAGAATTCATCCTTTTAAAACAGATTGTTGATGTAGTTTTATTTCAATTTCTGACAATTTCTTCATCTCCAAATCAACTGCTGGTGTTGTTTACTGTTTTAAAGATGAAAGTCTTTCGCAGGATCTTCCATTTTTGCCCCCTAGAATTCAATAAACTCAATGTAATACATCACCAACAGTACCCAACATCACTAAATCTTCTTGAAAGTAGGATAAATCCTTTACTTCCTCCCTGTTTCTAGCGCCAAAATGTAGTTGCAGGATTTCCTACAACACACCCCTTATAATATTTTCTAAATCTAAATCAATTTCATAATCAAAATAAAGATTAAAGTGCTAAAATTATAAAATGGACACAAGGATTTTTTACATGGTTCGATCAATGTGATCTACATCCATGGTTCTTCACTATGATTGTTGAGGTTACATTAATATTACATTTAGAATCTCCATTAATGGATATTTGTAGAGCTCTAGATATAGTTTTGGGGAAGAAGATAATATAGAAAATAAAGTCACTGTCTTATAATTGTGTATCTTCTCTCTCTTACAAAATTGTGTCCATCCTCACTTTCTCTCTCTTGCTCTCCTCTTTATATAGGTGTTTACATAATGGATGACATCTCATACATAGTGGAGTACAGCTCATATTCCCCTTCATTTTCGGATCCCCTGCTACGTTCTCTCAGACTCTATTTATAATTTCGCAGGCTCACTTTATAATTTCGCAGGCTCTCTCTCTCAATCATTCTCGCAAGCTCTGCTACATTTTTGCAAGTTAAGGAAATAATTGAATCTCGCACGCTAAGAAAATATGTTGTGCGATATTTGAATCCTACATCTTGCCTCTTTTTTCTTGAATATTGCTTGAAGAGCGATCTTTAAGAAAAAATCCGTTGTTGTAGTAGTCTTTGATCTTTGTTGATGAAGGAACGAGCGAAAAAATACTGGACTTGAAAAGTACGTACTTGCCTCTATTCTTTTGTGAAGTTCCGAAAACTTGAGAAGTAATTAGAAGTATCATCTTTTGAAGTATGCGAAGTATGAATTATCCTTGAAGAAGTATAAGAAGTACTCAATCCTCGAAATATAAGAAGTATCCGTCTTTGAATGAGAATAATAAGTATTGCCTCTATTCATGCGAAATTATTACTCCATTTTTGGTGAGGATTCTTGTTGTTCATTAGTGAACGTCCACTTGGAAATGATTCTTGCCGAGAAGATAAAGAACATAAAATTATTTTCTTGGTAATCCATAGTTGCCTCTGTTCTTTATCTGTGAGGGTAGAATCCTTGAGAAAGTGTTGAATGAGCGAGTTGTTTCTTCATTCTTATCTTGCCTCTGTCTCGTGTTTTGTGCTCATGTGATAGTATAATCTCTTCAAGTTTCTTGTAATTTTACTTATAATCGAGCGTAATAATTATATCCTGCGAAATAATCACATTCTGCGAAATTCTGACACATTTTGCGAAATCCTGAATAATCCTGCGAAATTCTGAATACTTGTGCTAATATAATGCTTATGTGATGATTATGTTATGAAGTGTGTATGCGATGTGTATGCCATGAAATGCTTATGCGATGCTTTCATGATGCAAGTGTGATACTTATATGATGAATGCTTATCTATTGCAATGTATAGCTAATTTTTGTGTTACTTAGCTCATTTTGCCGCGTTAAAATTGATGTAGCTTTAAATCGTTTCCATTCTTAATTTCTCTGACTTTGTCTATATGTATTCCTCTTCGCGTATTTATTGTTCCTCGCGAGTTCTTACTTGTGCTTCATCTTTCCTTATTCCTGCACTATTAGTATATCAGAATAATATGATCATAATATCAAGTGTGCGGCATTTTCATTGCCTCAGTCTCATTATCATGTACATGTTCGCAAGTTTATCATGTAATCATTTTCTCAAGCTCGCAAGCTTATCACGTAATCCCTTTCACAATCTTATCATATAATCTTTTTCACAAGCTTATTTGCTTACTCATTTTTGCAAGCTTATTTGCTTACTTTCTTATGTGGTCTTATTTTGCCTTCCTAGTTAAAGGTCTTATTTTGCCACCTCTTGTTATTGCGACAAAATCGCAGGCCGTCTTTACACTTTCGTGTAATGACCCATTGATCTTGTCTTATCATTTCTCTAGTATTATTGCCTCTGCAGGATGTTTTTCATGCGACAATATGAAAGGCCTAAATACTCTTGCGAACATAAAGCCCCATGACATTGCCGTCTTGCGACGAAATCGCAGGACGTCTTTACACTTTCATGTATTGACCCATTGACCTCGTCTTATCTTTGTCTTTTGTATTATCGCCTCTTCAGGATTGTCGCACAAATATGACAAGCCTAAATTTTCTTGCGAAAATAAAGCCTCGTGACATTTGCGTCTTAAGACACTTATCAGCTCCCTAATGGAGGGTGCCGCCCTTATCTTACCCCTGGTTGCCCCTTCAATGAGATGTACTTCTGCCATACAAGGCTAGCTCCTCCCATCCGGTCTTAACAACAACCAGTTGTTTTCGCAGCCTCTTATCCCTTTTGCCTATAGGGCTTATGGTTACGAGACTGCACCCTAAGTGGGGTTTTCTTCGGGCCGAGTGCAGCATAAGCCAAGACTTGCCAAGAATGGCCGAGACACTTCAAATGCCCCAGGCACTCTTGGCTCAACCGTGTACCTCGGCACCTTGATCAGATGCTGAGTCCTTAGAAGAGACCCTCGGTCGTCCAACCTAAGTCATAAGCTTAGATTGAAAATCCAAGGTACCTCTCCTGGATGGGCTTTATTGACCCCAAATCTCCATGACTCAGGTTCCAGGGGTGGTGTAACCTTTTCGCTGAGCCATGCAATAGGTACCCCCTTCTATGACGCACTTTAGGTCTTACATTTGCCTCTTACGAAATTTTATTCGCGAACTAGGGTGTACGCCATAGAAGGTTTGCCTCTATCTTTTTTCTTTGTTCATTCAATCTTTGATTCTCTTTTGTAATATTCATAAATTCTGCGAAATTATCGCATGTCTTCGTTCTATCTTGATAGATATTGTCTCTGCGAAATTATCGCATGTCTTCATTCTTTCTTGATAGGTATTGTCTATGCGAAATTATCGCATGTCTTCATTCTTTCATTCATTTCGTGAATATAAGATGCCTTATTTTCAGCGAGATTTTCACATTATTCATTATAAACTAATATCATATCATTTGAAGGAAAGCAAATATTCAAAAAATTGATCTATAAATTTTTTTTTTTTTTTTGAAATCGTGCGATTGTATCGCTTTTTGTAAATCAAATCAAAAATCTTTTATTTGTTGTAAGTAAAATAAAATGTTCAAGGAAGTGGTACTTAGCTTTCATGTGATTTGTTGTTGTTGTCGTCTTGCACAAAGTATATGGTTTGCTTGCGAAACTGGCATCTTTGAAATGTATAAACGTTGCACAAAGAAATGTAATTATCACAAAAAAAAGAAGTATGAGAAATGCGACTTGAACCCTTGACCTGCCTCTTGCATATTCTCGCACCGTAACAACTGTGCTAACCCTCTCTTGCGAAATAATCAAAGATCATGCGAAGTAATCAAAGGCCAACTGTGCGAGAGGCAATTTTGTATAAATTTCGCAAAACAAAAACAAACGTACGAGAAGCAAGAATTGATCCCGCGACCTGCTGCTTGCGATATTTCACACGACACCATCTGTGCTGATTCTCTTTTGTGCGAAATTCCTTTGCCAAGCTGAATTTCTTCTCTTGTTTGCGAAAAAATGAAACCCTTTGTAAAAAAAAGAAACGAATGTTCGGGTGCGAATTGAACACGCGATATCCACCTTCTTCACTTCGCTCGTAACCAACTGTTCCAACTTCTTTGCTTGTCAGTTCGCAGTATAGCTTTATCATTTTGTTCGTCTTAGTTCAAAAATATTAGAAAAAATTGTATGGGTGCGAAATTGAACTCATGTCCTCCAGCTTATACTTTACCGCCTTGACCAACTGCACCAGCTTTGTTTTGTGTGGCATAATGGAACAACGGCTTTGTCTATTGATAACTTCATCTCTTTGCTACTAAAAAATTTGCGAAAAAATACACTTGATGAGAGATTCGAACCCGTGGTCTATAGCTTCCTTTCTCCAACTCGAACCATCCGTGCGAGTTCCTGTTTGTGACTGGGAGGTGAAATTCGCGTAACTTATTGTTATTTAATCGCTCTTTGTATAAATTTTGTCTGCGTCTTTTCTTCTTCTTCTCCTAGCCTGATTTTATGTGTAGGTTTAACACTTCCATATCTTTCTGTAATGTAACTTCGCCTGTTTTTCCCTTCGTCTTTGACGAACTTCAATTATCCTTTTCTTCGCAAGTGATGTGGTTAATTATCTTCGTTAGTTAGCTTAATTTTGTGAGGAGATCTCCTTTGCTCACTGTGAATATCTCTCGAAGTCTCTCTTCTCCATTTGCTTCGCTGGAATGGTTGGTTGATGAGGTCACTGATTATTCGCCGATGTGGTTAATCTGGTGATGGTTGGTTGTGCGAGATTCTCTTGGTCACTACATCTTTTTCTTCGCTGATGACTACGTGTTGGTTTACTTCGTTGATCAATTTCTAATTCGCATAATTTGGTTGCTCTTCTGGGTGCAAGCAATGATCGGCATTTCGCCTCTAATTCCTATATGAAAAGTCCTTATCGCTGCAAGCAATCAAGCAAATTAGTAATCAGTCTCACGAGAAACTTTGTTATGCGAACATAGTTTTTTTTTTTAATCGATTAATTGGGTTTGTAAAACAAGGTTCGGTTGTTGTAAACCCGTAATCAAAACTCGTTTTGAATCATGATTTGAAGAGAGAAATCAAATTTTAGTGAAACATAATATAAGTATTTTGAAAATCTTTTATGAATTTTGCATATAATCACTGGATCTGAGAATTTTAAAGAAGGAAATTAAAGAAGTAAGAAAAGAATTCATCCTTTTAAAATAGATTGTTGATGTAGTTTTATTTCAATTTCTGACAATTTCTTCATCTCCAAATCAACTGCTTGTGTTGTTTACTATTTTAAAGATGAAAGTCTTTCGCAGGATCTTCCATTTTTGCCCCCTAGAATTCAATAAACTCAATGTAATTCATCACCAACAGTACCCAACTTCACTAAATCTTCTTGAAAGTAGGATAAATCCTTTACTTCCTCCCTGTTTCTAGCGCCAAAATGTAGTTGCAGGATTTCCTACAACACACCCCTTATAATATTTTCTAAATCTAAATCTATTTCATAATCAAAATAAAGATTAAAGTGCTAAAATTATAAAATGGGCACAAGGATTTTTTACATGGTTCGATCAATGTGATCTACATCCATGGTTCTTCACTATGATTGTTGAGGTTACATTAATATTACATTTAGAATCTCCATTAATGGATATTTGATAGAGCTCTAGATCTAGTTTTGGGGAAGAAGATAATAAAGAAAATAAAGTCACTCTCTCCTAATTGTGTATCTTCTCTCTCTTACAAAATTGTGTCCATCCTCCCTTTCTCTCTCCTGCTCTCCTCTTTATATAGGTGTTTACATAATGGATGACATCTCATACATAGTGGAGTACAGCTCATATTCCCCTTGATTTTCGGATCCCCTGCTACGTTCTCCCAGACTCTCTTTATAATTTCGCAGGCTCACTTTATAATTTCGCAGGCTCTCTCTCTCAATCATTCTCGCAAGCTCTGTTACATTTTCGCAAGTTAAGGAAATAATTGAATCTCGCACGCTAAGAAAATATGTTGTGCGATATTTGAATCCTACAGCGTTACTGAGAATGTAGCCTGGCAGATGGAGCTACACATGCCGACGGTGTAGCGCCAACATGGCTGAGACAAGAAAGGCTACTTGACAAATGCAATACGACGAGATAGTGTTGCATATCCTTATTCAGAGTTAGCCCATCTCAAGAGAAGAGTAAATGATGAAATGCAAAGTCATGGCATGACTTTGGCATCGTTCCAAGCACTGGCCAAGACTTGGAAGATGCATATGCAACAATGGCGTTGCCAAATGCGCCATTGGGGATAACTGATCGCCAAAAGAGATGCAAGTGATACATATGAAGCATGAAGTTGAATTAAGAAAGTCAAGACTCAGTTGACATGATATTTGGATGTTGGCATCCAAATGAGCTAAGTGCGTAGCGAGTTAAGTGAGGCGCAACCATTGCCAGATGCTTGGAAGAAGTGCAAGTGGGGTGAAGCGTAATCATTACTGAGTACTTGGCGTAGGCAAAGAGTGAGTGAAGCACAATCATTATCGAACATTGGCAGGGCCAAAGTTCAGTGACGCATAATGATTGTCAGACTTGAGTTCAAGCTGTCAGTTGCGAGTGTGTGTGCATCACACGCATGCTAGAGGAAGAGCGGAAGTTAGAGACGGTTATAAAGGAGCTTTGTAACCGAGTTTGGAATGACCTAACCGTTTGAGACAGGTGTAGCGCCATTGTGCAAGCCAGTACCAAAGCTAGCAGTTAAAAAGTAGAACTGGCGGTTAGGGGAACTTCCCATGGACAGATGGTTGTTCATGGGGCATGCAACAGAGTTGCATATGGATTGGCCCTGGCTTCTTGGCATTATAAATAGCCATAGAAGTCTTACAAATCAGTTGTTCAATAATTCGAGTGTTTAGGAACCACATTTGCAGTAGAGACTGATTGTTGCGTTAGGCTTAGAGAATAAGCTTGTAAAGTCCATTGGTTGGACGATTTTGTATCTTCCCCTTAAGCTAATAAAAGTGAGTTTGTTGGCTTATGCGTTTGGCTTTGGTTTGCTGTTGATTTGATAATATTCCCCCAATTATGTGAAGAATAAACATGGCAGGAACCTCTTTGTAGTATGGGCTACATTGTTTGGTAGAGAAAATCTAAGTAAGTCTTCCGTTGCATACTCAAGGTAGAGTTGGCTGTTTGCATTGGTGCAAACTTATAAGGCTGAAATACGAGTGGGTGATAAGAGATCACTGAACCACTGTATTGCCGGGTTATACCTTCGGGAAAAATTGCTTGGAGCATTTGGAGGTGTGACAATTCGGGTATCAGAGCACAGATTGCTCTGTTTTAGCTTTGTGTTGGAAGATTTTCTCTGTTTTGCTCGAGTTTAGTTGCTTAATTTGCAAGAAGTAATGGCTGGTAAGAAGAGTACGCTGGATGCCTTAACTGATAGGGTAGCGGACTTGGAAGACAAGATTGGCGATGAGGTGCGCCATCCTAACAATGCCAATTATAATGCAACGGTGTTGGCTCGCATTCAGGCTCTTGATGAGTATGTTGCTGATATGCTGGAGTCAAACCAAGAAGCAACTAAGAAGCACACTGATTTGGAAGGCCAAATCAATGCTGTTAAGACCATGTTCACAGGTGCCTTGAAAGAACTAACTGATGAGTTAAGTGTCTTGAGGCGAATGGTGGGTGTAATTGGTTCGGATAAAGCTACTGCGGGTGGTAGTGGCAGTGACTTTACGAAGATTAAAGTCCCAAAACCTAAGGCGTTTTCTGGCGCAAGAGATGCGAAGGCATTGGAGAATTTCATGTGGGATATGGACCAATACTTCAAGGCCGCCAGAACCCCGGAAGAATAAAAGGTTACTCTCGTTAGCATGTACCAGGAGGGTGATGCGAAGTTATGGTGGAGAACTAGAACTGATGATGACCTTACTGCTGGTCGTCCAAGCATCGTGACATGGGATGTCATGAAAGAAGAATTGAAAAGTCAATTATCGCCAAGCAATGCGGCTTGGTTAGCCAGAGAGAACTTTCGTAAGCTGAGGCATACCGGTACACCATGGGAATTGTAACACCCCGATTTTCGGGCCCGGATCCTGCCCGGATCCATGCCCGAAAACCCGAAGTGCTACTTCGATACCATAGCCGAAGCCCGGCTACTAAGCCCGAGCTCTTTAAGTAATTCATTTGGGCTAATTTAATCCATGCTCAAATTAATATTTTTATCGCAGAGGAATACTTAGAAAAATTATTTTGGAAAATCTAACCGTTGATTTAGCCTCATTTTAAAGCCACCGGAAACACATTTTGGTTCATAAATAAAAATATCAATACCGTTCATGTTTTATGATTTACTTAATAAGTAACTATTACAACACCAAATTGTACAACTGAAAACAGACCTAGGTAGATTCCTAGAATTTTACAGGATTCATACGAGTTCCAAAATTTATAATAATTATACGGATACAGATCGATTGAAACTATTATTTTATATCAATTTTCCATAATTTTTAGATTAAGTTTAATTGCCTAAGACCACGGTCAAACATGTAGTTGACTAGCACTTTGAGACTACGAAATTCAAAACTACGCCCGATTGAAACTCTGTTTTAGAAAAATTATATTAAATCACGCACAACTCAAAATTGGATGAGTCCTGTCATTTTAGAAAGAAAAAAACATAGATGATGATTTCCTCTGTGGACGCTAACATCTAAAAACCAATATATCATAGCTTTTAATTAGGATTTTTATAAGACATTTAAAAAATTGAATTAACAAAAGATTTATATCTCATACCTCATCACGATATTTTCTTGGATAATCAATCTAACAGGATTTAACACTCGTATAAAGAATTATTTTAAAAATAGTTATACAACTCGGAAAATTACATAAATTTTATCAAATGTCCCTTAAGATGTTTTACATTTATTACAAAAATAATCATATCTAAACATATTGATAATTTAAAATGAAGATCAAACATCAACTAAACATCATACAATATTTTTTTACATAGATGATGATTTCATTCAAACTAAGATTAATTACATCTTAAAATAGAATTTTAGGCATAAATGATAACTTTAGACATCTCTAATCATTCTCTAGGCTCCAAGTTGATCAACTCCCTTGTCACGCATCAAATCTGGAATTTTTGTCATAATACGACGTGAGTTGTGACACCCAGTAGGCAAAGAAGCAACAAAACATTTTATGCAATATTTTTCAATTCATTTTAAAAACATCTAACATGATTAACAACACCGCAAACACATGGAAACACCTCATCCATAAACAACAATAAATTCAATCAATCCGCTCGCCCCTGGGAGCCCCACGTGGGTTTAGGGAACAAAACCGTTCCCAAGGATATCTCGTATCCCATCAAAGTTGTTTTTAAGAATCACAATCTATGGACCGCAGCCCAACATTCATAATCATACTCACAACATCGATTATCATTCATATATTAATGAAAACTTACAAAATAAATTTAATTAAAAGAAACTTAAATAAAAAGAAGGTTTTTGACTGTGTTGCGCCTACCTCAAATTGCAAGATCCAAGCTATGAAAATACAAGCTATTAACTTTATAGACACTACGATTCACCGTCTTAAATACCAAAATAATCGTCTCCCATCCTATTCCCTATTTTATCTAGTGACAATACTTTTCTGTTTTCTAAACGACATAATCGTCTTCCATGGATTCTCCCAAAATATCAAGTAATAGTCTTTTGTTTTCGTTTTCTTATAAATAATAAAGCATCTTGCTTAATAACAACGATATTCTTTCCATCCTAACACTAAGTAAATTTCTTAATTAATGCTATTACCATATTATCAAAATCTACCATTCATACACCTAACCATAATTTGAAAATTATATATACTTCCTTCTTTCTCAAATCTAAAATAAATTACACATTTATTCTCAATTGGATAAGGGGCACCTCAATTACTAAGGGGAACTCATTTGTTATTTACACCCAGGACACCCAAGTGTTAAAGGCACCCGATAGTTGGTTAAGGGGCACCTTCTTCTCCATTTTGAATTTCTGATTTTGGCGGGAAGTTTAGATTTCACGACAGAAATCAGGGTTTGATTTTTGGGTAATTTTTAGGCAGATTCAATCGCTGGAATCAGTTGCATTGGGTTTTTTTATGCTAAACAGGGCAGGTATAGGCGTTTGAATCCATCAAATTGGGCCGGATAATCAATTCTCGACTAAACAGGGGAATAAACTTTTCTCGGGATGGTTTGGAAGAATTGGGACGAGATTTTGGTAGAGATTGTCATGGTAATGATTTTATTTGGGCCCTGATGACAAGACAGGCTTGGTAATGAGTTGGATACGTAAAAAAAAAAAAAAAGTTTCTCTCAAAACAGGAAGAGAATATCATCGGGTTAACTGCGTGAAGTTTTGGCAATGATTTGGGAAAGTTTTTCTCGGAGATTTTCATGGGATTGGTTTGGAAGTTGTTTGTTTCGAAAAGGCAAGGATTGTATATGGTTCAGAATCATAAAAAAAAAGGAAGATATTGTCGATTTGGAGAAAACAGGGAGGAGAGAATATCCTCTCGGCTTTTTGGTGGATTTATTTTGGAAATTCGTGGTGAAGTAAAGAGAGAATATCTTCTCCCAGGATTTGCCTACCAAATAGAGAAGAGTTTCAGTTGAAAGGGAGACGTGTAAGGTGAATCAAGGGATAGAAAAATCCGTAACTTCCGGTGAAAGAATACAAGAGAATATGGAGGTTTATTCTCGGGATTTAGGTTTGATGTGCTGTATAAATAGAGGTGATGGAAGTCACAGAACGGGAATCGGGAGTTTGGGGGAACATACGGAGGTTGCAGAGCCGAGAAGAAGCAGTCCAGAATATCACCTCTGCTGCTGCTGAAGAAGAAGGAGACGAAGAACATTAGACGAACACAAACAGTCGCAGTTCTACAACATCAGAAAACTATCGTTCTTCGACAGTCTTATAATCTTGTAATAGTGACGTCTGTAACACCCTTAAAGCGTTGCAAATATCTGTTTTATACAATTTCTTCAATAAAACACCTTTTTGAGCTATGGATTATTATTTTGTGCGTGTTTTCACCATGAATAGCTAAACCCCAACGCTGGGATGACGGAGGAAGCCTAATATCATACGTGGGTAATTATATTTAATTCTTATATGACTTTTGCACTAATTAAAATTGAATTATGATTTTGATTAATTAGTTGTCATCTCATCTGATGGGTCATGCTTGCTTAGATGTTTTGATGTCCCATGCTTAGGATTTACAACTAATATTTTGAGAATCTGCCTTGGCAAAAATAAGAGTCCATGTCTTATTTATTGAGTTATAATTGTTGAAAAAATTAATATTTGAACCTCATGTTATGAGTTTGGTGGAATCCTGAGTCTCAGTGCCTCTCGATATTTGTGACAAATTTTGTGAATATATTTTCTTTATTTCTGAGTCTAAAATCGAATCTCTACAAGTCTGAGAAACGAATCACTTTATTTACCACTATCACAACCACACCAATATGTGAAAGAGTTTTCGTCTCTGATGCTAGATATTCGCAACATGTTTACCGAAAATCCTTAAGTGTAAGGGTACGTCTTTGGTTATCATCTTTCCCTTTTTCGATTCAACAGTTTTACCAATGATGAGTTTTGGAATGTTATCGTGCTCAATTTCAGAACCTATAATCATCTTTCACATTGTAATTGATGATTTCTGATATCATCTTTCTGTTGACATGAAGAAAAGTACTTCCAACCAAAGTGCTAAAAGTAAGCTTTTCATGATTAATATTGTGAATATTACCATAAAGTATTCTTACTATATCATGTGAATATTTTTCAAATCCGAACATATTTTCCCAGATTCGGTCTTGAACAAACTTCACATAACTGATTTCTTAAACATCTGGATCGAATCTCTTTTCTTCAGTGAAGCTTACTCCCTTCAAAGCTTGATATCTTTCAAAATATGTATTATCTACAAAATTTGTAAGATCATGCTTCCCTTTGATCAGGTGAGGATACTTGATTTTCTCAATATCTTTGGGAGGAATAAATGGATTCAAGTCAAACTTGTCTGTTTCAGAGTTTTCTTCTCTTGAATTCCTCTTTCCCATACTTGCGAAAATATGAAAAACCATAGTTACGATTTTGACCAATCTTCCCCAATATGTTTGAACACATATCAAGAGATTATCTTTTATAGGAATAATTGATATTGAAAATCGGAAATAACTAGTTTTAGGAAATCTTATCAAAATCGGAAACCGTGACTTGTGGGGAAACAATTCCGATTTTATATCTAGGTCTTGCTTTTGGAAAATCGTTTTTCATGGACTGGATCTTTATTTCGGATTGATTCCATATTTTTTCCCAAAAGTATGTTTACTCTTTTATTACCAGAATTTGATAATATCATTTAAAGTTTACTCAAGAATTTTATACTAGAGTATACAGAGATAAATTTGAACAAAATATGATATTTGTTAAAAATGCCATCAGAATCATAAACCCTGTAATATTTCAAAAGATCACTTGCTTCATTAAAACAGTTGTGAGGTGTATGAAGCAATCCATTGTTAATAGAATTATTAACTGAAAACTCATTCCTTATAGGATTACATATTTCCCAAAATCGCATCCTAGACGGCGATACATTGACAGTCTTTGCTCTGAAAACGTACATATATATACTTTGGTAGTTTACCCAAACTATATTTAAGATTCCAGATTTTTTTAGAACACAATAGCCATGGTTCATATAACGAAAAATTCTGAGAGGAATCTTATGCATTTTCGAGATACAACCTGTCTCATAGAGTATTGTACCATTGTTACCAAGCATGTTAGTATCCAGGACAATGATATACAATTCTATGTTATCCCACTGATTATGTAAGTCTCTCAAGACATACATGGACATAATTCCAATCCCTAAAACATTTAGGTACAAGAGTATTACATACTTCATTCGTGTCTTCCACCACGATTTTTTGAAGTAGTCAAAACCTGCCGTTACGTTAACTGAATCGACCATTAGATTCAATTTCTTATAGGTTGGATAGCACCAAACACAGATTGTTAGATCTTTTCGTGTTTGCCTGCTCTGATACCAATTTAAAAGACGAGGGTACCCAAATATACCTCAATCTAAAACTTTTCCACCTATAAGTCATTTCTCCGAAAGTGATTGTCTATGGACTGAGTCGAGACAATACAACTAATCGGTTCACACTTCGTGTGATCGTCTATGGATACGAGATCGAGACAATACGACAACAAGATAACTTGTGTGATTGACTATGTATACAGGATCGTGAAAATACAACAACGAAGTATGTTTACTTGATAAAAGGTTCGAACTTAACCAAACACAGTAGGATTACTATCAAGTAAATAGGAATTAACGTTTGTGTATTTTACTTCTAATTATAATAAAAACAATTATAATTGCGGAAATAGAAAAGTAAAAGACATAGCAAAATTTTGTTAACGAGGAAACCGCAAATGCAGAAAAACCCCGGGACCTTGTCCAGAATTGAATACTCTCAGGATTAAGTCGCTATACAAAATCAAACCAACTTGGTATAGTTGAGACCAAGCAACTAAACCTACAGTTCACCTAGTTCCGTTTGTATTCCCACGCCTCCAACTTGTAATAAGTCTCGTACTTGGAACAATTCCTTTGGTTCGTATTCCAAACAGTAAAGGAACAACAAATCTGTTTGGTAACAACTCTTTTCAACCAAGTGATATGAGTTCGACAAAAGGATCTTCCGTTTATCCCAATAAAATCATTTGTCAGGTCCTTAGATTTATCTAATAACAACTACCAAAGTAATTGTCAAGATTTTTCAATCAATACTTTTAATCACAAGGAAACGTATTGATGCCGATCTACACAACTAATCAATCCAATCTACCACAAGGATAAACCGATTATAGTTGGATCCTCTTTAACCGAAACAAGTATTGTGTACACCAAAGATTTAGAACCCAAATAAGAAATCTTCTTCGTCTTCAAATCTTCTTAGATCTTCAATAAACACCTGCACACAATCAACTTGAATCTCTTGTGATCAATCACACACAGAACGGAGTCTGTTAACAATGGATTATCACAAGACGTCTTTAGATCTACAAATAGTCTAAAGATCCACGTCGAAACTTCGATCTAGTTTGAGTGAAACTTATAACAGAAGAGAAGATTCCCAAGCGTAAACAAACTAGGTGCAATCAAAGTTCAACAACCGTTAGTCAATCAAATCAGTTGAAAACTAATAATAAACCGTAATTATCTAGTTTCCCACCAACGGTACTAATAGAGCTTGTCAATCCCAAAAAAGTCTTTAAACCGAGCGGCCGTAAGAGATTTCGCCTAATTAGGTTACTTTCCTCTCCGAATAGGCGGCTCCACCAGTAACAACACAACTAGGTAGTTTTGCTGGCTCTGAGGATTAGTTTGCTCGAAATGCAAACTTTGATATTTATAGACCAAGGAAGTTTGGACACCAAGGAATTTCCAAAACCGAAAATATTCTCAAGATATGCAATATATTTCCAAATTCGGTTTCCATAATTCCTGGAAACGCTTTGTCCAAATAATGACCGAAAATCTCTTAGAAAATCTCCAACTAGTAAATGCACATTACTAATTTTCATTTTCCAAAAATAAAATTAAAAACCTTAATTAAAAGATTCTCTAATTATTTTCGATCTGGGATTCTCCTTTAGCTATTAAGAAATATCTTTGAACAATTAAAGATAAGCGTTACTGCACGTGTTCAAAGTATGTCGACATCTTAACTTAGTAAATAATCTTTCATATTTACTATCTTGGAATCGATTTGCCACACTTCCAAACAAGTTTAAAATTGTTTCATCTGACTTCCAAGAACTATGTGATTGACCAAGAACACTCAATCACCAAACATGGGTTTCACGGTTCTACCAAAACAAGTTTCGGTTCTACCTTCATGTGGGTACTGGAATTAGACACGCTAGCTTTCCAAAACTTGGTTGACTAGGTACTAGGATCGGTTCCCACATATATATGGTATCTAACTTTTATTGTTGCACGTGTCCATAGGATCGGTTCCTAATATCTAAAAACGTGTTGCACATGTTCATAGGATCGGTTCCCAATATCTAGAAACTTGTTGCACCTCTTACAAGGATCGATTCCCCTTTTGTGATCGGTTGCACCTCTTACTAGGATCGGTTCCCCTTTTCCTAGAGTTGGTCATACCAATTACAACAAATCGATCATACCATCTCAGGTGATTACTTAAGATCGGTTTCACTAATACAATTCATACCAATACAAAAGTCAGGCCTTGTGAATAGTTTTACCAAGAACATAAACAAGTCATGAGCGGTTATACTAATCACACATATTAGTAGTTCAAAAGATATGCAATGAATAACAGTACTAATAAGCCTAGCGATTTCCCGTTCGATTCAAAAAACAAGTTCATGAATTTACTTCCTTTAAACGAATGTAAAACATTGTTCCTAGGATCAAATCTTCACCTCATACCCATACATAACCACAATAGCATTCAAACGATTATGTCGATGTCTTATATATGAAGTTCAAAAGATAAGCGCTATACTTCATATTGAATTCCTTAATACTACGTCTAACTAGAGTATAATCATTCATGCTTCGCAGTTTTGTTTTCAATATGCACGATTTGAAAGATACGTTAGGGAATGAAACAGTTCAAGTCAAATATTACTAACCTCAAGTGGAAGGATGATGTTGTCGTTGTAGCTCCTTACTTATTCACTTCTTCAGGTCTTTTCGTAATACTTGTAATGTCTCATATCCTAATACTTTCAAGATAACCTATACGAAGTTGACTCTAGTACATAATCAAGCTACTCTTTAAATGAGTTTTGGTTCACTAAAATATGACAACCAAACTTGACATACCAACGCTTGGTGGGTTCAACCGATCTATGCTCTAACACAATACTTGCTCAGTTGCTCGAATATTGATCCAACTATCAATATTCTGTAATTTATCAAATGAGCAATACTTGCTCGTTTGTTCGAATATTGATCCAACTGTCAATATTTAGTAATTTATCGAATACTTGCTCGAATATTGATCCAACTATCAATATTCAACAATTTACTTCTTGAACGTTGATTCAACTATCAATATTAAACATCATTCATTCGAGAACTATATGTCCTAGCAGATATGTTCAATTCATGAATTCTAAAGCATTCAGCAATCACGATTGACTGAACAATACTTAGACCCATCGTCTAATCAAGTCAACGAATGACTAATCAAATACACGTCTGCTTTGCAGATTCCACGTTCGTGAGACATCAATCACGTCACATGGGGGATATTAATTAGGGTTTTGGTATGGCGGCCTACAACACGTGTGTTCATCCACGATGAGAAATGTGAGTAAGTCGTGCAAGCAGTTGAGGGAGTTATCAAAGTAGTGGGTGGACAATCAACCAAGTCTCCGTACGACCTGGAACTGGTTAACACATGATTTCCCACATTCCCACTCTTTCACTCGAGCAACCGTCACACTTACTGGAGATCAATGTGTCTACTATTCTAGCAATATAAATAAGTCTCTGAATCCACGATTGAGGACACAATTTTTTAAGCAATCACTCTCAAGAATTCCATCAATCGACCAGAACTTATTCGAACTCAACAGTTCACAGAAAACTTGCAGAAACCTTAAACACATTCACAATCCTTGATCATCATAGATCTCACACACTTCTCAGCTTCCCTCCTACAGATCAACCCTCTTCCCTTTTTGTGACCGAATTGACTCTAGCACGGCCATTGTATTGGTTTAGGACGGAGTCCTACAGATCGATCTCTCGAATTCAAAGCACTCTCGTGCAGTGCATCTGTTTGAGGTTAAGCAGTTTGCTTGTTTGAGGAATCTCGTCCACACGACCGTCTCTTCACTTTCCTAAAAAACCAGCGAATCGTTTTTCCCCATCTACAGATTGGCGACCACAGTGGGAGGTTAATCTCTTGGTTGCAATCTCAAAATTTCACAAAATGGTTGATTTAAGGTCAGGTTCAGTTACAAATCCTAACACAAACAAAGCCAGCACTAGCAACACCGGTGGAACTCCAGAAACTACTCCTGCTTCCAACAACGGTGCTGGTAATACCACTCCTCAAGCCAACGTCGCCAATCATCCTCTCTTTGGCTGGTCTCCCGAGGAAATCAGAGAAAATCCGCCTACCATAACTGATCTCATGAAGATTCAAGAAATCCTTGTCAAGAATCAAATAGACATGGCGACAACACAGAAGGTACTATGCGCTCATCTCAAGGACCTCACAGACAAGTTGACTGAACAAGATCAGCCCCAACATCAGTCAGAGAAGGAGAAAGGAAAATCCAAAGAAATATCTCCTAATCCCGAAATCTCTCCAATCCATGTGGTGGACGATGATGAAGTCCACAAAGCTGCAGATAACCCACCAGAGAAGGAGTCTGCAGGTTTCATCACTCGTGAAGATCTGTAACGATTTATGGAGGATCGACGAAAAGACATGACACCATCTATCCATCCACCGAAATCAACCTCTATATCCTGCTGCTACACAGATGATTCTGTTAGAGCACTACTCGGTCTAACTCGCATGCGTTGCTATCTCAAGCATGTTTGTCAACGTTAGTGATCAAAACTATAAGTCTTGATTTCCAGTCTACTATTAGTTAAGTCTCGAACTAGGATAGAAAGTGTAGTTGTGCTCAAGACTCCATGGTGATCATCATACAAAGACGAAGAACTACTCAAGAAACTTGTGGAACTTCATCGACTAAAAGGTATGTGGAGACTTGAACTTATCTTTCACTCAAAAGTCATCTACTTTATCTCCTATCTTGAGACACAAGTCATTTTTCTATATAGACTATGATTATACACATTTGCTATTTTGAGTCGAGTTTATCTTGCTTATCTATTTATCGAAATATGTGTTGGTAAGCTTTCGCTTTGGCCAAGTTCATCTTTACTAGTGACGAAAGTCATATTAAGTTTCAATCACTTGAAAATGGCTTTGACGAAAAATGGTTTGTGAATAACAACTATATAACGTCCTCTAAGAATGTTTCAATGATTGAAATGAGAGTTTAGAATTACATAACCATGGAAGGATATAAACATTGTGTGGTAACACATATGTGTGTAAGTCCTTATTTCTTGAACCAAAGTACGCGTACCTTGCTGCTCAAGAAAACCGGAACTAGAGTCCGTGTACCAAGTCCGCGTACTGTCGGAAGTTCTTATCCCGAGAAATTCTGGTGGAGTTTTTAAACTAAAAACATACTTATTCCGAGTACTTAAGTCCGCGTACCAGTTCGTGTACTTAAGTTGGTTATTTTCTAAAAACGATTATTTGTGAACTTAAACTTATATAAACTAAGGATGCATAATTGCAAACCGTGGCTATAAAGTTCATGAATAGATTCGAGTGAATCAAATCGTTTTTTTTTTTCGCTAGTCGATTAAGATTATTGTGAGGTGATTGATAATACTAGGCTATTCTTAGGGAATATAAGTCTGGGTTATCAATTGTTCCTGTTCACCTTGATTTATCAAAAGACGGAACAAAACTCGTAGGTATTTCTGTAGGAGACAGATTTATCTATTATCGTAGACTTTTCTGTGTGATACAGATTTGTTTATTAAAGTCTTCGACTTTGGGTCGTAGCAACTCTTAGTTGTGGGTGAGATCAGCTAATGGAATCAAGTGCGTAGTATCCTGCTGGGATCAGAGACGTAAGGAGCGCAACTATACCTTGGATCAGTGTGAGATTGATTGGGGTTCAACTACAGTCGAGAATCGAAGTTAGTTTGTAGTAGGCTAGTGTCTGTAGCGGCTTAATATAATGTGTGTTCAATTTGGACTAGGTCCCGGGGTTTTTCTGCATTTGCGGTTTCCTCGTTAACAAAACTTCTGGTGTCTGTGTTATTTCTTTTCTGCATTATATTTTGTTATATAATTGAAATATCACAGGTTGTGCGTTTGAATCGATCAATTGGGAAATCCAACCTTTGGTTGTTGATTGAAATTGATTGATCCTTGAACATTGGTCTTTCGTATCGTTCAAGTGTTTTCTCTTGTATTCAATTAGACTCGCAGATTTCTATTTGTTTGAGTAAGTATTGAATCGAGAAAGAGAGATATAACTCTTTTATTAAGATTGAGTCTGTCTGTCTTGTTGATTCTCTTAAAAGTATATTGGAGTTAGTCCATACAGATTTCTAATTGAAATATTGGGTGTGGTTGTTGTACCCCCGCTTTTTCAATTGGTATCAGAGCAGGCAAACACGATAAACCTAATAAGTTTGTGTTTGTTTGATCCTTAAAAATTGCCTTATGGGAAATTTCTTTGGAAAACTCGCTCTTGGCATCTGTAACGCATGTCAGAAATTCTTAAAGATTGTTCAAAGATTATTATGGAAAAAACCTCTGGTTTCTCATGATAGTCTTATTACATCTAAGAACTTGGAAAACTTAGATGATGAGAAACAATCTAAGGAAAAAAATAAAAAGAAGGGACGATTGAGAAAACGTTTGTTACGCTCAAAGATATGGAATCTCACTAGATTAACCCTTAATCTTTTTGAGAAATACTATTGTAATGGATCAATTGACAAGGGTCTATTTAGAGCTTTCGAAAGCGTTTTTAGATTCTTAGAAAAACTTAATTTTGTTAAGTTTAAGAATCGACCCGATAAAAGTTTTGTACATGTAAAACTATGGAATAATCATGTACGGACTAAACACCCTGTCAACACAAGTAGATCCAATGCGGGTTCTCATGTTTTTGACACATGGTCAATGAATCGGAAGAATCTTCTTTCTAGTCATATAAAAAGGAAGATAGAAAGCTCTGACAACCCTCATTATCATCATTACTTTGATTATATCATTGGGACTGCTCACAAATATCAACCGGAAATGTTGCATGAGGATCTCTCTGCACATGCCTCTTGATAATAAGCATGGCACTACCCTATTTGTATATATCTTGAAATGGGGCAAGAAATGGTTTGATTTGTGTACAGTTGGATTAAAATGATATCCTTCTTGGGTTTTCGAATAAACTTTCTACTGCATCCGGTTCCTCACACAAATTATGTTGTCACGGGATGCACAACCTTGATGTGCGAACATCAAAGAAAATCCCACATTCCTTTTGTGGGTCGCAGTTCATAAACGGGTCCAAGACCATTAGTGAGCTTATAAAGAAGAAGTACGCGTACCTTCTTCTTCCTCCCATCAGTCCGCGTACGTGAACTTTCTAGGGTTCATGATATTCCTCCATTAAATCTTCCTTGGAGGAAAATAAGACAAAGGGGTGGTCAAAGTTCATTCCAAGTAAGTGATTTCCTCTTGTTTCTCTCCAATTTCTAGATCTCATGATGAATTTCAAGGTTTCAAAAAGAACTTCAAAAAGTTTGAGTTCCTCTAGCATGAATCTTCCTTTAGACCAAAATTCTATTAGAATTAGATTTGTCAATGATTCTTGTGCTAATGTTTTTGAAAGGATTTCATCTATGGGTTTTATTTTAGAAAATAAATTGGATTCATCTAGTGGACATAAAGAGGATTTAGTTAGATTTGAAAAATTCAATCTTGGAAACATCTTGATGGTCTTGGTCAAGGATTTGATACTCTCACAAGAATTTTATATGCCAACATTCATGATGTTGGTCTCGAAAAAATGGAATTCAAAACCATGATAAATAGAGAAAGATTTCTTGTTAATAGAGAGTTGATTTCGAAGATTAGCAAAATTCCGTTGGGAAATGTTCGTCTACCTAGGCCAAGTGATGAACGACCATCGCATGAAGACATCTCTCTTGGTATTTGTGGTAAGAAGGTTGCTTGGAATCAAGAGAAATTTCCTACTAATATTCTTAGTGTGGCCTTGATGGCTTTCGGAAAACTTGGTATCTCTAACCTTTGTCCCTCCATAATTGAGAATTCTCGGTGGAGTCGCAAGTTTGCGGAATTGGTCTATTTCCTTGAATTGGGTGTTCCGAGTCTCGATGTTTGTGGTTTCATCATCTTTCAAATGACTTCGATGACTTTACCCAACAAGAAGTTAGGTTACCCTTGCTTGATTAGTCAAATTTTTCGTGAACGTGGTTTTGATTCAATTAGAAATTCTCTTGGGGTTCCCAAACTCGTTCGTCACTGTACTTTTAAACGTATAAGGGAGAATGTGTACAAAAGACAAAGAGATGATTCCCTTGACGGTTTTTGCGATCCTACCACCTTGAGTCTTCTTCAAAAAATTCACAAGGGTGTGTGTAAGGTCAATTCAAGGGTGAAGTGCGTGCAAGAACAATTGTCATTGGTTGCAACTAAGTTTCCCGAGCTCAAGGAAGAATTGAACATGATTCAAGCATCTTGGAGTGTTTCCGATGTTGAAGATGATGAGTAAATTGTGATTTTAGTTGTCTAGTATATCTTCTGATGAGAATTTTATTTCTTGTTTTATTTAGAAGAATAACTAAAGTTTGGAATAGCCATTATTGTGATTACACATAGCTATGTCCAACGTTTTCATCTTCATGTTTTTAGGTTTATTTGTTTAAATTCTAAAAATTGTTTGGAAGATGATTTTTGCAGTATTAATCTTTATGGTTTCATATATTGCAATTTGTTATGGGATATGTGTGTTTGCATCCATGAACTATGATTGTCCCATACTTTGTCAAAAGTTAAGTCTTTCATATGTCGATATGCATGTATTGATAAAAGAATGAATGAACTTTTGACATTACAAAAGTTAAAGCCTTTTATGTCATATTTTGATGAAAGAAAGGATAAAACTTTTGTTTACAAGGATTATGTCTATTGTATGTCATTGTGCAAATAGTGATGGAAAATAGAATGAATCCTTGTTTATTCCGCAGTATTGATCTTCCCTGATCCATATTTTATGTATATAATGTGCGGCTCCGTAAGTTCTCTTATGTTGAGCATTTCCAATTAGATTAATCATGGGTTTTCTTGTGGTTAATTTAATTGAGTATTATTTGGATTCAAATTCATATTCGTATGTGATTTGTTATGTCCAAAGAAATCCTTATTTTGTTGTGAAAGTAATGTCGCTCTTGTTGTTCTTTCGGGAATGACATTTTATGAGGGACAATTCTTAATTGAACTTGTGCTTAATTGCCAAATCTTTGTGGGGAGTGCGGCTGTGGAATATTATAGGGGTTATCTTGTATCTTTATAAACTCCTTGATGAAAGCATTTAGCTTCGGCAATATGATTGCATCTAAAAAGTTGATATGTACTTTCTTTTGGTCATGAAATGTCTCCATGGAAATTTCATTAGGATCCCACTAGTTTTCGTACCTTTGCCAATTTTATTGACAAAAAGTGGGAGAATTAATGTGTAGTTCACACTAGGGGTGTCAATGGGTCCGGGTCCTCCCGGGTACCATAGGACCCGGAACCGGACCCTATTATTTGGGTCGGTTCCGGGTCTTAGCGGTTCCGGGTCCGGTTCCCAATTTTATAGGCCCATAACCGGACCCTATAAAAATAACAGGTAACTATCGGGTCCGAGTATTTATCGGGTATTACAAGATATTTTCACAGAAGATAGTTCTAAAAGGACTCAGTAAGCCAAATAAATTTATCTGTTTATTTGGCTATTGGTAGATGCGTGGTTTACTTTACTGTTGGGATCAATCCAGATTTATATTTACATGTATCTGTTTTAAGCTTAGCTATTTATGATTTCAGTACTACTTTTATGGGACTTTTACTAATTTTTATCATTCCTTATTTTGTTCCCGTGAACATAGATCTTATGATCTTTTCTTTAGTTTTGATTTTCTGTTTGTTTGTTTGTTATCTGATGTTAGTTTGCCTAAATACCGGTGTTGATTTTGGATCTCTCCGGTGGGTAAAGATGGTATGTTGTGTTCTCCAACGAAAATTCTTCTTTTTACCAACGAAAGTTTATGTGACTCAAGATGAGCTTTCTGGGGTCTCTTCAGTTCTTCAAAAGTTTAATGTTGATCCAACCCGATGGTCTAGTGACCCCATCTTTGATGCATCAATTTTCTGGCAGTATCATAAACTCCGACGAGTTTCATCTTCCCCGGCTACTGAAGAATTTGTGCAAGCATCAAGAACAACATCAACAATTAAGGAAACAAAGGAAGAAACAGTAAAGTCAAGATCGTTAACAAGTTCATCAATTATATTAACTGTTACAAACACTCCAACGCCGAGTCGGGCCGATTCATCCCAATCCAGACAACAAAATACCAATTCAAAAAACCACTTTTACCGAAGACTCTGTTACTGCTCCTGTTACTTAAGACCCAGTTATTTTGATTCAGTTGAAAGATACTGTTACTATGAAAACTTATGTAAGCCTAGCTTACATGTTCTTGACATCATGGGGTTGGATTTAATCCAACCACTACTTTGCGCAGTCAAACAAATTAGTTTTGTTTCAAAACTAGTTAGACCATGTGATACGATTTGGATTTCTAAAAAGGTTTTTAAGTCTATAAACTTAGGATGGTTAGTCAAGAATTGGTAGAGATACTATGGACTCGATGATGGTGTAATGATCTTGAAAAATACTGTAATGTTTTCGATTTACATAATCGACTATTGTAATGTGCTCTGAGGTTTTATCCTCTTTTATGGAAAAAAAAAAAGCCAAATAAATTTATCAATGCACAAATAAAAAACATTTCCAAATCCAAAACAATTAAACCCAAGTCATTTCTTTCCCAAAGCTAATGGACGCCGCCATCAACCAGAAACAACCTACTCCATCCATCTTCAACATCGGATGAGAGATTAGTCCTCACTTTCAAATCTAAAGCACTTCAGATTTTGTCTTTGATAAATTAAGCTCCAATTGCTAAGAGCTAGTACTGTCAGAATTAGTTACAGAACCTAAAGTTCACATGAATTGCCACAGATCTCAAAGATTAACAACATCATTACCAACAAGTTTTTCATTTGTAGATCCCGTCCTTATCTCCAACTCCAACACACGTAAAAAGAAAGGAAAGTAGCTAAATAATCTGCTTATCAGATCATCATACTATAGAAAGTTATACACTAAAAAAATTAAAACCCATAATCAAAATCATGATTTGCAATAATTGTAACCTATAAAAATTCAATCAACATTTTTATAAATCCATAGAGAAATTCCGGAAGTCAAGCATATAAAAAGAAAATAAATACAGTGAAGATTAGTTGAATACGGTATGAGCTTGGAGGAAAGATACAGTGAGATTATTATGAGACAGAAACAGATAATTTTTTGAGACTAGGAGTATAAGATATGTAGACGGCGTACAAGGGATAATTACACCAGACATGCTCTTTTCTAAGATTTTTAGACATTTCATCGGGTACCCGAAAACCGCGGGTACCCGTCGGGTAGACCCGGAAAATACCCGATTAGTATAGGGTCCTTATCGGGTATACCCGACGGGTATTAAAACTGCTAATGGGTCCAATATAAAGACCCAGAACCGGACCCAAATGTGCCGGGTCCGGGTAAATGGGTATCCATTGACAGCCCTAGTTTACACTACAAATACATATGGTTTTCGGATCATTATGTAAGGGGGAGTGGTTTCCATGTGAGATGGAGTATTGACTAAGGGGGAGTGATACATATCACCATAGTATTGTTGTCGAAGTTGTGATGCAATTGAACTTTGATGTTGTGTAATAATACTATGACACTGTGTAACAATGATTGAGAATTCTTGTTTTCTCATTGTTATGGCTACGGATTTTCAACAACGATGATGCTAAACTTACAACCTTTGGAATCATTGGAGTACTTGGAAGTGACGAAGATTTCGAGTAATGTTGAAGAACCAAGAAGATCAGGCATGTGGAAGACAAGCTATAAAAGTTTATTTATCTATTTTTGTATTCCATATGTATTGATAGTTTTGTCACTAAAATTGACAAAGGGGGAGATTGTTAGAGAACTGCTCGGTCGAACTCGCATGCGTTGCTATCTCAAGCATGTTTGTCAATGTTAGTGATCAAAACTATAAATGTTGATTTCTAATCTACTATTAGCTAAGTCTCGGACTAGGATAGAAAGTGTAGTTGTGCTCAAGACTCCATGGCGATCATCATACAAAAACGAAGAACTACTCAAGGAACTTGTGGAACTTCATCGACTAAAAGGTATGTGGAGACTTGAACTTATCTATCACTCAAAAGTCTATCTACTCTATCTCTTATCTTGAGACAAAAGCCGTTTTGCTATATAGACTATTATTATACACATTTGCTATTTTGAGCCGAGTTTATCTCGCTTATCTATTTCTCGAAATATGTGTTGGTAAGCTTTCGCTTTGGCCAAGTTCATCTTTACTAGTGACGAAAGTCATATTAAGTTTCAATCACTTGAAAATGGCTTTGACGAAAAATGGTTTGTGAATAACAACTATATAACGTCCTCTAAGAATGTTTCAATGATTGAAATGAGAGTTTAGAATTACATAACCATGGAAGGATATAAACATTGTGTGGTAACACATATGTGTGTAAGTCCTTATTCCTTGAACCAAAGTATACGTACTTTGCTGCTCAGGAAAACCGGAACTAGAGTCCGCGTACTGTCGGAAGTTCTCATCCAGAGAAATTCTACTGGAGTTCGTAAACTAAAAACAAACTTATTCCGAGTACTTAAGTCCGCGTACCAGTTCATGTACTTAAGTTGGTTATTTTCTAAAAACGATTATTTGTGAACTTAAACTTATATAAACTAAGGAATGCATAATTGCAAACCTTGGCTATAAAGTTCATGAATCGATTCGAGTGAATCAAATCGTTTTTGTTTCAATTGTGTCTATTATAAAGATCTAAGCAATTGAACAACTCTCTAACTAGTTCATTTGAGTCATTTGAACTAGTTATGGTAAAGAAGAATATGGTTGATATGAAAGTGCTCATATGGCTAACCATTTGGTTAACTACTGTTGAACCAACTAAATGTACATGTTTGGATACGGTTACACAAACCTAAAAACGTGCATTTCATTTGTGTGTAACAAGCTAAGTTTCGATCTAACGGTTGAAAGATATTAGCTTGAATCTAATCAGGTTTTCATCTAACGGTGAATATTGAATGCTTTGTTACTAAGCTAACATTGATTGAAAACACTGATGTGAAAGACTATATAAGGGAGAACTCTAGCAACTGGGAAACCTAATCCCCACACCTCCTGTGTGATACTAGTTGTATAAGCTAGAGTCGATTCTCCTTTAACCTTAGGTTTCTATCGAGACTCTGTAGGTTAACGACTTGAAGACTTCATTGGGATTGTGAAGCCAGACCGATACTACTTTCTCGTAGTTGTGTGATCTGATCTTGCTATTTCTATCGTACTAAGTACAATCGTAAAGATTGGCTTGAGATTGATATCTCCGATAGGCAAGATATAAAAGAAGTCACGAACATCTTCGTCTCATCGTTTGTGATTCCGCAATATCTTCTTTCTCTAGTCGATTAAGATTATTGTGAGGTGATTGATAATACTAGGTTGTTCTTCGGGAATATAAGTCTGGGTTATCAATCGGTTCCTGTTCACATTGATTTATCAAAAGACGGAACAAAACTCGTAGGTATTTCTGTGGGAGACAGATTTATCTATTATCGTAGACTTTTCTGTGTGATACAGATTTGTTTATTAAAGTCTTCGACTTTGGGTCGTAGGAACTCTTAGTTGTGGGTGAGATCAGCTAAGGGAATCAAGTGCGTAGTATCCTGCTGGGATTAGAGATGTAAGGAGCGCAACTGTACCTTGGATTAGTGTGAGATTGATTGGGGTTCAGCTACAGTCCAGATCGAAGTTAGTTTGTAGTAGGCTAGTGTCTGTAGAGGCTCAATCTGGACTAGGTCCCAGGGTTTTTCTGCATTTGCGGTTTCCTCGTTAACAAAACTTCTGGTGTCTGTGTTATTTCTTTTTCGCATTATATTTTGTTATATAATTGAAATATCACAGGTTGTGCGTTTGAACCGATCAATTGGGAAACCCAACCTTTGGTTCTTTATTGAAATTGATTGATCCTTGAACATTGGTATTTGGTACCGTTCGAGTGTTTTCTCTTGTATTCAATTAGACTCGCAGATTTTTATTTTCTTGAGTAAGTATTGAATCGAGAAAGAGAGATATAACTCTTTGATATACTTTTATTAAGATTGAGTCTTACTGTCTAGTTGATTCTCTTAAAAGTATATTGGAATTAGTCCATACAGATTGCTAATCGAAATATTGGGTGTGGTTGTTGTACCCCCTCTTTTTCAGATCCCTCTCCCCAAAGGTTATACTTCTCCAACGTTCACACTTTGCAATGGAACGAGGAATGCCCGAGAACATGTTTCTCGATTCCTTGAGGCATTAAGAGAAAATGAACACAATCATGTCGTCCGTTTGAAGGAGTTATCGAAGTCTCTGACAGGCCGAGCGTACACCTGGTACAACAACATCGAACCAGGGAGCATCACTGTCTGGAGAGAAATGGTTAATGCTTTATACCGAAAATACTTCTTCGTCTCGGAGAAAATTACTCTCTCTGATTTAGGAAGAATGTCTCAGAAGAATATTGAACATCCGAACGACTACGTAAAAAGGTTCAGAATCCAGGCTTTGGATTGTCATGACCCGAATGTCACTGAGCAGCAACTGGTGGACTTGTGCATCAACGGAATGATACCGGTCTACAGAGACTTGCTGGAAAATCTCCGGTTCCAAACTTTCTCAGAACTTCACGAAGCAGCCAAGCGATCAACAACCACTGCTCTAGCTTTACTGGAAAGAACAAAAGCTACGAAAGTCGAGGAACCGCGAGAAGCTCGAGGCAGTGCCAGGCGCCTGATCAACAAGCAATACAATTTCCAACCTTCCATGAATGTTGCTGAGGGAAGCAAGAGGAAAGCCGAAGCGCAACAACATAAGAATGCTTCTCCAACGTCCCATCCTACAAAAGCATCAAGGAAGGACAACCAAGCTCGAAATGCACAAGCATCTTCTCAGCGTCAGCAGAATGACCAGGAAGAACCAGACTTTCCTTTCCCTATTGAATAGGTGATCGAGCTATTGGAAGTATTGATTTAAGATGGTGTCATTAAACTACCTCCTGTCAGGAGAGAGCCGACAGAGGAGGAAGTGGGGAATCCGCGCTACTGCCGCTTTCATAGGTATGTCAGTCATCTGACCAGTGATTGCAGAACTCTGAAACGCATATTCAAAGAAAAATCCAATTCAGGAGAACTGGGAACTGAAGGAGTACACAATAATCCTCTCCCCATCAGAACCTTTACGCTCTCTGAACAACCAGTCAAAGAAGCAGTTCAATCATTGATCGAGCATGTCTGTGAATTACTATATCTGTCAAAGGCTCAAAGGGGGGGCATGTTCACGGCTTTGAACCATATAGTGTCTGGGAAATGTTTATCTATTCCACAAGTGCTCCCTGAACCTCCAGCCACCGACAAAGAGATGTATGACTGGGGACTGCTCACCACGGTACATCTCAAAGGAAATGAATTCAGAAGAGTGCTAATCGATGTTGGCACATCTATCAACATTATTCCTTTAAAGAATCTCAGAGCTGCAGGCATCACTCGACAAGAAGCCACTCATGCTCCTATCTCAGTCAGAGATCACGAAGGAATATCCAGAGACGCATATGGTTACATCATTCTCAAGATGAAAGTTGATTCAACCTGGGCGGAAACCAAGTTTCATATAATCAGAGAAGATCCAGGATATGACATGATTCTCGGATAGACATGGATTCATGCTGAAAAGGTAACTGTAGCACATTCAATCGCACATATCTCTGTTGAAGAAAGCTCTTATTCGGAAGAAATAGAGGACGCTCCGTCATTCGAACATCTGGGAAAGTTGAAGCCTTAATGGAACTCACACAAAAACCTGAAGAGAGCGCACATGAGTTCGTCAAAAGGTTCCGTACTCATGCAAGTCTTATTCCCCCTCATTCATCCATATTATCAACTTTCAAACACGCTACCCTGGTCCGGGGACTCAACCTTACTCACAACTTAGCTATCACCAAACGCTATGAGTGGTTAGTATCTCCTCGGCAATATTTCACCAAGTGGTTGGACGCAGAGCCTCTCCGAATCCAGCATCTCACTAACACAGTCATTGCTGGAATAATGGTCGAGCACGACAATCAATATCCTAGATATTCTCCCTTGCATGAGTGTCCGCATGTGCCACAGAATTGGAAAGCTCCACAAACATGGAATCCCATACAAGGAATTCCGAACCAGCAGAAAATATTCAGGGCACGAATGATCAAGCCTAACAAATTTCATGAAGGGGATTTAGTTCTTTTATGATTGCTAAGTCTACGACTGGAGGATACTACAAGTTGGTTGATATGAAGGGCAAGACGAATATACCAGTAATACATGAGAATTGGCTCAAAGCCTTTAACGTCTGAAATATTCAGCGTTTTGGGGTGTTTTCTGCTCAAGGCACAAACGAACGCTCGAGACACTTATTGCATTTTAGGATTTTCTTTCACCTGTATTTTCAATTCCTCCAAAACGTTTGCAATACTTGCATTTAGTATTTAAATTCAGCAATTTATCGAAGTTCTCTTATTTAAAGAAAAAGCTCTATCAAATCTAAAATAAAATCTTCAATCATTCACTTATCCAAAACCAATCAAAAAATCAAAACCAAAATAAAACCTTACATCTCTCAGAAGTTCAAGGTTCAATAGATTATGGAAAAGAAACTAAAGGAAATCAGCAAAGAAAGATTTTTGCTCCTCTGCAATCTTCAGGTCTCCAATCAGCTGGGCGATCTTAGCCTCCTTCTTCATCACAGCATCGCTTGCCAGAGGTACATTCTTCTCGACTGCTTCTTTAATGGCTTCAATTCTCTCACGAAGCAATCCCACATTAAAACCCAGATTCTCAAAATGGTCCAAATTGTACTCCCAATCAAAGAGTACATCTGGAGTAATAGTACTTCTAGCCCTGGTTCGTATATCGTCTATAACCCGTAAGAGAGCTCCTACTTGATTGGTCGAGAAATAATTTCTTTTTGGGTCTGTGATGACGACGATATGACCATATCTCTTCCATATTTCTCCATAAATGCCAGCATATGCAACAGGAACGCTAAATCCACCAACTCGTTCATGGTATGGGAGTAACTCACCAAATGGAGGAACAAAGGCAATACCTGCAGTAGAGTATTTATGCACCACTATGTGATTCTCAGCAGATTCTCCTATTTATGGAGCAATCTCTTTCATCGATGGAGCAAGGATTCCTTCCATCATAGTTTCTTCTATCCCTGGACCGATCCCCTCCGTCTCTGGAGTAATAGCAACTTCAACAACTTCAGTAGCAACATTCTCATGACCTGAGGTGCAGAGATGGTAACGCCACCATTTTGATTCGCCATATTGTCCAAATCATCATTATTGGTTCCATTATTCTCAACTTCGGCATTTGGCACCTAATACGAAGATTACATGAGATTAAAGCGATCCAAGCATGGAAACCAAAGGCAATCATAAAATCCAGCATTTAAATGAAATAACACTATCTAAGTTCTTTACTATACATCCAAGACATGATCAAATAGTGTGAAAGTCATAAAACACGTTTTTCAACAAGCTCGTCTGAAGATATTTTACACTGCCCTGTATAAGATGACGAACTGGGAGGAATTGGTAAGGAATCTAATGTTTAGTCATATACCATTATCTTCGTATGGATGTTCTCTACAACATATCAAAATTTCATATCAATTGGAGAAACGAGCAAAGAGATGTGGCCAAACATTGGACTACATGCCAGCTGGAAATTTTCTGGAGGTCTCCTGGAAGTTTACTATTTCGCCGATTTCGGCCCTAAACATGCTCAAAACTCAAAAAGCTTCTTCCCTAAAGCTTGTAAATTTCCTAGGCATGAGAAAACTTGGGTAGACCATAAAAAGCCGACATCGGACGAAGATTCTACATCATTTTTACTAAAAAGCTGAATTCTGGATTTTCTGGTGACGTATTTTGGCAAAAAATTTCGTGAATTCACATGGATGATCACTCATTCATTCACAAATCAGCAATTTATACTTCTATGAAGAGAGTACAGGAGGAACACTTACTTGAAGAGTTTCTAAGCCGCTCGAAGAACTGATGTTGTTGAAACCACCGTTAGTAGCATTATTACTTCCATTCAGTTCCGGGCTTTGAAGATTCTATGTCTCCTTGTTTCCCAAGGAGGAATGTGCTTCATCAGTATTTTGTTTATCCACAAAAATCTCCTACTGGATACAACAAATCTGTTCGGTAACAAATCTTTTCAAACAAGTGATATGAGTTTGACAAAAGGCTCTTCCGTTTATCCCAATAAACTCCTTTGTCAGGTCCTTAGATCTATCTTTTCAACAAATACCAAAGTAATTGTCAAGACTATGCAATCAATACTTTTAATAACAAAGAAACGTATTGATGCTGATCCACTCAACTAATCAATCAAATCTAGCACAAAGATAAACCGATTATAGTTGGATCCCCAGCCGATCAAGTTTTGTGCACACCAAAGATTATCAACCCAAATCAGAAATCTTCTTCGTCTTCAAATCTTCTTAGATCTTCAATAAACACCTGCACACAATCAACTTGAATCTCTTGAGATCAATCACACACAGAACGGGGTCTGTTAATAATGGATTATCACAAGACGTCTTTAGATCTACAAACAATCTAAAGATCCCCGTCGAAACTTCGATCTAGTTTGAGTGAATCTTATATCAGAAGAGAAGATTCTCAAGCATAAACAAACTAGGTGCAACCAAAGTTCAACAAACTTTAGTCAATCGAATCAATCGAAAACTAATAATAAACTGCAATTATCTAGTTCCTATCAACGGTACTCGTAGAACTTCCTAATCCCAAAGAAGTCTTTAAAACGAGCGGTCGTAAAAGATTTCGCCTAATTAGGGTACTTTCCTCTCCGAATAGACGGCTCCGCCAGTAAAAACACAACAAGGTAGTTTTGCTGGCTCTGAGGATTAGTTTGCTTGAAATGCAAACTTCAATATTTATAGACCAAGGAAGTTTGGACACCAAGGAATTTCCAAAACCGAAAATATTCTCAAGATATGCAATATATTTCCAAATTCGGTTTCCATAATTCCTGGAAATGCTTTTTCCAAATATTGACCGAAATCTCAGTAGAAAATCTCCAATTAGTAAATGCACAGTACTAATTTTTATTTTCTAAATATATGCATTTTAATTGCTGGAAATTAAAAGCATATAAAACTAAAAACCTTAATTAAAAGATTATCAATTTATTTCGATCCGGGATACTCCTTTAGCTATTAAGGAATATCTTTGAACAATAAAAGATAAGATTTACTACAATGTTCAAAGTATGTCGACATCTTTACTTTGTAAATCCTTTTTCATATTTACAATCTTGGAACCGATTTGCCACACTTCCAAACAAGTTTATAATTGGTTCATCTGACTTCCAAGAACTATGTGATTGATTATCCTATCAAATCACCAATCATGGATTTCACGGTTTTACCAAAACAAGTTTCGGTTCTACCTCCATGTGGGTACTAGGATCAGTCATCGACCGTCCGTAAGCGACACAAATATAATTACACTTTCTTACTACTCAAAATATAAATATAGCAAGGGCAAGAAAGGATCGATCCCACAGAGAGGTCTAGGTTGTCGATTGTTATGGTTTCCTATATAAAACACCGGTGGATTTTCCGATTTTTATAAACTAATCAAATATAAAAACAAAGAAACAAATAAGCAAACAAATAAGATAGAAAAGATATTGGTTAAGGATTTCGTTTTCATTCACTAACATGCTTTTCACAATAACTAGAATTGATATTTAATCTCAACTTTTATCAAAGACCCTAGAATACCTTGATCGCAAGAATATCCCGCTAATCTCCTCTTGTCATCAACAAACACATTAAAAGATGCGAATATGAATTCTACCTAAAGGAACAACCTAACGTGTAAAAGCACTAATCAAGTTTAATTCCCTAGATGCGTTAAGTTCTATGAAATCAGGCCAATCAAAGCAAATGAACGTGGAAAGCGCACTAATTCAATTTAACAAAGGTTACGATTCACATATGATCATAAGAATATATCACTACAAACTATAATCATATTATGCTACTTGTATTCAAGGAATATCACTTTTGCGTATAATAAACCCTAAACTAGCAATAGATGTGATTAGAAGTTCTACCAATTTGCAACTTGACAAAACAATCAATCAATCATAAACAATATTTTCAGAGAATTGCAAACGATAGATATGAGACAAAACTAATATATTGAACAAAGAAACATGCTTTGTGAAATCCAACTATTCCATAACCAATAATAAACTTAGGTACTCATATTCATGGAGTTCATCACAAGAAGAAAGAGAAAATACTTCATGGTTCTAAACCCTAGAATAAAGTAGAAGAGATAATAATAAAACGTGGTCGATAAAAGATCTCCCATAGATAATAAAAGTCTTCTCTTTATATAGCTCCACTCCTTCCAAAACTAGGTTTTGTCTTCAAAGTCCATTAGTTAGAAATTCACCCGGCCACCATGGAGAGAAACCCGTGTAGAAATTTTGTCCCAAAACGCTCGCTGAAAACGGGATTATGGTCGGAATCCCGCCGGAAAACTAGTTCAGGTGACCGGCAAAGTCAAACCGGCCACCGGTCAACGGGTCAGGACCGGTCGGGTCAACCGGGTCGGATCGGGTCAATCACCGACCGAGTCGGGTGAGTCGTGGTCAGTCGAGTCTTACTCACTGGATAGGCTGAGTGGCCAAAGCCATTGCACAGGCTTGTGCTGTGTTGCACAATCCTTGTGCATAGCCAAATTATCATGGCCCTGCAACTTCAAACCATGTTTCAGCTGCACTACACTGCATAACTAACTCAGCTTCCCTGTTCAAAGTTCAATCACCACCAAGCCATTTGTTCATTCCTCATTCCATTAGCAGCAACGCCAACCTCGACTACTCTGCGGCATATTAGCACCACAAGCATCACAGTTCAAGTTCAACCTATAATTCATACACTCCATCATTCAAATCTCCACAAGATCACCACCTCGGTCCATTGCGGTGCAAGGCTAAGCATAACCTCGCTTGACCATCTCTTTAGCAAAAATACTCCATGATCCGTAGTCACCATCTTATTCTTCCCTTCCCTGCTCCACCATCAGCCTTCTTGCAATTCCATTACCACCGTGAGTAGCTCATTACTCCCGAGCTACCACCATTCGAGCACAACCGCAAAGAAAGATTCAAACTCCAAACAATTCCATCCTTGAACTCGAGCAAAGACTCCTTCTTCCCGTAACCCCATCACCGCAACTCCAATTCAAATTCAGCCTCACACCAACCGCAATCACCATCACCACAGCCATCTCACTGGCATAACTCCACAAAAAGCACCAGCACATGTTCATTCTGCAACTCACTTCAACCCATCACTGAACTTGACCCAGAACCAAATCTGAGAGAAACCCATTACAGATTCGATTCTTGCAACTTCACCAGGCTATATTCATCTTCCTTATTCAACACAGCACCACCTTCTACTAACTCAAGAACCCATCTCTACTTGAGATTCATCACCAGACCGCCATTTCAGTGCACAAATCCCGTTGTAATGACTCCATACTGCCATCTTTGTGTACCACCAAATACCCATAACCTCCTTCCCATTGCAACTCAAAGTCAAGCCATCTCGCCACTTCTCATTTCGCCCGCAACATCACCACCGTAACCCCTTAGTTACACTTCTCTTCAACTCAAGCTCTTCCATTAATCCCAGCACTGCCAATTTCTAAATCAACCACCACCAAACTTTCATCAAAGCAAAAGCACCACCATCTTCAGCTCAACTTTCCCAAAGAAATTGCATCTCACCTTCACCATCTCGGACCATCCATTCCTTCGCTTCTTCCACCACCACTTTTCTTGAACCTCGCTTATCTCACCGCTAAATGGGGTCTCGATGTGTTTGTCGTGCTCTTAATTTCTTTGGACGAGAAGTCATCCTCTCCTTCCGGATAACGATTTTGTGGATGCAATATAGGCTCTTGTCTTGAGCTCATCCTGACCTAATTTCAGTTCTAATTTCATCAAAGATCTCCGTTTTGGATTCAATCAACCCTACCTCATTTCGGCCCTACCACCAATAGAAGCTCAACTTCTCGATTCACTCTCATCGTTCTTCCTCTTCCCTGAGCTCACTAATTTCCTCTACCAACAAAAGCTCTGATCTTCTCGACACAGATTCATCACTAAACTAGGAATTGATACAAACCCAGTGTTCAATCTCCTTCATCGATTTGTAACAGCGGCAGAGAGATAAAGAAATTAAGAAGAACAAGAATTGGGGAAGAAATGGCTTTCTCGACCTAGTTTCTAAGTTATAAAAGAGGAGATGCCCCTAACGAAGAACAACCTGTCTTTAGCGTCTCTCATATGGCTACCCCTTAACATGTGGATGAGCTCCCGCAGTAGTCCCTTTGGAACAGTTCACCCCTTAACAGTATGGCTACCCCTTAACGTACAAGGGGGTTGCCAATAGCACTTGTCCGACCATTTTGCTCTTTTTAGCCTCGCAAATTCTCGTTTTGCTTGTAACTTCTCCATACGAACTCGTAATGACTCCGTTCTTTCGCCATTGGCTTCATCTTTTCGTCGTCTCCAGGGGTGATGAGAAGAAATCTTGAATTTGAGCGAGTTCCAATTGGTCTTTTTGCTCCAAATGACTCCATTGCACCTAATAAACTCAAAAGCACACATAAGATACATAATTTACAAGAAAACTCGCAAAGAAAGCATAAATACTAGATATTAAATACGGTGTATTCTACACCTATCGATTCCCCCACACTTAGACTTTGCTAGTCCTCGAGCAAATCAAACAAAACAATAAAATACAACAACTCCGTGTCGTCGAGGCTACGGTCACTTTTAGCATAAATAACAAGCCTTTAAACCCCTAGGTGTCCCTAGTGGACGAGTTATAGTCTCGTGAAGGTTTACTAGAGATATACCTACAAAACCTATATTTCAAACTCCGTCTATTCGTGACAAATCAATGAATGAATCCAAAATGACTACAGGAGGAGGTACCTTGCAAATTCAATTCAATTATTAGTAAATAAACTCTTATTAGATAGTCGAACAAGCCACAATACTCTAAAACTAACAAACCACAATCACAATGAAAAGATTAAGAAGATGAATATAGATGTAGATGTTGGCGAATATTCACAAGTGTTCGATGTTTCCCATATCCGTCCTCAAGGTCACCGCTAAGATGAACCTAATCCTATTGGATTGAGCTACTTAGTGCTTGAATGCTACATCAAATCAATTGGCAAATACAAGGGAACCAAAAGTGACTTTATTCAACACAATAATATTTTATTCTTTTTTTTATATGATTGGATCAAACTGGATCCAATTTCTCTTTTTTTTTTTTTTTTTTTTTTTTAGACGGCATGATTAGATCTTTTGGATCCAAGCGCATGCTTCTTGTCGCATTAGTACATGATAGTTGCCTTGGATCCCGCATTCCACGCTTGTTTAGGCGACGGAGACAGGGACTACGTTTCACACATACTGCTATTCCCAAGTGTCTTTCTTTATTCCGTTTTGGTCTAATTGATCGGTCCTTTTTTTTTTTCTTTTCATATATTTTTTTTTTTTTTTTTTTCTTTTTTATATATATTTTTTCATCATTTTTTTCTAGTAACTCAATCACTCTATTTCATCCTAGCAGTAATAACACGTCGATGTTTAGTGACCCACCAAAGCACTTAGAGAACAATAGATAAATATGGAAAAATAAAAATAGAATATGATATGGTGATATTCCGAGATATGGTAACAACTATCATGTTAATTGTGATTTCTGAGCTATATTCTTCCCTTTTAGTTAATTGGTTCCTCAACTCCTGCATTCAAAATGGTTCCATCCACTAATGGTGTCAAAAACAAACTATACAAACATATAAATGCTCCCCCACACTTAAACTTCACATTGTCCTCAATGTGTAAAACCGAAAGTTCTGAATTCTGACGTAACATCATATAAAACGCAAAAACTGTGCAAATTGGTAAGGAATTTGGAAAAACTCCATTTCACAAAAGTTGTTCACCTACGTGTTTTCTACACAGTGTCAAAATTTCATAGTGTTTTGATAAACCGTCTGACAGTTATGGTCTCTGGACAGAACTACGCGCAGTCTGAAATTTTCTGACGAAAAGGTATTCGTCATAATTCTCTTCTAAGATAGATTCCGGACTCAATGAAATTAAACATGGTGATTCAAATATGATATGAAAACAGTAAAAAAAAATAAATAAACGAAACAAAAATAAAAAGCAAAAGGATAAGAGATACAAAACCGGTGGGTTGCCTCCCACTTAGCGCTTGTTTTAAAGTCGACGGCCCGACTTAGCTTCTTGTAAGATTCATTCCCCATACACCAATAATCTGAAAAGTTGGGGATCCGTCCATAGAACCTGTTTTGCAAACACTAGCTTCACACAAATATTAGTAATATAAAACAAAAGTGAAGCTATGAACCGATAAAAGCTTCCCCCACACTTATTCTTGTCCACACTTGGAAGCGTATAAAGAATATAGAAATCAGGTACTTCCACGGTTTCTTGTTCCATAACCTGCATAGTATGAGAATCAAGTTTCTCTAATGGCGGAAAACGAGAAACAAAATCATTCAATAAAGTTCTCGAAGCACATACATTCAAACCAAACCAATAATCCGTACATTCAAACAAAATCTTGCAACTTCACCAGGCTATACTCATCTTCCTTATTCAACATAGCACCACCTTCTACTAACTCAAGAACCCATCTCTACTTGAGATTCATCACCAGACCGCCATTTCAGTGCACAAATCCCTGTTGTAACAGCTCCATACTGCCATCTTTGTGTACCACCAAATACCCATAACCTCCTTCCCATTGCAACTCAAAGTCAAGCCATCTGCCACTTCTCATTTCAGACCTGCAACATCACCACCAGAACCCCTTAGTTACACTTCTCTTCAACTCAAGCTCTTCCATTAATCCCAGCACTGCCAATTTCTAAATCAACCACCACCAGCTTCATCAAAGCAAAAGCACCAGCCATCTTTAGTTCAACTTTCCCAGCAAATTGCATCTCGCCCACCATCTCGGACCATCCATTCCTTCAGCTTCTTCCACCACCACTTTTCTTGAACCTCGCTTATCTCACCGGCCAAATGGGGTCTCGATGTGTTTGTCGTGCTCCTTAATTTCTTTGGACGAGAAGTCATCCTCTCCCGCGATAACGATTTTGTGGATGCAATATAGGCTCTTGTCTTGAGCTCATCCCGACCTAATTTCGCTTCTAATTTCATCAAAGATCTCCGTTTTGGATTCAATCAACCCTTACCTCATTTCGCTTCTACCACCAATAGAAGCTCGAACTTCTCGATTCACTCTCATCGTTCTTCCTCTTCCCGAGCTCACTAATTTCCTCCACCAACAAAAGCTCCGATCTTCTCGACACGCATTCATCACTAAACCAGAATTGATACAAACCCAGTGTTCAATCTCCTTCATCGATTTGTAACAGCGGCAGAGAGATAAAGAAATTAAGAAGAACAAGAATTGGGGAAGAAATGGCTTTCTCGACCTAGTTTCTAAGTTATAAAAGAGGAGATGCCCCTAACGAAGAACAACCTGTCTTTAGCGTCTCTCATATGGCTACCCCTTAACATGTGGATGAGCTCCAGTAGTAGTCCCTTTGGAACAGTTCACCCCTTAATGTAATGGCTACCCCTTAACGTACAAAGGGGTTGCCAATAGCACTTGTCCGACCATTTTGCTCTTTTAGCCTGCAAATTCTCGTTTTGCTTGTAACTTCTCCATACGAACTCAGAATGACTCCGTTCTTTCGTCATTATCTTGAATTTGAGCGAGTTCCAATTGGTCTTTTTGCTCCAAATGACTCCATTGCACCTAATAAACTCAAAAGCACACATAAGATACATAATTTACAAGAAAACTCGCAAAGAAAGCATAAATACTAGATATTAAATACGGTGTATTCTACACCTATCAGTCACACTAGCTTTCCAAAATTTGGTTGACTAGGTACTAGGATCGGTTACCACATATTTATGGTATCTAACTTGTATTCGGTTGCACAAGTCATAGGATCAGTTACCAATATCTAAGACTTGTTGTACCTCTTACAAGGATCGATTCCCCTTTGGTTGTGATCGGTTGCACCTCTTACTAGGATCGGTTCCCCAATGTCTAGAGTTGGTCATACCAATTACAACAAATCGATCATACAATCTCAGATGATTACTTAAGATCGGTTTCACTAATAAAAGTCCTACCAATACAAAAATCAGGCCTTGTGAATAGTTTTACCAAGATACATAAACAAGTTATGAGCGGTTATACTAAACACACATATTGGTAATCCAAAGATTCGCAATGAATAACAATACCAATAAGCCTAGCGATTTCCCTTTCGATTCATAAAACAAGTTTATGAATTGTACTTCCTTTAAACGAATGTAAAACATTGTTTCCTAGGACGAAAGCTTCACCCATACCCATACATAATCACAATAGCGTTCATACGATTATGTCGATGTCTTATATATGAAGTTCAAAAGATAGAAGTTATACTTCGTATTGTAATTCCTTAATACTATGTCTAACTAGAGTATAATCATTCACAGCTTCGCAGTTATGTTTTCAATATGCACGACTTGAAAGATACGTTAGGGAATGAAACAGTTCAAGTCAAATATTACTAACCTCAAGTGGAAGGATGATGTCGTCGTTGTAGCTCCTTACTTCTTCACATTCTTCAAGTCTTCACGCAATACTTGTAATGTGTCATATCCTAATACTTTCAAGCTAACCTATACGAAGTTGACTCTAGTAAATAATCAAACGACTCTTTAAAAGAGTTTTGGTTCACTAAAATATGACAACCAAACTTGACATACCAATGCTTGGTGGGTTCAACCGAGCAATGCTCTAACAATCTCCCCCTTTTGTCAATTTTAGTGACAAAACTCATACATCTTATGGATATACAAATTACAAGAATTCATTACACATACGCTTGATTCCCAAATTCAATAACACAATAACATGTATACATTCAATCCATAAATACCGTTGTTGACATTATAATAACAAAGCTAATACTCCCCCTAAAGGTAAGATAGGTAGATTTTCAATCCACACGTCTTTTTTATTCCCTTTTGTAGTCCATATAACTACAAGTATCAATATGATATGCTACTCCCCCTTAGTCTATGCTTTACTCTTTCGTTAGATATAACGTTTAAGCACCAATGTCCTTTCCTTAGTGATACCAAATCACTTGTTTACTCCATATATTTCTCCCCCTTTTTGTCACAAAATGACAAAGGTATGAGCAAATAAAAGACAAACCGAAAGGATCTTACAAATCTCAAAAGACTTGTAACCTATAAGAGTTAAGCACGAGGGTTCCACACACCATTTTTGATAACCAATATCAAAACCGAAACTACAAAGTAATTTTGTTTTGATATGTTACCAAGGAAACAATTGCCAGAAGCAATTTTCCCTAATAGTTTAGCAAACCAAAAATTGAGTAAGCACCTTAGTTCCTTTGCTAAACCGATTGCACAAATACAATCGCTTGTTCGATAAGACCAAAATAAAGATCAGAATTAACTCTATTTTTATCATCAGGTTCTAATTATTCAAATAATAACTTAGACCTTTCACTTTTTAAACAAGACAAGTACTAGGTTAGTTAACTAGCATTTCTTGTTAAGGCATTCGATTAGACTTGAATACCCGAAACCTCCACTTTGATAAGTCTAACTAAGATCATAATTAACTTAGTTTCTCTTATCCGGAATCGAATTGGACTATACAATTCATCCCGAAAACCTTTTGTTAAGCCATAAATAATTCATACAAACCAAATAAATCAACTTGCATAATTATTTACCTCAACCAGAAGCAATTGAAACAACATAGACATTAAAGTACCGAAATTTTGTAAGCCTAAACAATTGATACCAAACAATAAAGCAAGATAACAATAGTTTTTCTTAACCGGAAATAATTGAATCACACACACATCCATACACAAATAATGGAATAAAACATCAATTGTACCGAAATTTTGTTAAGCAAAAGCAATAAATATACGCAATAAAATCAGGTTTTTCTTAAACAGGAAAACGATTAACTAACAAAGTCGTTACCTCAAATTTCGCATCCTCTTCTCCCCTTAAAAATATGTTGTCAAGCGCCAGTTCAAGTTATAACTCTCCCCCATTATGTTGTCATCCTCTCGCAAGACAAAAGAACAACAACAAAAACCAACCTTTACCAGTGAAAGGTTGAAAACCGGTTTTAACTAATGCAATGCAAACGTTGAAACCCCGAAATACATATGCTTTTATGCTAAACCAAACGATTCAACATATTGTGACTTTTTCACATATTAGTTTCAATCAGAACCCTTATGATCCTTTGATAAAGCCTACCAACATGGGCTAGAACTTAATCCCGCTAAACCAAAAAGTCACCCAAACCATAAGGGTTCACATCATATGAGATCGAATATTAAGGTTAAGAAAACCGAAATCAAACATCCCATAAACATACATAGCAATAAGATAAATCATTCAAGCACAGGTTATGTAAACGAAAAACTATCACAAGAAAAATTATAAACTAATAATTTTATTTACAAATAAGATAGTTTTATTCATAATAATAGGCTTTACATAAAGTAGCCTAATTTTAAATAAGAATTTAATCTTATTTTTGCTCTGCATGCCTTACTGGAGAATTCCTTTAGGAGAGTATCTCGGTTTCGGTTAGATCCCTTTTACAGTACTCTAAATTTCTTTTAAATTCTCCTAGGTCTTCTGGCCATCTATGATTAACAATAGATTGTTCATAACCAGAGATACTCATCTTTGCTGCAGCAATATCATCTTCAAGAAGATCTTTTCTTCCAATAAGTTCCATTGTTCCCTCTAACATATTTTGAGCCAGAATGGTTGAGAGAGATGTCTTGATAGGAAATGAACAATATTCGGAACAAAGTCCATATTTTCTTTTCTCATAATATGTGGAACTAAACTCAAGAGTTCTTTCAATCTTTTCCACACAAAAATTACAGACAACATCATTACATTCCTTTTCTTTCATAATGAAGGGAATCATATGTAGGTTTTTTGATCGAGGCAAGGAACTACATGAACTAATTATATTCGAAATTTCTTCTGTTAATTCTTCCTTGCTTTATACATATGGAGAAAGCATTGTATCACAAGATTATGATATCGCAATAAGAAGAGCATAACCGGACCTATTTATAGTCCCTTCTTTTCCTTTTTCAAAACTGCAATTCAATTAGGAAAACTTTCCTAAACAAGTACCGAAACAAAAACTTACCCTAAACATGCAAAGAAGATATCGCAAGTTTTGAGAAGTCATAGAGTCCTTATTAACTCCGTTTTTATTTTTATACAATGTAGCAAATCATCGAAAGATGTTTGCACATTGATATCGCTAGATATCTCTAGATCCTTTTTGAGTCTAAGTACTAGACATTCATAGTCATCTTTGTCTAAGATTACAACAGGATTGTTTTTCTTAGAATTTGTTTTAGATGACTTCCTTTTGGATACCTTTTCGGATTTTGGTATCCACTTGTAGGTGGACCTTGAATGAAGGTTCTTCATCTCTAGCGACATTGCATCTTTCCACTTTGAAATCTCATATCTCATACCCCCATTGCTAAAGGTGTTACCCTTTCTATTATTTTTCCTTTTAGGAATGTTTCTTTTGGGATATGATTTTGAATTCTTGTAATAATTCGTTTGTCTCACAGGACAATGATGATCTGAGAGATTTTGGGAAAGAACCTGTTCAATTCTTTAAATACAAATGATAGAGCGTTTTGCATATTTCGAATTCTATAATCTTTTTGCATATGAACTTTATCTCTACAATAAAAATAATGCTTATTGAAAGTAGTAAAGTTTTTAGTTTTACCTTTATGAGGCATTCGGTTACAATGCTGATCCTTAGTTGGAGACTTCCTCTGATTGCTTTCGGAGATGTTTTCTGCCAGAATCACATTTGAGCACTTAGGTGACTCAGGCGCACAAGCTTGTTCAGGTGGATTTTTTGGATTGGAATGGCAAACAGCCTTTACAAATTTTACTTCCTTGTTGATTGACAAAGTATCAATTCCATCATATCCTAAACCACGTTTGTCGCCATGACTTCTCCCTGCATCCAATGTGGAAGATAAATTGATTGCACTATCATTGAGTCTTCTTAGCCTTACAGCTTCCTCTTCTAGGACCTTGATTCTTTCAAGAGCTTCAGCTAGTTGATCCTCAAGAGTATTTTCTTGAAGGAATCAGACTCATTTTGTTCCTTACTCGTTACTTGTTGATAATTAATCCTTGCTTCTATCTCAATAAGTTTTTTATTCAACAAGTAATGTTTCCTGCTGAGATTCTCAAACTCAAGGTTTTTATAGTGTAGATTTTCTTTATAGTCTTTAAAAAGATATCTGGAATTCTGATATCCATAGAAGAAACCAGAGAAAATTTTTGTTAGTTTCTTATTTTCTCTACAGAGAGGAGCAATGAGCTCAATCACATCTGAGGTAGAAAGTTTTCTTATAGAAATAGCACTTAGTATAGAAGTGAATTCTGAAATATCTTCTTCAACATCTTGATCGATTTCTGAGTCACCATCTTCAGAAATTTCATCAAGTTGTTTTTCAAGGCAGGTTTGCCAATCACCAGAATCTACATTATAGGGGTCAGCCTGTTCGGTATATTCACATAAGATGTTATCCTCAAGTGCTGATTTTTCATCTTGACTTACGTTAACTGAATCATTCATTAGATTCATTTTCTTATAGGATGGATCGCACCAAACGCAGATTGTTAGATCTTTTCGTGTTTGCCTGCTCTGATACCAATTGAAAAGACGAGGTTACCCAAATATACCTCAATCTAAAACTTTTCCACCTATAAGTCCTTTGTCCGAAAGTTATTGTCTATGGACTGAGTCGAGACAATACAACTAATCGGTTCACACTTCGTGTGATCATCTATGGATACGAGATCGAGACAATACGACAACAAGATAACTTGTATGATTGACTATGGATACAAGATCGAGACAATATAACAACGAAGTATGTTTACTTGATAAAAGGTTCGTACTTAACCAAACACAATAGGATTGCTATCAAGTAAATAGGAATTAACGTTTGTGTATTTTACTTCTAATTATAATAAAAACAATCATAATTGCGAAAATAGAAAAGTAAAAGACACAACAAGATTTTGTTAACGAGGAAACCGCAAATGCAGAAAAACCCCGGGACCTTGTCCAGAATTGAATATTCTCAGGATTAAACCGCTATACAAAATCTAAACCAACTTCTTATAGTTGAGACCAAGCAACTAAAACTATAGTTTACCTAGTTCCATTTGTATCCCTGCGCCTCCAACTATACGAACTATTCCTTTGGTTCGTATTCCAAACAGTAAAGGAACAACAAATCTATTCGGTAAAAACTCTTTTAAAACAAGTGATATGAGTTTGACAAAAGTCTCTTCCGTGTATCCCAATAAACTCCTTTGTCAGGTACTTAGATCTATCTTTTCAACAACTACCAAAGTAATTGTCAAGACTATGCAATCAATATTTTTAATCACAAAGAAACGTATTGATGCCGATCTACTCAACTAATCAATTAAATCTATCACAAAGATAAACCGATTATAGTTGGATCCCCAACCGATCAAGTTTTGTGCACACCAAAGATTATGAACCCAAATCAGAAATCTTCTTCGTCATCAAATCTTCTTAGATCTTCAATAAACACATGCACACAATCAACTTGAATCTCTTGTGATCAATTACACATAGAACAGAGTCTGTTAACAATGGATTATCACAAGACATCTTTAGATCTACAAACAGTCTAAAAATCCCCGTCGAAACTTCGATCTAGTTTGAGTGAATCTTTTATCAGTAGAGAAGATTCTCAAGCATAAACAAAATAGGTGCAATCAAAGTTCAACAACCGTTAGTCAATCAAATCAATCGAAAACTAATAATAAACTGCAATTATCTAGTTTCCCACCAACGGTACTCGTGGAGATTCCCAATCCCAAAGAAGTCTTTAAAATGAGCGGTCGTCAGAGATTTCGCCTAATTAGGGTACTTTCCTCTCCGAATAGACGGCTCCACCAGTAACAACACAACAAGGTAGTTTTGCTGGCTCTGAGGATTAGTTTGCTTGAAATGCAAACTTCAATATTTATAGACCAAGGAATTTCCAAAACCGAAAATATTCTCAAGATATGCAATATATTTCCAAATTCGTTTCCATAATTCCTGGAAATGCTTTGTCCAAATATTGACCGAAATCTCAATAGAAAATCTCCAATTAGTAATGCACATTACCAATTTTTATTTTCTAAAGATATGCATTTTAATTGCTGGAAATTAAAAGCATAGAAAACTAAAAACCTTAATTAAAAGATTCTCAATTTATTTCAATCCGGGATTCTCCTTCAGCTATTAAGGAATATCTATGAACAATAAAAGATAAGAGTTACTGCACATGTTCAAAGTATGTCGACATCTTTACTTTGTAAATCCTTTTTCATATTTACAATCTTGGAATCGATTTGCCACACTTCCAAACAAGTTTAGAATTGGTTCATCTGACTTCCAAGAACTATGTGATTGATTATCCTATCAAATCACCAATCAGGGTTTCACGGTTTTACCAAAACAAGTTTCGGTTCTACCCAAAGTAATCGAAATCGTTCCTCGGTGCTACTCGGTTGGGGAGCTTGGAGCTAGGAGCAATAAGTTCGGACTTGGAAATCGCCAAAACTCGGTCTAATACTCGGAATCTATTTATTAATAATTTATATACTGCTGCTCATAAGTCATGATTTGTACCTAATTAAATTTAAAATTTTAACATTATGATGTAATTAAGTGTGTAATATTGTTATATTGAACGTATTTATCATGTATTTAGAGGTTTTTCTATTTTATAACTCTCATCTAAGGGTTATGAATATTTTATTTTCTCGATTTAAGTGCATGCAAGGCCAACTCGTAAAAATCGTTAACTCGTTTTGCTAAAATATCAGTCCAAATCGGCCGCCTTAATTGCTAAAAATCGGAGAGGCCCTGGAATCGGAAATCGCCTCGGTCATAGAGCTTGTAGCGATTACTCGGTGAGTAATCGGCCTTGGAGAGCGATTTTGACTACACTGGTTCTACCTCCATGTGGGTACTAGGATCAGTCACACTAGCTTTCCAAAATTTGGTTGACTAGGTACTAGGATCGGTTACCACATATTTATGGTATATAACTTGTATTCGGTTGCACAAGTCATAGGATCGGTTACCAATATCTAAGACTTATTGTACTGTAGGATCCAAATATCGCACAACATTCGTTAGTGTGCGAGATTCATTCTTTTCCATAGCTCGCGAGAAGGTAGCAAGATCCTGCGAAATTATCAAAGAGCTTGCGAGAATATGAGTCAGATGTGAGCCGTCATCCACTATGTAAACACCTATATAAAGAGGAGAGCAGGAGAGAGAAAAGGGGGCACAATTTTGTAAGAGAGAGAGGATACACAATTAGTATGGAGAGACTTTATTTTCTTTATTATCTTCTTCCCCAAAACTAGATCTAGAGCTCTATAAAATATCCATTAATGGAGATTCTAAAGGTAATATTAATATAATCTCAACAATCATAGTGAAGAACCATGGATGTAGATCACATTGATCGAACCATGTAAAAAAATCCTTGTGTGCATTTTATAATTTTAGCACTTTTATCTTTATTTTGATTATCAAATAAGTTTAGATCTAGAAAATATTATCATAATATCACAAGGGGTGTGTTGTGGGATTTCCTGCAACTACATTTTGGCGCTAGAAACAGGGACTGTTGCTTGTTGGATTCAAGGAAATTAAAGAAGTCAGCTACTGTTGGTGACAGATCTCATTGAATTTTCAAGGTTAAGGATGAAAACGGAAGTTCCAATGAAAGAATATAGGCTTCAGGCAGCAAACATCATCAAAATCCCTGGACAATAACTCGGAGAAGGGCGAAATTAGTACAAAGCTACAGCAACAAATAAATTTTATAAAGGATGAATTTTGTTCCTATTATGTGATTTTAATTTTTATATTCTAAGATCTAGTGATTTAAACCAAAACTTTGACCATATTTTTTCCAGATCCTTAAATTGCTTTTCACCAAAATGTTGATTTTATGATTAAAAAGCCTGATTCAAAGTGATTTTTGTTTACATATTTACAACCTACAAAACTTGATTTACAAACCCATTTAAGTGAATTTTAGAAACATTGAGTATCAAAAAATTTCAGCTGAGTTGGATAATTTTCCCATGAACGAAACCAGGCGAATTTTGGATGATAATTTCATTCCCGACAAGACAAGGCTTAGCACAAATTTCTCTAGATTTTTCACTGAATTGATTTGTTGTTCGCAACAATGCATGATTAGAGATCTTCGCAGCATAAATTATTAATACACGAAGAAGAATACAGCTCACCAAAAATATGCAAAGGAAGAAGAAGTCTTGCGAAATTCATTTCGTCAACAGCTAGGATGAATGAAATTGAATAAAGTTTATTAAGGGGTGAAGATCAATTAAGGAGGGAGAGATATAGAAAGAAATTTACATCGTCAGAGGTTGCAGCAAAGATCAATTATGTGATCGTCAGCGAAATAAGGCAGCAAACAGTTTACTTCGTCAAGCAAACAGAGAGTAAAAAAGTTTTTAGAATGTAAAGAAGCAAATAGAAAATAAAAAAGAAATACTTCGTCCAAAATAAGAGTATAATGGAGCAGTAGTCCACTTCGCAACAACATCAACAGTGAATGATGAGTTTACGGGGGTCAGTTATAAATCGATGAAAGATTCGGATACTTCTGAGGCAACAAAAAGAGAAGGTTAACAAAGAAGAAACAATTAGTCCCGATCCAAGACGTTTGAAGAAAAGAAGAATGACGAAAGAGTAATGATGTCTTCGTTTATGAAAATTTAGAAGAGAAGGAAAATAACATTTACGAAAGAAACTAATTCATGAAAGAGGACAATACAAACGAAGAAGGAAGACATAATAGTTACACTTGTCAATTAAACATCAGTAATGGTAAAGATATAATTTCGAAACAATTTCTGCGAAGTATTCGGTGGAGGCAACTATAAAAGAAACAACTTCTGCGAAGTATAAAGCTAGGGAGAAGAGAAGGAGTTTGGTGTCTTTCGCACATACACATTTTTTCGCACATTTTCTATAAAGCCAGGGAGAAGAAGTAATAAGAGAACGGAAATATGGCTTGCTTTCGCAAACAGAAGTCAGTACAGATGGTCAATAACGAAGAGAAGGAATTCAGTACCATGAGTTCGAATCCCTCATTAAGCTTAGTTTTTCGCACAATTTTGAAAATCCTAAAGGCGACGAAATGCAATTTACAGCATTGTGCATTTATATCGCACACTATAAGTGGCACAGATGGCCAGAGAAGCGGTATGTGAACTAGAGGACATGGGTTCGATTCTCCTTGCTACCAAATAATTTTTGTTTCGCAGACATTTACATCAAACAGGAATTCGCACAGAATAGAATTGGTGATTATTTTGCACAAATATTTCGCATGAGAAGAAGCCAGTAAAGTTGGTCAGACGCAAAGTCAATGAACTTGAGGACACAGGTTCAACTCCCATCTCCCGCGAATTTTTTGCATCATTTTTGGACTACAAGAGTTTCGCAAACAAGTCATATACTTCGCAAGAGACGACAGCAACAGCCAATCACATGAAAGCTAAGTACCACTTTCCTAGAACATTTTATTTACAGAAAATAAAAGATTTTTGATTTGATTTAAAAGAAAGCGATACATTCGCACAATTACAAAGATTTCAAAAAAAAAAAAAAAAAAAATTTATTTCAAAAAAAAAAAAAAACAATTTATGGATAAAGAGTCATTTATTAGTTCTTTAACTTATATAAATATATTTTTAATTTGAAAAAAAGATATTGAATTATACAAAGCTTTTGGTTGGTAACCTAGCGACAAGCTGGGCTCCAACTCCTCTCTGAATAGCAACACCTAATCTATAAAAAATGAAACTACCTACGCCACTACTAGCGTCATTGCTAAAAAGACAATTCTGTAGACGCTTGAAAAAAGCCAGAGTATCCTCACCAAGTTTCAAAATTATTTAAAAAAAAAAAATTATTTCAATTTATATATTTCTCTTGAATATTTGCTTTGCTTCAAATGATATGATATTTAACATGAAGATATGAGAATGAAAGAATGAATGAAAGAATGAATGAAAGAAATGACCGAAATGAAGGAATGAATGAAAGAAAAGAATGGAAGAATGAATGAAAGAATGAAGACATGCGAAAATTTCGCACAGAAAATGACAAGAGATTATCAAAGATCAGCGAAATTACAAAAGAGCTTATATGCAGAAGAATCAACAAAATAATCGGATAGAGGCGAACCCACTATGGCGAAATCAAAATTTCGCAAGAGGCAAAGTACCTAAAGTGCGTCATAGTAGGGGGTACCTATTACATATAAAGAAGAATTGACAAAATAATCAGAATGGGACGAACCTTCATGGCGTACACCCTAGTTCGCGAATAAAATTTCGTAAGAGGCAAAGTACCTAAAGTACGTCATGTAAGGGGGTATCTGTAGCGTGGCTCAGGGAAAAGGTTACACCGCCCCTGGAACCTGAGTCATGGAGATTGGGGGTAATAAAACCCATCCAGGAGAGGTACCTTGGATTTTCAATCTAAGCTTATGACTTAGGTTGGACGACCGAGGGTCTCTTCTAAGGAGTCGACATTTGACCAAGGCGCCGAGGTACACGTTGAGCCAAGGGTGCCAGGGGACATTTGAAGTGTCTCGGCCATTCTTGGCAAGTATCGCTTATCTTTTCGACCCGAAGAAAACTCCACTTAGGGTGCAGTCTCGTAACCATAAGCCCTATAGGCAAAAGGGATAAGAGGCTGCGAAAACAACTGGTTGTTGTTAAGACCGGATGAGAGGAGCTAGCCTTGTATGGCAGAAGTACGCCTCCTTGAAGGGGAAACCAGGGGGAAGATAAGGGAGGCACCCTCCATTAGGGAGCTGATAGTGTCAAAAAAGACGCAAATGTCATGAGGCTTTATATTCGCAAGGATATTTAGGCTTGTCATATTTGTGCAACAATCCTGAAGAGGCAATAATACAAAAGAGTAGATAAGATGAGATCAATGGGTCATTGCATGCAAGTGTAAAGACGTCCTGCGATTTCGTCACAAAGACGGCAATGTCATGGGGTTTTATGTTCGCAAGAATATTTAGGCCTGTCATATTGTCGCAAGAAAAATATCCTGCAGAGGCAATAATACTAAAGAAATGATAAGACAAGATCAATGGGTCATTACATGAAAGTGTAAAGACGTCCTGCGATTTTGTCGCAATAATGAGAGGTGGCAAAATAAGACCTTTAACTAGGAAGGAAAAATAAGACCACACAAGAGAAATGATAAGGCAAGATCAATTGGTCATTACATGAAAATGTAAAGACGTCCTGCGATCTTGTCGCAATGACAAAATTCAGCGGAAAACATCTGCGAGATTATGCTTAATCTTTCATTTGAATACAAATAACAGAAAATTGTCTTTTATGTGCAGGGAGAAACAAGAAAGGTAGAAATTATATTCAAAAAATTCAAGAAATTCGCGGCAAAATGAGCTAAGTAACACAAAAAATAGCTATACATTGCAATAGATAAGCATTCTCATCATATAAGCATCACACTTGCATCATGAAAGCATCACATAAGCACTTCATGGCATACACATCGCATACACATTTCATAACATAGTCATCACATAAGCATTATATTAGCACAAATATTCAGGATTTCGCAGGATTATTTCGCAGAATGTGATTATTTCGCAGAATGTGATTATTTCGCAGGATGTAATTATTTCGCTAGATTATAAGAAAAATTACAAGCAACTTGAAGAGATTATACTATCGCATGAGCACAAAACATGAAACAGAGGCAAGATAAGAATGAAGAAACAACTCGCTCATTCAACACTTTCTCAAGGATTTTGCCCTCACAGATAAAGAACAGAGGCAACTATGGATTACCAAGAAAACATTTTATGTTCTTTATCTTCTCAGCAAGAATCATTTCCAAAGTGGACGTTCACTAATGAACAACAAGAATCCTCACCAAAAATGGAATAATAACTTCGCATGAACAGAGGCAATATTTCTTATTCTCATTGAAGGACATATACTTCTTATATATTTCGAGGATTGAGTACTTCTTATACTTCTTCAAGGATACTTCATACTTCTTATACTTCAAGGATACTTCATACTTCTTATACTTCAAGGGTTGATACTTCTTATTTATTTCGCAAAGCTTCGGAACTCCGCAAAAGAATAGAGGCAAGTACGTACACTAATGAACAACAAGAATCCTCACCAAAAATGGAATAATAACTTCGCATGAACAGAGGCAATATTTCTTATTCTCATTGAAGGACAGATACTTCTTATATATTTCGAGGATTGAGTACTTCTTATACTTCTTCAAGGATACTTCATACTTCTTATACTTCAAGGATACTTCATACTTCTTATACTTCAAGGGTTGATACTTCTTATTTATTTCGCAAAGCTTCGGAACTCCGCAAAAGAATAGAGGCAAGTACGTACTTTCAAGTCCAGTATTCTTTCGCTCGTTCCTTCATCAACAAAGATCAAATACTACTATAACAACGGATTTTTCCTTAAAGATCGATCTTCAAGCAATATTCAAGGAAAAAGAGGCAAGATGTAGGATCCAAATATCGCACAACATTCGTTAGTGTGCGAGATTCATTCTTTTCCATAGCTCGCGAGAAGGTAGCAAGATCCTGCGAAATTATCAAAGAGCTTGCGAGAATATGAGCTGTATGTGAGCTGTCATCCACTATGTAAACACCTATATAAAGAGGAGAGCAGGAGAGAGAAAAGGGGGCACAATTTTGTAAGAGAGAGAGGATACACAATTAGTATGGAGAGACTTTATTTTCTTTATTATCTTCTTCCCCAAAACTAGATCTAGAGCTCTATAAAATATCCATTAATGGAGATTCTAAAGGTAATATTAATATAATCTCAACAATCATAATGAAGAACCATGGATGTAGATCACAATGATCGAACCATGTAAAAAATCCTTGTGTCCATTTTATAATTTTAGCACTTTTATCTTTATTTTGATTATCAAATAAGTTTAGATCTAGAAAATATTATCATAATATCACAAGGGGTGTGTTGTGGGATTTCATGCAACTACATGTACCTCTTACAAGGATCGATTACCCTTTGCTTGTGATTGGTTGCACCTCTTACTAGGATCGGTTCCCCAATGTCTAGAGTTGGTCATACCAATTACAACAAATCGATCATACCATCTCAAGTGATTACTTAAGATCAGTTTCACTAATAAAAGTCATACCAATACAAAATTCAGGCCTTGTGAATAGTTTCACCAAGATACATAAACAAGTTATGAGCGGTTATACTAAACACACATATTGGTAATCCAAAGATTTGAAATGAATAAAAATACCAATAAGCCTAGCGATTTCCCTTTCGATTCATAAAACAAGTTTATGAATTGTACTTCCTTTAAACGAATGTAAAACATTGTTTCCTATGACGAAATCTTCACCCATACCCATACATAATCACAATATCGTTCATGCGATTATGTCGATGTCTTATATACGAAGTTCGAAAGATAGATGTTATACTTCGTATTGTAATTCCTTAATACTATGTCTAACTAGAGTATAATCATTCACAACTTTGCAGTTATGTTTTCAATATGCACGACTTGAAAGATACGTTAGGGAATGAAACAGTTCAAGTCAAATATTATTAACCTCAAGTGGAAGGATGATGTCGTCGTTGTAGCTCCTTACTTCTTCACATTCTTCAAGTCTTCACGTAATACTTGTAATGTATCATATCTTAATAGTTTCAAGCTAACCTATATGAAGTTGACTCTAGTAAATAATCAAGCGACTCTTTAAATGAGTTTTGGTTCACTAAAATATGACAACCAAACTTGACATACCAACGCTTGGTGGGTTCAACCGAGCAATATGCTCAAACACTATCTTTTTCGTTTTTTACTGTGTCCTTACAGGTTGCAATCCTTTGGTACTGAACACAAAAAATCTTACATACTTTTTGTGGGTCGCGGTTCAGGAACGGGTCCAAGCCCATCATCATTGGGTCTATAAAAGTAGCGGTACGTGTTATAGCATAGCTCGGTTGAACCCACCAAGCGTTGGTATGTCAAGTTTGGTTGTCATATTTTAGTGAGCCAAAACTCATTTAAAGAGTCGCTTGATTATATACTAGAGTCAACTTCGTATAGGCTAGCTTGAAAGTATTAGGATATGAGACATTACAAGTATTACGTGAAGACTTGAAGAAGTGAAGAAGTAAGGAGCTACAACGAAGACATCATCCTTCCACTTGAGGTTAGTAATATTTGACTTGAACTGTTTCATTCCCTAACGTATATTTCAAGTCGTGCATATTGAAAACATAACTGTGAAGCTATGCATGATTATACTCTAGTTAGACGTAGTATTAAGGAATACAATACGAAGTATAACGCTTATCTTTTGAACTTCGTATATAAGACAACGACATAATCGTTTGAATGTTATTGTGATTATGTATGGGTATGAGGTGAAGATTTCATCCTAGGAAACAATGGTTTACATTCGTTTAAAGGAAGTAAATTCATGAACTTGTTTTGTGAATCGGAAGGGAAATCGCTAGGCTTATTGGTATTGTTATTCATTGCATATCTTTTGAACTACCAATATGTGTGATTAGTATAACCGCTCATGACTTGTTTATGTTCTTGGTAAAACTATTCACAAGGCCTGACTTTTGTATTGGTATGACTTTTATTAGTGAAACCGATCTTAAGTAATCACCTGAGATGGTATGATTGATTTGTTGTAATTCGTATGACCAACTCTAGGCAAAGGAAAACCGATCCTAGTAAGAGGTGCAAACGATCACAAAAGGGGAATCGATCCTTGTAAGAGGTGTAATAAGTTTCTAGTTATTGGGAACCGCTCCTATGAACACGTGCAACACGTTTTTAGTTATTTGGAACCGATCCTATGGAGATGTGCAACAAATACAAGTTAGATATCATATATATGTGGGAACCGATCCTAGTACCTAGTCAACCAAGTTTTGGTAACTAGCGTGACTAATTAGAGTAACCACTTGGAGGTAGAACCGAAACTTGTTTTGGTAGAACCGTGAAACCCATGTTTGGTGATTGAGTGTTATTGATCAATCACATAGTTCTTGGAAGTCAGATGAACCAATTCTAAACTTGTTTGGAAGTGTGGAAAATGGATTCCAATATAGTAAATATGAAAGATGATTTACCAAGTTAAGATGTCGACATACTTTGAACATGTGCAGTAACGCTTATCTTTTATTGTTCAAATATATTCCTTAATAGCTAAAGGAATCTTTTAAGAATCTTTTAATTAAGGTTTTTAGTTTTGCATATCTTTAGAAAATAAAAATTAGTAATGTGAATTTACTAGTTGGAGATTTTCTAAGATATTTTCGGTCAATATTTGGACAAAGCATTTCCAGGAATTATGGAAACCGAATTTGGAAATATATTGCATATCTTGAGAATATTTTCGGTTTTGGAAATTCCTTGGTGTCCAAACTTCCTTGGTCTATAAATATTAAAGTTTGCATTTCGAGCAAACTAATCCTCAGAGCCAGCAAAACTACCTAGTTGTGTTTTTACTGGTAGAGCCGCCTATTCGGAGAGGAAAGTAGCATAAATATGTGAAATCTCTTACGGCCGCTCGGTTTAAAGACTTATTTGGGATTGAGAAGCTCTATTAGTACCGTTTGTGGGAAACAAGATAATTGCGGTTTATTATTAGTTTTCGATTGATTTGATTGACTAACGGTTGTTGAACTTTGATTGCACCTAGTTTGTTTATGCTTGAGAATCTTCTCTTCTGATATAAGATTCACTCAAACTAGATCGAAGTTTCGACGGGGATCTTTAGACATTTGTAGATCTAAAAACGTCTTGTGACAATCCATTGTTAACAGACTCCGTTCTGTGTGTGATTGATCACAAGATATTCAAGTTGATTGTGTGCAGGTATTTATTGAAGATCTAAGAATATTTGAAGACGAAGAAGATGTCTGATTTGGGTTCATAATCTTTGGTGTGCACAATACTTGTTTCGGTTGAAAAGGATCCAACTATAATCGGTTTATCCTTGTGGTAGATTTGATTGATTAGTTGAGTACATCGGCATCAATACAATTCTTTGTGATTCAAAGTATTGATTGCAAAAATCTTGACAATTACTTTGGTAGTTTTTATTAGATAAATTTAGGACATGACAAAGGATTTTATTGGGATAAACGGAAGAGCCTTTTTATCGAACTCATATCACTTGGTTGAAAAAAGTTATTACCAAATAGATTTGTTGTTCCTTTACTGTTTGGAATACGAACCAAAGGAATTGTTCCAAGTGTGTGACTTATTAACAAGTTGGAGGCGCAGGGATACACACGGAACTAGGTGAACTATAGGTTTAGTTGCTTGGTCTCAACTATACGAAGTTGGTTTTGATTTTGTACAGCGGCTTAATCTTGAGAGTATTCACTTCGGACAAGGTCCCGAGATTTTTCTGTATTTGCGGTTTCCTCGTTAACAAAATCTTGCTGTGTATTTTACTTTTCTATTTCCGCAATTATAATTGTTTTTATTATAATTAGAAGTAAAATACACAAATGTTAATTCCTATTTACTTGATATCAATCCTAGTGTGTTTGGTTAAGTCCGAACCTATTATCAAGTAAACATACTTCGTTGTTGTATTGTCTCGATCTTGTATCCATGGTCAATCATGCAAGTTATCTTGTTGTCGTATTGTCTCGATCTCGTATCCATAGACGATCACACGAAGTGTGAACCGATTAGTTGTATTGTCTCGACTCAGTCCATAGACAATCACTTTCGGAGAAAGGACTTATAGGTGGAAAAGTTTTAGATTGAGGTATATTTGGGTACCATCGTATTTTCAATTGGTATCAGAGCAGCCAAACACGAAAAGATCTAACAATCTGTGTTTGGTGAGATCCAACCTATAAGAATGAACTCGAGTTCAATTAACGTACCACCAAGACTTGACGGAACAAACTATTATAGATGGGGCAAAACGAGTTGCTGGTTTTCAAGGAATTGAGGAGACGACCGTGCGGAGGAAACTCCTTGAACCGAGCGAACTGTCAAACCTCACTCAGATGCATTGCAAAAAAGGGAGTGCTTTGAATTCGAGAGATCAATCTGTAGGACTCCGACCTAAACCGAGATAATGGTCGTTCCAGAGTAGGGATGCACATGGGCGGGTATAAGCTAAAACCAACCTCGCACCCACAGACTGATGAGTGCCAAATAGTGCATATTTATATACCCTTTTATTGGCATTTTACTCATCTTTTGTGCTCATAAATCAGATATTATCCCATATTCTGTATTATCTTTGTTTTCAAGAATAAATACTTGTATTAATTAATTTTGTGTTTTTAGGTAATAAATAAAGCTCGGAGAAATTGAGGAGCCAAAAGAGCGAAGAATCGGAGGTAAGTGTCTTTGGAGCAGAAAGCCGAAGCCAGCGCAACAACGATTGCAACCCAACAAGTAGCAACTCATCTACATACATGGGCTCGAGCTATCCATCTTCGACCCACGACCCGGATCCAAGCCCATCATTTCTGAGCCGTTGAGATCTCCCTCAGCTACATCCAACTCGCTCCTTCATGCGCATCACACTTTGCTGCTCCCGCTCAACACCAGATTACTCCGAGCCTCCCCGAGCCGTTCGGATATCACTCCCCTAGATCCTACGCTCGCTGCATCATTCTCATCATCACTCACGCGCCGCTCCATAAAGAAAGTCGCCTAACCCTATACCCTCTCGACCAACTCCCCCATTCTCTTTTCCATCTTCTCTTTCTTCTTCCCCCATGCCTCTCGCAAAATCTCACCCGACAGAGCAGAGCTCTGCTCTTCTTCACCTCCTCCCTCTCCCTGACAGAACCATCACCACCATCTCTTGTCAGCACAACAGTCGCCTCAACAACTCGTCCATCACCCTAGTTCTAGCCATCTTTACCCGTAGCTTCTTCTAACTTAGAGGCTAGGGTTGAGATAACTAGTATTAGGTTTCTCTAACATCAACATCAAAGGAGTTGCAGAGCCGAATAGACAAGAGAGGAGTACGATTCAAGCAGTATGGGCGAGAGGGTATGACTTTAATTGCTGTTTTGAGAATTAGGGTTTTGGGGTTTTCCTTGCATGTATAAATAAGTGAATTGTGTGTGTTAGGGTTCATGCCTGGGCTAGCCAGAGCACAAACTTAGTATAATTTGTAGTTTAATTATCTTAGTATGTTCTAATTCTATCAGCCAGGGTGTTTGATGAAACCCCTGTTCATATGCTAAGTTAATCCAAATCAAAATTTGTGTCTTGTTATGCTTAATTGAGAAGAATGATTGTATGCTGTATGGATCAATTGCATTTGTGATAGTTTGTACTGTGATAAGACAAACTATACTAGGAATGAATTAAGAGACAACAGTTGAATTGCTTTAGGAGCGATTAGTTAGCCAACAACCAAATAAGCTTGTGATAATTTGTCTTAAAAGACAAGTTATACTAGGAGTAAATTAGGATAGTTTGCTAAAGAATACCTCCACCCGAGGCCTTCAAAGGGAGGTATAAGACATGAATGGAGTCTGGTTAGCTTTAGCATAGGACTAGAGGTGGATTCACCACCCCGGGCGCTTTCCACATTGTTACAATCCATTTAGATACCTTAGTTTAGAGTCACTTCAACTCAAACTCAGTCGCTTCGACACACTAAACAACCATATTTGTGCTACATTCCTTAGAATTCAGTTTAGCAAGCCATATATCATCTTAAGCACCACAAGTCTCTGTGGTTCGACCCGTACTTGCCACGTCTCCGATAGACGCCGTGCACTTGCGGTTATCACTCGTATGCATAAATTTAAACCCCTTTCCAGGCCTACCAAGTTTTTGGCGCCGCTGCCGGGGACTTGGCGTGTGCCCTGTCGATTTTTGGCTTTTCTTTACTGCTTTTCACCCTGTACATATTCACTTTGCACTATCGCTTTTGGTCCTGTTTCTAGTATAACTTAGCTGTAACTTGCTTATTTCTGCATCTTTTATAGCTTTCTGTTATTGCATTCTTGCATCTATTTTTTGTCAAGCCCTGCATATCTGCATTGCATTTTAGAGTTAGGTGTAACTTTCATCTTTCCCTTCTTAGTCTTTTCCCTGCATTGCACCCCTGTATATCCCATCAATCATTGCACTTTCGCTGGTAACTTAGCAATCTGTGCACACTGCATAATAATCTGCACTGTTAGTGTAGCTTAGTCATTTACGCTCTGTCCATAACCTGCTTTGCTAGAACCATCTCTGTCATCTTGTATTGTTCTACTTGCTAGTGGTTTCTATCTCGGCTCCATAGCATCTCTCGGACGCATCGTGTCGATAGTATAATCCCGTGGTTCAATCTTTGCCATAGACATAGTCTCGAACTTTGCCATAGCATTAATACTTGCTTTGAACTTGCACTTCGAGAACCGAAAATCTTTGTTGAGTAACAAAGCTTTGTTGTGAGCCGTGCAACCAAGGAAGAGGAGAAAGGAGCAGAACTGGTGGATTTGCCTAAACCCAGTGTTACACTGGTGGTAATGTATCTAAAACCTTGAATGAATGAATGAACCTTGTATTCCCTGAGCATGTGCTTTTGCATCTGTGTTTGATTCTGTGCATCTGTGCATTGGCTAACTTGTCACATGCTAAGCCTTGTTCACATAGATACTTAGCTGCCATTGTTAGTCAACATCTGTGCTTAACTGCAAACCCCTGTAGCTGCAGTGACTTGACCCCTGTGAGCCCTCTGCCACCTTGCTAGCCCCCTGAAGCTGCAAGTTGAGTTAGCCTGTGAAAGCCAAGTGTGAACAATTGAGCCATAAAACCCCTAAGCTCTGAGTTTGACATCAACTCAGACTTTTGGTATCTGAGTGAGTTGATGCCACAAACTCAACTGAGCCAGTTTGACATCAACTCAGACCTGGTTAAATCTGTCAACCTTGGGCTAGAATTTGACTCTGAGCAATTGTTAACCAGTGACCACCACCACCGCGCCCGTAACTGTGGTGCATCAAATTGTAGCATTGAGGAAAATCAACCATGTTGCTACCTTGCCTCATCTAATTGCCTTGAGAGCTTAGCTCTAAAGTGGGCTGTGATCACAAAGCCTTGTCAATTTTTGCATGTTTGTGTATGGTCTCTGAGAATTGCTGCTGCTATAACCTTGTGATATCCTGAGAATGTTGTAAAAGACCAGCCTTGTTCCTTTGTTGATTCACCTCTCATTTGGGCCCTTACCCTGCAATTTGTATGTGAACCTGTGGTGTCTGATTGAATTGTGAGTAGCAGAATTTGCTTGAATTTTACTTGTTTTTCAACAACACAAACCCTGGCACATGCTTCACCATTGAGTGAGCACATCCCATACCCAGTGCATGAACTGAGCTGCACACATAGCCTGTGCTGTGTAGTCAAGCCTTGCCAGTGCTGTATCACTTTTGAAAATCTGTGTCTCAATACTGTGTACAAATTGTGCTGTGCACCATTTTTGTCTTGTCTTTGTCTTTTGTGAGCTGCCAATCTTTCTTTGAAATTGATTGAATTGCCAAATTGTTGCTTTCCTTGTCTTGTGCATAACCTTTGACTTGCACCAGGAACAACTTGTGCGAAGCCCAACCACCGATCTTTGCCTATTAGGCCAGCTTGCACAACCACTTCTAGGCTGTATCATTTTGTGAAATTGTGTGTGCTCATTTGCAACTTTGTGCCTTACCCAGCAAAGTGCACACAGCCCGTGCTTGAGTTTGCCAAACTCTGCACCAACTAAGCCCTGTGCCAAACAACTGAGGCCAAACAAACCCTGATGACTAGCCCACTTGATCGAACCCAACCCCTCGGGCTGCAAACACCTAAGCCCGCATCAACTCATTTAAAAATGTGCACAAAACCGAGCCCAACACCACAAAAACTGGGCTATATTTTTTTCAACCTAATCTGGGCTGTGCAGCCAAGCTGGGCCAGATCAGCTAGGCTAGAACCCACACTGCTGGGCTATTTAACATCACCAGGGCTCTGCTCCTTTGCAATCAAGCTGGGCTGAGCATAATTGAAACCCACAGTTCCACTGGGCTGTACATTCCCAACAAACCAAAGCCCAAATAAACCAAATCCCACACAAACCAAATGAAACCCAATAAACCAAACTGAGTCCACTACAACTAGATTTTGAGTTCAATTTGAGTTGTTAAATCATGTCAGGATTTTGGTCTGCAACTGGGGATACAAACAAATCCATTAGAGAGCTTGCTTATGGGCATGCTTCACAGTATGAACTCCCCTCATACCATAGTGATTTTAGGGAATTATAGGAGCCTTCTCAGGGCCCTGACTCCACATACCCTAATCATTATGAGCACATGTATCATCCACCACAGGTTGAGAATGAACACTTTCCTCATACCCAGTCATCACTTCTAGATCAATTAGAAGCTCAAGTTTCTGCTTTAGAAAGGCAATTACATGAGCAATCTGTCAAATCTAATCCCCCTAGGCACTATTCAATGTATATGCTTGTACCTTATGTGGTAGCTTAGACCACCTGCCGAGAACTGCTACATTTTACATGAGTTTAGGCAGTCTAGGGAAGCCATGATAATCAAATGTACGAATTGTCTAGAAGTGACTATGACCATGCACACATGCATCATCCATCATCATGGGAAGTTGAACAATGTTATACTCACCCAACTCCGTGTTTGCAATCAGTAATGGAAACGCTCATGGAGCAAAATGCTAGGCTTGAACTAAATGCAATACACGACCATCCATATAGCAACATGTCTGAATTTCCCTTCTCTAGTGAACCATGTGCACACCCATGTAATGATCATTCATATGAAACATGCATACCCACTAGTGAAAATTCTCCTTCAATTGAACCTAATCTAGAGGTAGATTAGTATACTGGAACTCAAATTTTGAATGGGGAGATGAATTTTTGTTATGATGATGATGATGAATATGAAGAACATGCGTATTTCGAAAATGTAGTAGAATCTTTTGGTTCAGAGACGTTAGGCGTCTCTTCTGTGAACCCTATGAATGATGCTTCTTCTAATATTCATACATGTGATGCTGATTTGGAACCTGTGGAATTGTCCTGTGAAAATGAGCATGCTATACCACCTGTTGTGACCTAGGAATAGCTGAATTGTCTGTTGACACGGATGATTCAATGCATGTGCCTAACTCCATGCCTAGGCTACAACATGATATCTCTCCTGGTTATGTTATACATGAGAATGATGATGAGTATGACCTGGAGATTGATGAATTGTTCTATGCAGGTGAACATGATTTACCCTCTTCTGACCTTAGGAAAGTGTGTGATGGTGCAAACGATTCTATACATGAAAACAACTTAGATGCACCTAATCTCTCTCCTAAGTCACAGATTGACACTCCTCCACCAAACCTAGGTGTAGTTTGTAACAAAATTGCAAAACCAACTTTTCTAAGAATGCCTAATTTAGGCCTAGAGCTTTGTGCTTCCCAAGTCCTCTTGGACTATTTTGCATCAAAGTATAACACTCTTAAGGAGCCACAGTTTGGAATGTGTATGTCTCGTCATTATTAGTAAAACTCATTTTGAGTTAGACCTTGTGCATGATGTACCTTTAATTTTGCAAGATTTTGTTCTCAAAAGCACACCTGTTGACAAGTTTAGGTTTGGGGGAAAATCCTTCTCATATACAGTCTTACTTGCACTCTCATGTTATATTTGTGTAAGGCTGTTGATGTTTGTATATATTTTCTATTGGGTTGATCCTCAACTCTTTAGATTGTTAGTATATGGTGAATTTTCATTGTATATAATCCAGTAGGACTTGTTAAATTTTCTTTCTTGACTCGGTTGAGTCTTCTTGTACATATTTTGTGCTAATCCGATATGATCTCCGCTGAGAATGTTGGATTCTAGCCTTGATTAATGAAGCTCCAACCTTGCTCCCGCCGACATCCGGTAATCTCTTCCCTTTTTCTCTACTCAACATAGTTCTCTTGGTATGTGACTTGTTTAAATTTTTATATCTGTTAACACATTGAGGACAATGTTTGATTTAGGTTTGGGGTGTGATTTGCATGTAGAGTTTTTAGTCTTTTTGTTTTCCTTCTTTTTTTTTTTTTTTTAAAAAAAAAAAAAAAAAAAACTCTTTTTAAAAACCTCCAACTTTTAGAGATTTTAGAGTCACTAGCATGCTTCTAGCTATGTTTACATAGAGAATCGACCGAAATAACGAGAGAAGTTAGAAGTTACTTAGAGAACACAATCGGGTTTCTTAGTTGATTAGAGCGTTAAAGTTGGATTTAACCATACCGGAGGGAGAATTAGGTCTTTGTTTAGATATTCGGTAGTAGAATTGTGATCACCCATAGTGGAGACTACCCATTTTACATCAAGTGAGGCACCAACCTTCAATTTTTGCAACTTTCTAGAAAAGTCATTAGAGTGTGTGTCACCGTACGTCAATTCCGGTAGGAATGGTGAGCTACCCAACTTCGCACCATTTTCAGCACTACTTTTGATCTCTTGAGTGCTAATTTTTGTCAATCATGAGGGTGACGTTTAAAGATGAAAACTTCTTCTAAATACCGATTTGCAGTTAGCATCACTCTCTCCCTCTCAATCAACAGATTCATAGAAACACATCATCGTCAGCAAGCGGAGCAACATCAGAATATTTGAAGAAAAGTTGATATAGTCCAAGGTTACATGCAACAAAGAAAAGAAAAGAAAATAGGATGAGAATTAATGAAGTTTGTGAAAAATTGAATTTTATCGTTTTAGTGTAAGTTAAAAAAAAAAAAAAAAATATAATTAATTTAAGTTTTTGTGAAGTTCAGAAGTTCGTCATCAACAATTGAAGACCGAAGACCGAAGATTGAAGACGTTTCTATGGTTCCTATGAGAGTATGATGTTAATTGCCGATCGGGTGAGAAGTGAGTGAGTACTCCCATCCTTGCTAATGGTTGATTTCCTTCCTTAGAGATCATCAGAAAAAGATTCTTTTTGTCCACACTTTTGTGGAGTCTCTAGAAATTATTTCGGAAGGTTATCCTTCTTACCTACAACGTGTGCGGGATTTCTCTCTTTATTCCCGCTGCACACATGAGAGACTAAAAAAACGATCTTTTTGAGTGCAATTATCATAAAACCTAATGGTGAGGCGAAGTCGAGGCTTATGATCACAATCAAATCCGAATTCTTTCATATGGTATGGTTACTTCTCGCTCAAAGACTTAAGGATGAGAATGCGTTCTTTGGTAGTTCTAACTTCTTGTTACTAGCATGCGAAACTCTATGTCCTCATAGCTCCTTGGATGCTTGAGACTCTTTTACACTCTGAAGTTGGAGAAGGTTTTGTGGGTACACCTCTGGTAAACCCTCACGAGACTACAACTCGTCCACTAGGGACACCTAGGGGTTTAAAGGCTTAGTGCATACGCTAAATGCATTCGAGAGACTGCGACGGGGGTATAGTTAGGATTTCTTAATTTACGTTTCACTTGAGGACAAGTAAAATTCGAGGTTTGGGGGTATTTGATGAGTGCCAAATAGTGCATATTTATATACCCTTTTATTGGCATTTTACTCATCTTTTGTGCTCATAAATCAGATATTATCCCATATTCTGTATTATCTTTGTTTTCAAGAATAAATACTTGTATTAATTAATTTTGTGTTTTTAGGTAATAAATAAAGCTCGGAGAAATTGAGGAGCCAAAAGAGCGAAGAATCAGAGGCAAGTGTCTTTGGAGCGAGAAAGCCGAAGCCGCGCGCGCAATGATTGCAACCCAACAAGTAGCAAATCATCTACATACATGGGCTCGAGCTATCCATCTTCGACCCACGACCCGGATCCAAGCCCATCATTTCTGAGCCGTTGAGATCTCCCTCAGCTACATCCAACGGTCGCTCCTTCATGCGCATCACACTTGGCTGCTCCCGCTCAACACCAGATTACTCCGAGCCTCCCTGAGCCGTTCAGATATCACTCCCTAGATCCTACGCTCGCTGCATCATTCTCATCATCACTCATGCGCTCGTCTCCATAGCAAAGTCGCCTAACCCTATACCCTCTCGACCAACTCCCCATTCTCTTTTCCATCTTCTCTTTCTTCTTCCCCCATGCCTCTCGCAAAATCTCACCCGACAAGCAGCGGAGCTCTCGCTCTTCTTCACCTCCTCCCTCTCCCTGACAGAACCATCACCACCATCTCTTGTCAGCACAACAGTCGCCTCAACAACTCGTCCATCACCCTAGTTCTAGCCATCTTTACCCGTAGCTTCTTCTAACTTAGAGGCTAGGGTTGAGATAACTAGTATTAGGGTTTCTCTAACATCAACATCAAAGGAGTTGCAGAGCCGAATAGACAAGAGAGGAGTACGATTCAAGCAGTATGGGCGAGACTCGAGAGGGTATGACTTTAATTGCTGCTTTGAGAATTAGGGTTTTGGGGTTTTCCTTGCATGTATAAATAAGTGAACTGTGTGTGTTAGGGTTCATGCCTGGGCTAGCCAGTGCATAAACTTAGTATAATTTGTAGTTTAATTATCTTAGTATGTTCTAATTCTATCAGCCAGGGTGTTTGATGAAACCCCCTGTTCATATGCTAAGTTAATCCAAATCAAAATTTGTGTCTTGTTATGCTTAATTGAGAAGAGTGATTGTATGCTGTATGGATCAATTGCATTTGTGATAGTTTGTACTGTGATAAGACAAACTATACTAGGAATGAATTAAGAGACAACAGTTGAATTGCTTTAGGAGTGATTAGTTAGCCAACAACCAAATAAGCTTGTGATAATTTGTACTGTGAAAAGACAAGTTATACTAGGAGTAAATTAGGATAGTTTGCTAAAGAATACCTCCACCTGAGGCCTTCAAAGGGAGGTATAAGACATGAATGGAGTCTGGTTAGCCTTAGCATAGGACTAGAGGTGGATTCACCACCCTGGCGCTTTCCACATTGTTACAATCCATTTAGATACCTTAGTTTAGAGTCACTTCAACTCAAACTCAGTCGCTTCGACACACTAAACAACCATATTTGTGCTACATTCCTTAGAATTCAGTTTAGCAAGCCATAGATCATCTTAAGCACCACAAGTCTCTGTGGTTCGACCCGTACTTGCCACGTCTCCGATAGACGCCGTGCACTTGTGGTTATCACTCGTAGGCATAAATTTAAACCCCTTTCCAGGCCTACCACAGACTGCGTTTTTTTTTTTCATAACCAACCTCGCACCCACAAATAGCGGGCGGTTTTTTTTACCCGCCCGCTACGGGTTGGGCGGGTATGGGTTTAAACCCGCTTAAACCCGCTTTATATTTTATAATCATTCAGTAGACATTCACACACATACATGTTTTACTTAAGTTCTTCGTAACTTAAAAAACAAACATAACTACACAAGTCTGGTGAAGATTAAGTGTTGAATCTGTTGATTTTTCGATTGTTGTCGATTTTTGGTGAAGATTCGAAGTTATTGTTGTCGAAATCTGGTAATTGTCGTTCGTAGGTGAAGAAGAAGAACTGAGGAGGAAGAAGAGGAGAGGTCGAACAGAGAGAAGAGTGTAGAAAGTGAATGAGGGTTATCAGTTATCCTATCTACTATTATTAGGGTTTCATAATGGACGGCTAAGATTAATTTTATCTAATGGTATATAATATGCGGGTTTTTTGGGCGGGTATGGGCGGGTATTAGCTTAAACCAACCTCACACCCACATACAACGGTTTTTTTTTTCATAACCAACTCCACACCCACAACGGGCGGGTATGGACTAAAAACCCACGGGTTTAGCGGGTACAGACGGGTTTGGGTATGGTGGGCGGGTCTTGTGCAGCCCTATTCCAGAGTCAATTCTGTCACAAGAGAGGATGGGTCGATATGTAGGTGGGAAGCTGAGAAATGTGTGAGATCAATGATGATCGAAGATTGTAGGTGTGTTGTGTATTCTGCGTGAAGAAATAAGATAAGCTCTGATTGATTGAATTTGCTATGTTGAGAGTAATTACTCATACGTTGAGTTGTTAATCTCTTGTTGTCTGTTTGACGAAAGATTGTCTCTGTTTTTCGATCATGATTCAGAGACTTATTTATATTTCTATAATTGTAAACACCTTGATCCCATGAAGTGTGACAGTTGCTGGAGTCAAAGAGTGGGGAAGTGGAAATCGTGTTAAAACCAGTTGCTCATTGTGCGGAGACTTTGTTGATTTTCCATCCACTACTTTTCTAACTCCTCCAACTGATTGCACGACTTGCTCACGTTCTCATCGTGTGCATGAACACACGTGCCGTAAACCGCAAGACCAAAACCCTAGTTAATATCCCCCATGTAACACGATTGATGTCTCGTGATTGTGGAGTCTGCAAGGCAGACGTGTGTTTAGTTAGTCGGTTACTGACTTCATGGGACGATGAGTCCTTGTATTGCTGAGTCGAACGTGATTTGGAAATGTTCTGAGACTCATGAATTGAACGTGTCTGTTGAGACAGAGGTATGATTCTCAAGTAAATGTTGATAGTTAAGGTGAGCAAATATTACTCATTCGATGGATTGTTGAATATTGATAGTTGAACCAATATTCCTTAGTCTGAGCAAATATTGCTCATCTGAGCAAATGTTGCTCGTTTGATGAATTATTGGTAGCAGAACCAAATAAAATATTAATTTAAAATACTGGCAACTGAACCGAGTATAATTAATAAAAATGTTGATCATGGGATCAACATAAAATTATTAGCGTTTGAATCAGGAATTATGAACCTTGGACTCGAAAACCCTAATTTCGACCATTTGCTGATCAATTGATGATTTATTGAAAATCAACCACGGAGTGAAGGAGGGAACGACTACATGGGACGATGGGTCGACCATGTAGCGTCCAGACGCTCGAGTGAGCAAATACCAAAGTCTCTTGAAGACCAATTGCTGAGAGGATGATTAAATGTTGGTTTAATCATTCATTAAAAATAATACTCGTTTGAGCCTTAGGTGATAAAACCTAATTAATTATGAAAAGATGAGGGACCGACCAAGGGGTCATGAAAACCGGCCCTGGTTGGTCACGGGACCGTATGACGATCGTTTTATGAAAATTCCACATTGTTTGGAAGAGTTTGAACCTAATGTGAACAAATTAGGTCAAATGGTAAAAGTATGAGGGACCGGCCTATTGCATGACAAAGAGCCAACCTTGGTCGGTCAAGGTAATATGCTCATGTCACCAAAGTGTTCGCGTCTCAGTCCTGAGAATTTTGATATTTTCTGGCGTGCATTTGAGCAATCATTTGAGAAAATATGAAGAAATCGAGGTTTTTTGCTCAAACTGAGGAAACTTCATAAGATGAAGGAAATAATAATAATAAAATGAACGAATCGTGAAGTGTGGGACCGGCTATGGCCAATGCATGGTCAGCCGGCCAATGAGCCCGTCCCATGGCACTTTTTCCTAATTTTATACTCCCTCCGTCCGTTTTTATCTGTCCTAATTTCTACTTTGGTATGTCCATTTTTATCTGTCCGCTCTGTTTATAGACATACTTTTCCCTTAAACTATCAAATATACCCTTTATTTTTATAATTATAAAATCATTTTTAATATCCAAATCTTAAATAATATCACCATATTTATGGAAAAACACTTATTAACCAATATCTTTGTGTTAATTGTCATTCCTTTTTTAAAATAAAAACATTTATGAATAGTTATAAAATTCCTAATAAACTTCTACTTATTTTAACACTAATAATTTAGTTTTGGTAATAATATAACATTAAATAGGCTAGTCAAGGGCTAGTCCTTACAATTTATAGGATTTCCTTAATATCTTGACTTAGTCAAAGCGGACTCTTAATTTAGGACGGAGGGAGTATTATTTTTCATGATTTTAGGGAAATACCATGAAATCGAGGAGTTTGTTGAAATAAAGGAGTTTTCCTTAAAGTGAAGGAGTTTCCATGAGATGAGGAAAACAAAAAAATAATAATAAAAAAATAAGGACGTGTGGGACCGGCCAACTAGGGCATGGCCGGCTAGGGCCCGGTCCTGTGAGTTTTCCCTAATTTAATGTAATTTTATGTATTAGTTCCATAATTTGAAGGAAATATCATGAAATCAAGGAATTTCATGGGATGAAGGAAATAATAATAAAATAATAGGGAATGCAAGGTGTGGGACCGGACACAACTAGGGCATGACTGGCCGGCTAGTAGGCTTGGTCCCGCACACCTTTCCTAATTATTTATTATTTCCTTGATGTGAAGAAAACACCATAAAACTGAGGAGTTTCCAAGAGTTAGAGCATGGCTCGGTTGAACCCACCAAGCGTTGGTATGTCAATTTTGGTTGTCATATTTTAGTGAATCAAAACTCATGTTAAGAGTCGCTTTATTATGTATTAGAATTAAACTTCGTATAGGTTAGCTTGAAAGTATTATGATATGAGACATTACAAGTATTGCGAAGACTTGAATATTTGAAGAAGCAAGGAGCTACAACGACAACAATCATCTTTCCACTTGAGGTTAGTGATATTTGACTTGAACTGTTTCATTCCATAATGTATCTTTCAAGTCGTGCATATTGAAAACATAACTGCGAAGCATATTTGAACTCTAGATAGACATAGTATTAAGGAATACAATACGAGGTTTATTGCTTAACCAGTAAACTTTGTAGATAAGACATCGCCATAATCATTTGAATGCTATTGTGATTTTGTATGGGTATGAGGTGAGGATTTCATCCTAGGGAACAATGTTTACATGTGTTCTAAGGAAGTAAGTACATAGACTTGTTTATGAACCGAAAAGGAAATTGCCAGGTGTTATTGGTTTTGTTATTCATTGCATATCTTATGAACAACCAATATGTGTGATAGAGTATAACCGCTCACAACTTGTTGTGTTCTTGGTAGAACTGTTCACAAAGGCATGACTTATGTATTGGTATAACTTTTATTAGTAAAACCGATCTTAAGTAATCACCTGTGGTATGATAGGATTTTGTATGTCTGACCTTGTAAGGGAAAGGGAACCGATCCTTGTAAGGGAAAGGGAACCAATCAGTGTAAGGGAAAGGGAACCGATCCTAGTAAGGGAAAGGGAACCGATCCTAGTAAGGGGTGCAGTACATCAAAGGGAACCGATCCTTGTATGGGGTGCAGCAAGGTTTATAGCAGAAAGGGAACCGATCCTATGGACATGTACAACACATATAAGTTAGATACCATATATATGTGGGGAACCGATCCTAGTACCTAGTCAACCGAACTTTTGGGAAGCTAGTGTGACTATGCACAGTACTCACATGGAGGTAGAACCGAAACTTGTTTTCGTAGAACCGTAAACCCATGATTGTGATTGAATGTTGGTTTGATCAATCACATAGTTCTTGAAAGTCAGATGAACCAATTCTAAACTTGTTTGGAAATATGGCAAATCAGTTTCAAGGTTGTAAGTGTGAAAGAGAACTTACAAAGTTAATATGTAGACAAACTTTGAACACGTGCTGTGAATGTTTATTTCTATAATTGTTCAAAGATATTCCTTAACGGCTAAGGGAAGAGAATCTCAGGATCGAAACATAAGTAAGTTAAGAATATTTTAATTAAGGTTATTAATTTCATTTTGTAGGGAAATTACAGAATTAGTAATGTGCATTTGCTAATTAGATTTTCCAAGAGATTTCGATCGTTATTTTTGGACAGAGCATTTCCAGTAATTATGAAAACCGAATATGTGCTTTTATGAATATCTTGAGAAAATTTTCGGTTTTGGAAATTCCTTGGTGTCCAAACTTCCTTGTCTATAAATACACGAAGTTTGCCTTTCTAGCAAACTAATCCTTCGTAACAACAGATTTACCCTTTTGTTGTTGTTACTGGTGTAGCCGCCTATTCGGAGGAGGAGAGTAACCTAATTAGTCGAAATCTCTTACGGCCGCTCAATTTAAAGTCTTCTTTGGGATTGAGAAGCTCTAGCGCGACCCGTTGGTGGGAAACTAGATAATTGCGGTTTATCTTTGTTTTCGATTGATTTGATTGACTAACGGTGGTTGAAATATGATTGCACCTAGTTTGTTTATTCTTGAGAATCTTCTCTTCTGGTATAAGATTCACTCAAACTAGTTCAGAGTTTCGACAGGGATGTTTAGACTGTTGTTAGTTCTAAAGACGATCTTGTGATAATCCATTGTTAAAAGACTCCGTTCTGTGCTTGATTGATCACAAGAGATTCAAGTGATTGTGTGCAGGTTTTATTGAAGATTTAAGAAGATTTGAAGATATTGAAGATCTGACTTGGGTTTTATAATATTTGGTGTGCACAATAGTTGTTTGGTAAAATAGGATCCAATTAATAATCGGTTTATCCTTGTGGTAGATTGGATTGATTAATTGAGTAGATCGGCATCAATACGTTTCCTTGTGATTAAAGGTATTGATTGGATTAATCTTAAACGATTACCTTTGGGTGATTGAATATAAGATAGATCTAAGGACTCGACGAAGGAGTTTATGTTAAGATAAACAGAAGAGCCTTTGTCCGACTCATATCACTTGGTTGAATAGAGTTGATACCAAATAGATTTGTTGTTCCTTTACTGTTTGGAATACGAACCAAAGAAATTGTTCCATGTACGTGACTTATTCACAAGTCGGAGGTGTGGGAATACAGACGGAACTAAGTGAACTATAGGGTTAGTTACTTGGTCTCAACTATACGAAGTTAGGTGTAATTTTGTGTAGCGGCTTAATCCTGAGAGTATTCAATTCTGGAAAAGGTCCCGGGGTTTTTCTGCATTTGAGGTTTCCTCGTTAACAAAATCTTGCTGTGTCATTTACTTTTATTTTTCGCATTATAATTATTTTATCACACAAACGTAAATTCTTATTTACTTGATAAGCAGTCCTATTGTGTTTGGTTAAGTCCGAACCTTTGTATCAAGTAAACATACTTCATTGTTGTATTGTCTCGATCTCGTATCCATAGACGATCACACGAAGTGTGAACCGATTAGTTGTATTGTCTCGACTCAGTCCATAGACAGTCACATTCGGAGAAAGGACTTATATGTAGGAAAAGTTTTAGCTTGAGGTATATTTGGGTACCCTCGCCTTTTCAATTGGTATCAGAGCAGGCAAACACGAAAAGATATAACAATTTGTGTTAGGTGCGATCCAACCTATAAGAATTGAATCTAATGTCTGATTCAGTTAACGTTATGCAAGAGTATGAATACTCAAATGATGAAGATGTTACCACTTCGTTAACTCATGATCCAGGAGTTACGAAAGCATCTATGTCTATCTCTGATGAAAGAGAAGAAGCTGATAAAGAGTTGGTAAAACTCCTAAAGCCTATACAGTCTCTATCTTCTAAAGTGATCATTTTAAAGACATAGTCAAATCTTATTACACAAGAAATCAGATAAAAAGACATTCAATTGAACTGTCTAGCCAAAGAGAAAATAGATCTCGTGTCAAACTAGAAGCTATTGGTAAATCTCTTACAGATAAAGAGACACGTACCATGATTCTGACTAATGATGTTGTTTTGATTTCTTCTGATGAGGAAACTAAAAGTCCTTGCTCGACTTATACAGATTGTGACAAAACCGGGTTGATCACATCTGAAATAGATCAAGATGATGGTAGTTTGCCTAACTACATCAAGTTAGAAGAGGATGAGAAACCAGCTTCTATATTTACTGATGATCAAACGAAATCTTGTCCAAATGAAACTTTGAACCGATTCCGTGATGACTCTAAGGAATACAACTTTCAGTCACTTGACAGGAAACTTATACTTCTTCAACATACGGTGGTAAATTTTTTGAAAGAAGTTTATTGTCTTAAAAAACTGAAAGATTATTCCTCAGTAGAAAGACATATTATACTACATCCCGATAAGATCAACTCAAAGGAGTCAGAGGAAAGAGTTGATAATCGCTTCTGGAAAGAGGTTCCTCCGCACCCATATCAAAACAGTTCTGGTTTTGATGAGGAACGACTTCATAAGGAAGGGAAATGGCGAATCTCTGCCAAAAGAAACAATCAGGATTTTCTGATAGTTGTTTCAGATGATCACACTAATGTGAATAATAAGGAAGTCCTTAGAATGAGAAAATCGTATGAAAATCTCATTGAAAGAATTAAGAGAGATCTAGCTATCTCTGAGAATTCTCACATTAGTACATTTTCTCCACATGATCATATCTCTAGAGTTAGAAAAGATCATCATCTTGGGAGAAAATATTTTGGGCATAAATTCCCTAAAAAAGACATGAACTGTGTTTCTGATATTCACTGTAAGCTGGAAAAATCTTACTCCGATGCAACTTAGTTGTATCGTATGTTGTGCTTTCTCATCCTTTCTTGCTCATAATCTCGGATGGGAAAGGCACAATAAAACAGGAGCACATGTACCATTGTGTAGTTATTTATCATAAAAATTCTATGATAGTGTATGGATTGCTGCTAATCCATGGCAGTTAAAAATGTTCATGTTTAACATGATTTTCCAAAAATAGGTGATATTTGGAATTTTCGGATTTTTATTAATCCTTCCACCTTGAGAATTTCGGGCTAAGGAAACAAAATATATTGTTTGATATTTTTGGATTTTCCAGAGGTCTCTTGGTCCGAAAGTTGACTCTTTTAAGAGGAGAAACTTTATCTTGTCTGTATTCGAAACCCTGAGAAATCCTTTTATATATTATTCATAACCGAGCATACCTCCAGTAACTCGCAATGTCTCAAAGACTAATAAGGAGGAAGCTCAAAAAGTTAAGGATTATCAAGGAATCGATACAGAGAGAAAGAAGAAGGCATTATGTCTGATTATGACTCTGATAGCTCAGCTGGACCACAAGATGAGTCATGTATGTTGGCTTACTTTATATTCAAGGTTTTGAGGAACTATGAACCAATCTCATTATAATGGTTCGAAATCAAGATTGGCTCAATGATAAGATTGAGGAAACAAAAGCTGATATAGCTGATATAAAAAATCAGGGAAAGATTTGAGAAACAAGAAGTGGTTGCGGACAAGTCTATTGAGATATACTTTAAGAGTTTGAGCACTGAAGAGACCTCAGTGAATAACAAGAGCACCACTAGAGATTAAGTTATTTACTGTATTACTTAATCTAGTATAATAGACATCAATTTTTTATTTCTTTCATTGATTGTATTGGTCTATTATGAATAAAATTATTTGATTGGTAATTTTTCTTGTGATAGTTTTTGATTTACATAGCATGTGCTTAATTTCCTTTACCTTATTGCTATGTATGTTTATGGGATGTTTGATTTCGGTTTTACTACCTTAATATTCGATCTCATATATTGTGAACCCTCATGGTTTGGGTGACTTTTTGATTTAGCGGGATTAAGTTCTAGCCCTTGTAGGTAGGCTTTATCAAAGGATTATGAGGGGTTCTGATAGAAACAATATGTGAAAAAGTCACAATATGTTGAATCGGTTTTGGTTTAGCATAAAAGCATATGTGTTTCGACGGTTTTCAACTTTTGCTTGCAATTGTTAAACCGGTTTTCAACCTTTCTCTGGTAAAGGTTGAGGTGTGTTGTTATTCTTTTGTTCACGCATAAGGATGACAACGTGGTGATATTTCGATATCTATTCTCCCTGGACGAAGATGCAATCATATTGGAGAAGTAGATGCGAAATTTGAGGTAACAATCTCGTTAGTTAATTGTTTTCCTGTTTAAGAAAAGCCTGAGTTTATATTATATATATTTGTTGCTTTTGCTTAACAAAATTTCGGTGCAATTGATATTTATTCCATGATGTGTGAGTGGATGTGTGTTTCAATTGGATCCGGTTAAGAAAAGATATTGTTATCTTGCTTTATTGTGTGGTATCAATTGTTTAGGCTTACAAAATTTCGGTACAATTGATATGTGTGTGTGTGATTCAATTGGTTCCGGTTAAGAAAAACTATTGTTATTTTGCTTTTGTATGGTATCAATCGTTTAGGCTTACAAAATTACGGTGCTTATAATGTCTATGTTGTTCAATTGCTTCCGGTTGAGGTGAATAATTATGCAAGTTGATTTATTTTGGTTTGTATGAATTATTTATGGCTTAACGAAATAATATGTGTACGGGATGAGTTGTTTAGTCCAATTCGATTCCTGATAAGATAAACTGAGTTAATTCTGATCTTAGTTAGATTTATCGAAATGAGGTTTCGGTTATTCAAGTCTAATCGAATGACTAAACAAGAAATGCTAGTTAACTAACCTAGTACTTGTCTTGTTTAAAATTGAAAGGTCTAAGTTTATGGATAATTAGAACCTGATGAGAAAAATGGAGGTTATCTTTATTTTGGTCTTATCAAATTAAGCGGTTGTTTTTGAACAATCGGTTTAGCAAAGGGACTAATATGCTTAGTTGTTTTTGGTTTGCTAAACTAAATTGGAAAAATTGTTTCGGACAATTGTTTCCTTGGTAACATATCAAAATAAGACTACTTGTAGTTTCGGTTTTGATATTGGTTATCAGAATATGATGTGTGGAACCCTCGTGCCTAACTCTATAGGTTTGCAAGTCTATTCTGAGATTTGTAAGATTCTTTTCGTGTTGTCCTTTATTTTTTTGTTTCTTTGTCATTTTTGTGACAAAAAGGGGGAGATATATATGGAGTAAACAGGTGATGCTGGCATTGATATTTATATTGATTGGCATCGCTAGGGAAAAGAACATTGGTACTTGAAAGTTTTTATCTAACGAAAGAGTGAAAGCACAAACTAAGGGGGAGTAACATGTCATATGATTGGTATAACAAAGATGTGTGGATTGAATATCTACCTATCTTCCTTAGGGGGAGTAATAGCTTTGTTATTATAATGTCAACATCGACATTTTCAAGGATTGAATGTAAGTAGTTTCACTGTGTTGTTGAATCGGGAATCAAGCGGATTGTAATGAATTATTGTAATTTGTTTATCCATATGATGTAAGAGTTTTGTCACTAAAATTGACAAAGGGGGAGATTGTTAGAGCATGGCTCGGTTTAACCCACCAAGTGTTGGTATGTCAAGTTTGGTTGTCATATTTTAGTGAATCAAAACTCATGTTAAGAGTCGCTTGATTATGTACTAGAGTTAAACTTCGTATATGTTAGCTTAAAAGTATTAGGATATGAGACATTACAAGTATTGCGAAGACTTGAAAATGTGAATAAGAAAGGAGCTACAACGAAAACAATCATCCTTCCACTTGAGCTTAGTGATATTTAACTTGAACTGTTTCATTACCTAACGTATCTTTCAAGTCGTGCATATTGGAAACATAACTGCGAATTATATTTGAACTCTATATAGACATAGTATTAAGGAATACAATACGAGGTTTATTGCTTAACCATTAAACTTTGTAGATAAGACATCGCCATAATCATTTGAATGCTATTGTGATTATGTATGGGTATGAGGTGAGGATTTCATCCTAGGGAACAATGTTTACATGTGTTCTAAGGAAGTAAGTTCATAGACTTGTTTATGAACCGAAAAGGAAATTGCCATGTGTTATTGGTTTTGTTATTCATTGCGTATCTTATGAACAACCAATATGTGTGATAGAGTATAACCGCTCAAAACTTATTGTGTTCTTGGTAGAACTGTTCACAAAGGCTTGACTTATGTATTGGTATGATTTTTATTAGTAAAACCGATCTTAAGTAATCACCTGTGGTATGATCGGATTTTGTATGTCTGACCTTGTAAAGGAAAGGGAACCGATCCTTGTAAGGTAAAGGGAACCGATCCTAGTAAGGGAAAGGGAACCGATCCTAGTATGGGGTGCAGTACATCAAAGGGAACCGATCCTTGTATGGGGTGCAGCAAGGTTTATAGCAGAAAGGGGAACCGATCCTATGGACATGTGCAACACATATAAGTTAGATACCATATATATGTAGGAATCGATCCTAGTACCTAGTCAACCGAACTTTTGGGAAGCTAGTGTGACTATGCACAATACTCACATGGAGGTAGAACCGAAACTTATTTTGGTAGAACCGTAAACCCATGATTGTGATTGAATGTTGGTTTGATCAATCACATAGTTCTTGAAATTCAGATGAACCAATTCTAAACTTGTTTGGAAGTGTGGCAAATCGGTTTCAAGGTTGTAAGTGTGAAAGATAACTTACAAAGTTAAGATGTCGACAAACTTTGAACACGTGCTGTGAATGTTTATTTCTATAATTGTTCAAAGATATTCCTTAACGGTTAAGGGAAGAGAATCCCAAGATCGAAACATAAGTAAGTTAAGAATCTTTAATTAAGGTTATTAATTTTATTTTTTAGGAAAATTACAAAATTAGTAATGTGCATTTACTAATTAGATTTTCCGAGAGATTTCGATCGTTATTTTTGGACAGAGCATTTCCAAGAATTATGAAAACCGAATCTGTGCTTTTATGAATATCTTGAGAATATTTTTGGTTTTGGAAATTCCTTGGTGTCCAAACTTCTTTGTCTATAAATACACGAAGTTTGCCTTTCTAGCAAACTAATCCTTCGTAACAACAGATTTACTCTTTTGTTGTTGTTACTGGTGTAGCCGCCTATTCGGAGAGGAGAGTAACCAAATTAGGAGAAATCTCTTACGGCCGCTCAATTTAAAGTATTCTTTGGGATTGAGAAGCTCTAGCGCGACCCGTTGGTGGGAAACTAGATAATTGTGGTTTATCTTTGTTTTCGATTGATTTGATTGACTAACGGTGGTTGAAATCTGATTGCACCTAGTTTGTTTATTCTTGAGAATCTTCTCTTCTGATATAAGATTCACTCAAACTAGTTCAGAGTTTCGACAGGGATCTTTAGACTGTTGTTAGTTCTAAAGACGATCTTGTGATAATCCATTGTTAACAGACACCGTTCCGTGCGTGATTGATCACAAGAGATTCAAGTGATGGTGTGCAAGTTTTTATTGAAGATTTAAGAAGATTTGAAGAAAAAGAAGATATTGAAGATCTGACTTGGGTTTTATAATCTTTGGTGTGCACAATACTTGTTTGGTAAAAGAGGATCCAATTAATAATCGGTTTATCCTTGTGGTAGATTGGATTGATTAATTGAGTAAATCGGCATCAATACATTTCCTTGTGATTAAAGGTATTGATTGGCTTAATCTTAAACGATTACCTTTGGTTGATTGAACATAAAATAGATCTAAGGACCCGACGAAGGAGTTTATGTTAAGATAAACAGAAGAGCCTTTGTCCGACTCATATCACTTGGTTGAATAGAGTTGATACCAAACAGATTTGTTGTTCCTTTACTGTTTGGAATACGAACCAAATGAATTGTTCCAAGTACCTTACTTATTCACAAGTCGAAGGCGTGGGAATACAGACGGAACTAAGTGAACTATAGGGTTAGTTACTTGGTCTCAACTATACGAAATTAGGTGTAATTTTGTGTAGCGGCTTAATCTCGAGTATTCAATTGGACAAGGTCCGGGGTTTTTTTCTGCATTTGCGGTTTCCTCGTTAACAAAATCTTGTTGTGTCATTTACTTTTATTTTCCGCATTATAATTGTTTTATTATAATTAAAGTAAATCACACAAACGTAAATTCTTATTTACTTGATAAGCAGTCCTATTGTGTTTGGTTAAGTCCGGACCTTTGTATCAAGTAAACATTCTTCGTTGTTGTATTGTCTCAATCTCGTATCCATAGACGATCACACGAAGTGTGAACCGATTAGTTGTATTGTCTCGACTCAGTCCATAGACAATCACATTCGGAGAAAGGACTTATAGGTAGGAAAAGTTTTAGCTTGAGGTATATTTGGGTACCCTCGCCTTTTCACCTTGAAATGAAGGAATTTTGTTCAAATGATGTAATTTTCATGAGATCAAGGAAAATAATAAAAATATGATAAAATATAAAATTGGGCATGGGACTGGCCACGACACGACCGGCCGGCCGGTGGGCCCAGTCCCCCAGCGCCTTGATTAATATTTTATTATTTATTATTTTCGACCTATTTTTCATAGGTTCATCGTTCCTTCGTATTTTGGAATGCTCGTTTGAGCATTCAGGTTCTCGTTAGTGCATTATTGCTGAGTACACTTGCACCATTTTAGTCGGGGCTTACTCGATAGTGGCTCAAATGCCCCTATGTTGAATATTTATTACTAACCCATGGAATTCTGCTGGGAAGAACCATGAATTGAAGTAACGTAATATTATGAATTAATGTAAAATATTTTCCAGGGATTCAGTTAATGAATCTAATGATTTAGGAATAATTAATTTATGGCTCTATACTAGTACGATCGTATAGGAGCATTAATTATTCAGGAATTGAGTGATATGAGCTTGTTGAAGCGTCATATTTCCTTTATACAATCAGGGAACATTGTTACATCCTAAAGACGTTATTGCTCTATACTAGCAGGCAAGCTGTCTAGGAGCCGTCCAATCTTTCGATTCTATATAGAAGTAATTACTGAAATTGCTCAGTATTCATGAGATATGTCGTTGCCTCAGATGAGAGACTACACATATACATATACTCTGAGAGACAGTATTCTCAGTCAGAGATGCTTATGGCATGAGCTTTCATGCTTCGATGAGAGACATGAGCCTCAATAATCGTATGATTGCTGGATCAGGAGCATGTATAATTATGGTTTTACGATTTTACTATCTATGGTGGAAATCTGCTATGAGATCTTTTCTTCAATCACGAGACTTTAATACGTGGCTATTAGTCGTCGATGGTTATATTCGTCCAAAGATAGAAAATTTGGAAACTGAGTTTAAACGCTTAGTAGATTTTTCAAACGAATAAAAGGCTCTTGCAAAGCAGAATTCAGATAGTTTGAATGCTATAATACATGCTGTAAGTCGAGATCTACAACATCATGTATCAATATGTCAAACTTTGAAAGAAGCTTGGGATAATCTTCAGATCGTATTCGAAGGAAACACATCAGAGAAAGAAGCTAGGCTTCAAACTATTACTTCCGATTGGGAAAACCTTCGAATGGATGACAAAGACACTTTTGAAGAGTTTCATATTAAACTCTATGAGATAAGTAGTGCTTCTTTCCCTCTTGGAAAGACTATTTCTGAAAAGGATATAGTGTGCAAAATTCTCAGATCGTTGCCATCTAGATACGATTCTAAGAAACATGCAATCATAGAAGAAAATGATATTTCAACTCTCTCATGAAGCACAATCGTTGGAAAGTTAAAGATCTTTGATCATGAATCACAGTCTATTCAAACAAAAGGAATCGCCTTTAAAGCTGCAAAAGTTCTGAAAGCTCCAATGGAGAGGAATAGACAGATGGATGATTCAGATGAACAGATTGCAGAAAATTCTAATGATGAAATTGAACAATCATAATCATTAATTACTAGACAGTTTCGAGATCTCTTAAAGAAAAGAAATAAGAGATTCATAAAGGATACTCATCGATCTTCTCGTCCACATGATCGAGTTTCTGTCAAAAAGGATCATGAAAGAAGATGATGAATATCAGCCGCGATGCTTTAAGTGTAAAGGGTTTGGTCATATTGCTAAAGACTGTCCCAATCTCAAGAAATACACTGGAAGCAAGGCCCCAGGTCAGTAACTCTAGATGAGAGCTCGATTCATATGATTCTGAAGAAGAGGAAACAACTAATATTGCATTAGTTGTCAATCTTATTTCTTCCTCCTCCATTAGTGATTTACCCATGTTAAAAATGGACATGTCTTCCAATGTTATTAAATCATCTAATGGAAAAGGGAAAAATAAAACAAGATGCAAAAACTGTCTTAAAAACAGAATTAATATAAATTGCATAGGCAACTCAAGTCAATCTCAAGATACTTCGCTAATTCGAGGTAACAAGAGGAAAATTTCTCATACGATACTAGATCAAGGACACTCTGGTAGTTCAAAATTCCATAATGAGAGAATATCTCATACTAATACCACCTGATCGGTATTAGAATTCTTTCCTCACCATGTGTGCCATATTTTGAGTGAGGAAGAAGAAAATCAAGGCACTTATGTGTAGATTATGGGAATAAAATCTAGTATTTGAAAATATTTGAGATATTCGTATTTATAGGAATATTATATTTTCGGAAGTATGAAAATTATAAAAATATCCTTCTCCTTCTTTGGTCATTCCTTGTCCGAACCATGAGTCTGGATCCACCATCTTCTCTTGGTAAGATGCTAGATCAGAAAGATCACCTTAAGAATAAGTCTGCATCTTCTCTTGATATTAAGAGTAAAATCAAAAAGAGAGATTAGCTTAGCAAGAAGGAAAGAGAGAATATGTTGAAGAAAGATCAGTGTATTGAAGCATTGACACACTTCTGTGTTCAATCAAAGACAGAATTACATGCTCTTGCAGAATCCTTCACAAGAAATTCTCACCTGCAAGAAATTCTAGTCAAGCAACAAGGTTATTTACTTGAAGAAATTCACAAGCTAAAGACTGAAAGTAATAATCTGCCTTCATTTAGCAGGTGTGGTCTTGGCAGGTGTGGTCTTGGCAGGTTATTTACATAGGCTCCTACATACACGAAGGTAGGGTTATAATCCTTACCTCCGCGGGTGTGGTCTTGGCAGCCTCAATCGAAGCCTTCCTTTCCCTTGTACGAGTAGCAACAGAGTTACCAGCGGAACCGGTAGCAGTCCCAGTGGAAGTAGCAGGAGCAGGTTACAAATAAAATCATTAAAGTCTCCAACAAACGGCTACGTAACGAAGGTGGAGAAACTAAAAAATCAAATCGGAGGTTACCAATTATCAGGAACGGCAGGGTTGAAAACCCAAGGCTGATATCCATCATAGTTAGAAGGCAGAGACGAAGCTGGACGAAGAACGTTGGGATCTGCGGTAGTAAACCGGCGGGACCAAGGACCAATCACACGAAGAGGAGTACGCGCCCAACGTTTATCATGATCAAGACGAACACGATCAGATAAAGGTATGAAAATCTTAGCATAATATGGGATAACAGCCAGCCCCGTCTTATCGATCTCCTCCAGCAAACGAAGGCTATTACCCTCCCTAATTTGCTTGGTAGTAACATGAATACGGCGTGGACCAACACACCAAGGAAGAAGATTGCTCTTTTGAATAGTATCAGCTTACGTAGCATTGAAGTTGGCAGGGGTATAATCCTCCTCCTTACACCTCCTAGGAGCAAAAGGGTCATAAGATTTCAGAGTGGTCTTTCCCTTGCTACGATACCAACACTCACGAAGAGCACGCCAGAAGTTACAAGTATACTGCATCACCCCTCGAACCTGCGTCTTGTTCACAGGATCGTCCCTAGTGGACAAGACGTCGTAATAGAAGGGATCCTTCCTACTATAAAGAGGAAGAAGCATACCTACGGCCAACTGACAAACACTGATCAGTAGATTGTTCTCGTCATAAGGAAAACTTCGGATCAAAGACTCTGTGAGAACATCAGGACCATCAACGAAGGATATATCGAACTTGTTCAAGCGAAAAGACTTGGAGATATCAGCAAGGAACCAGCCGGAGTAACTATCTTTGTCATACAGCTTCAACCTTTGTAACTCAAAGTGAGGTGGAGGAAGGTTTTCGGCAGCTACCTCCCCTACCTCAGGCTCCTCAGCAATATCAGGTACCTCAATATCCTCACCACCCTCATGGGGAGGAGAAGGTGTAGCATCGGGATGATCCATACGCGGAGGAGGCTCAGTAGAAGATCTAGGCCTCAGGTCTTTGCATGCATGTTTCTTCGGAAGCCTCATAATTACTAACACCAGCCGAAAGCACAGTTCATCAATAATGGCAGGAGAAATTTACAGTCGACCCAAAAACGCGACTGGGGAAAAATCAAATGCACTTTGCGCATGGGTTTAACTTAACCAACCAAAGGAAACAAAAGGAGACATTCAATCATTCTAAAGACGCAATGGAGAACGAACGACCCTCACGGTCAAGTTTGCAGGCGAAGAATTGTCATGGCAGAATCATGGTAAAAAACACAAAAATGGTAATAACCCATGTTCCCAAACAACACGAAAAAGCACGGGAAGATCAAAATCACTTCATGCAAGCATAACAACAACATCAACAAATAACGGAACAAAATCGAACCAAGCATGAGGAATACACAAGCAACAGTAAGCCAAAAGCAAAATTTTACTAACCTACTAATGAAGATCAAGCGAGATATTTTGGGAGTCTATGAGAAGACCAACAGTTGAAGTCGGAAAAGAGAAGAAAATCTTTGTGAAAGAGACAATGATAGAAGAAAAGGGAAGATAATGAATATCCTTCCTTAAAATTCTTCTTATAAGCGGCTGGAAAATCCAAAATTTAGTTGTCCCGAAAATCAAGGGGCAGTTATTGCATGAAAGGACACATGGAGACCACCCAATCCATGCGTGCAAAAGTGGCGGCGTTATGGAAGTTTTTTCTTCCAATCTTACCAAATAGTAGAATATGAAAGAAAAGGGGAAAACTGTGAATACCAATATTCTGTGGAGCATGTGTCACAGTTTTAGTGGTTGTATACAAGATAACTGTATAGCCCCGGCGATACACAAGAGTCTGAGGAACAGCAGATCCCATCCTTATTTGCTTTAACCCATCTCGAGGAAGCATACCTCGACGGCTTAGATGGTAAAGTAAACCCTAGTCAAGGGAGGTGGCAGATGGCGAAGGGACAGAGGTAGCTGGCATATCTAATCAGCATTTAATGCAGCGAGCCCTTATCTACACGCTTAACCAAAGCGCGTGGAGAGATGTGAGATGACAGAGTCTGAGTGGCGAAGGCTCGCGGTGAACGAAGGTACAACTTGTACTGAGGCTGGGTAGTTCTCGAGGGAACGTGGGTCAGCTGAGGTGGCATAGTCCGACTGGAGAAAGCGTGCGGTGAACGAAGGTATCATTTGTACGGAAGATATATCAGGATACAATGGACCTAAAGACAGCAAAGATATATATATCTGGAGCAAAATGATCTATAAATACCAAGCTTCACCAACAAAGAAAGGCATTCAAGACCCGAAGAAGAGAACATCTATTCTTAAGCTTATACCTCTTTAATGTTTAGAACTTAAGTATTTACTATAGCTTGAGTTCTCTCTATTACTTTGGGAAGCATTTAAGATCTTTGTAACCCTCACTACTTAATACAAACAAACACTCATTACCCCGTGGACGTAGACAAAAGTCGAACCACGTAATCTCTTGTGTCTCTTGATAACTTAGTAGCATTTACATTACCTCGGTATTGTTCATTATTATTGTCTTTATCTTGAGTACCTTTTTATTACTTAACCACATCAGTTCAACTGAGACATCTCTACTACTTAGTATCGGATTCTATGAGTTGTTTACATTATGTAGACTATGGGAAAAATAGTTGTCACACAGGTGGAGTAGGAACGAGAGGAGGCAATGATAAGAGAAATTATTTCTCTCTAAAACTTAGGCTTTGTGTAGGAAAATGAATTCATATTGGCACCCACAAGATGGGATAAATGAGCCACCACAGTATGAAAGCCTTTTATCCTCCACTTTGCTCCGAACAACGCTTGTATATGAAATGACGCTTTCGCCCTTCTTGCTCCAAAGAACGCTTTCTTCTTCTTCGAATTCTTCCACCAACAACAGTCGTCTCTCATTTCTCAAATCCACTTCTTCTCTTCAATTTATCTACATCACTAAAGCTGCCATGCTTTTCAAACAGATAAATTTGCATCACTAAAGCCGACATGCTTTTCAGACAGAGATGAAGAAATAAAAGCAAATAATGAGAAATAATCCGCCTCCACATGAGTGATGACGCTTCTTATTTTGTTCAAAATGACTCCAAAGTACCTAAAACTCAAAACTAAACATAAGATACATAATTTACAAGAAAACTTAGCAAAGAAAGCATAAAAAATAGATAAATATCAAGGTGCTTTAGACACCTATCAGAAATCATATATAAGATTAATCTGTGGGAGGCAGATTGGTTCAAAGTTTTTCATTGAGTTGAAGCAACTCTTAGTTGGTGTGACGTCAGCTAAGGGAATCAATTGCGCGGAGTCCTGCTAGGATTCAAGAGAAGTAAGGAGCGCGAATGTGCCTTAATCGGCGGGATACTTTTTAGGGCTCAACTACATTCCAATCCGAAGTTAATTGGTAGTAGGCTAGTGTTTGTAGCGGCTTAATACAGTTTGGTGTGTTCAATTTGGACTAGGTCCCGGGCTTTTTCTTCATTTGCGGTTTCCTCATTAGCAAAACTTCTGGTGTCTATGTTATTTCTTTCTCTGCATTATATTGTTTATCTTTATAATTGAAATATCACAGGTTGCGCGTTGATCAATCATAGTAGATACATCCGACCTAGTTTGTTGGCTACGACTTGATTGATTCTTGGACATTGGTCTTTGGTACCGTCCAAGTTATCTCTTTGTGATTAGGTTCACGGATTTGTTTCTGTAAACATTCTAATCGCAAGAGAGAGAGATATATAACTCTAGATATTGTTCCTTGATTGAGTTTAACTCTCGGAGTTCTATTGATTTTGTCCATACATATTGCCTAAGAAAAAAGTGGTGGTGTATTTTGGTACCCCCGTATTTTCATACATTCTGAGTGATAGTGTCCTGAAAATCGGCTAAGAGCTCTTCGTATTGCTCCAAAACTTGTAGAGGGTTTTGGCTTTCCGGTTCTGTTAGAATACGGGCATCCAACTCAAAACCAATTGGCAATGAGTGGAGAGGCCCTAAGGGATTATAAATCGCAGGATCTTAGATGCCCAGACAATGTGGGACTAATAATCTCTACACGCCCCCTCACGTGTAGCCTCGTTGGGTCTAACATGGGACAATTAAATCGGGTGACGCGGAGTAAAGGCGCGGTGAAAGACTCGTCACAAATAGCTTGCTCTGATACCATGTTAGAATACGGGCATCCAACTCAAAACCAATTGGCAATGAGTGGAGAGGCCCTAAGGGATTATAAATCGCAGGATCTTACATGCCCAGACAATGTGGGACTAATAATCTCTACAGGTTCTTCATCAGCTCCATATCTATGTTATATCATGTTACTGGAAAATATGTTAGTAATATTTTGTATAATTGTATGTAAAGGTTAACCTCATTAAAGAGGCAGTCCACGTAGTAATTTTCCACTGCTCCAGGTGTTCAGTCTAGCCTAGCCACTTTATAAGTGTGCCGTGGTTGGCCTCGTATCGTACCTGGGGCGAATTCCGAACTTGGAATACCAAGTGGCGCATTAGAACTCCATAAAGGACCTCGAAAACACTGTGTTCCCTGTTTTCCTGTTATGTTTTGCTCATCAAGTTAGGTGTTCAAATGATGGGATTATAAATTTTATGATGTATACATATTGTCCTGATATGAATTATATATAAGTAGCAAACAACACAGTAGATGACAACGCGATGATAACCATCCCGGTCGTCATCCCACTATCTACTGTGTTGTTGCCGGTGTCACTGTAGTACAATGGTAAAGTCATTGGGTGGTGATACCAGTGACCTAAGTTCGAAACTCGCTAGCACCAAATTCTTTACCAATCAAAAAAAAATCATCTAATGTGTTGTTCTCATTTTCTGCACATTTATAACTATAAATTTTATTATCCATTATCATGCCTGCATTATGTAGCATTAATTTACTCTCGATAGTAATTTTCTGGTTCTTTAAATGTATGTCTAAGATAGATGAAATGATATACATGGTAGTAAGGTGATTCTGGTAGTATTCCTGTTGAGATATGCGTAGAGGTACCTTTATGCCCTACCCTGCATTGGTTTTGCCATATCTTCAGCCTTGATACCTATATGTAAAACATAAATGGAGTGGGGTTAAATGAACACCCCAAAGTCGAAAAAATGTGATCACTCATCCCTAGATTTTGAATTGATTTGTAGTTACCTTGGTTCTATAGCGTCTTTCTCATGTGATTTCTGGATGTTGACTGGTTGTGGAGGAACATCGACCACTGCTAGTAGTAATTGTGCTTGTATCCCATGTTAGAGCATTGATCCACCACCCCATAATACTGAACTGAAACCACATTCTCCCAGACACTACCAGGTAGACATACCTTGGTGCAACTTTTATTTTCTGGAGTGTAGTGTTTCACCTTCACTTCAAGGTGATGGATGAACTGAATTTGATGAAACCTTCTCACTCAAACTGCCACTTGGGGTATTTATGCCATTGCCAACAAAATACATAATCAAATTCCCATGAACATCAAAATTCTTATTTCCATATTATCAATTAAAAACATCTTGAATACAAAAAAAAAGGCGTAGGAACTTCTTACCCTTTCATAAAAAAACACTTACGGTTGTTCAAAAGTTAATACGAATTGAAGTTGCATCACATTTTCTGCCTGCATACGTAAAGCATTTCCTCTTTTGGTTGCTACCATCTATCTGCATACACACTCACACTTTCGGATTTTTTTTTACACCTCAAGCTTGTTGATGCATAGGTTCTATGACATTCAAATGTTCCACATGCTCAATGTATTATAAATTGTAGTTACCATGATATGGATTTTTACCCAACAATATACCCACAATGACCTTTCTGGCCAGTACTTCTTGTAGTTTTTGTCATTCTTGCAGCGAAGCTAACTAAGTAATTTTGGTATTCCTCCTCGGATCCTGCTCAAAGTTAATAAAATGAAACAGTGCTACATTAAACCTAAGAAAATTTCAGATATAAATTATCGCAATTTAAACATCAACCTCCACATTAGTCTTTGTTTTGAAGAGTCAAAGGCTCCGTCTAACATTTTTGTTGTCATGTATACCCACGCACATTTCCACAACAGCCCATGCTGCTCTAATTGTACAGGTAAAAATGTCAATTTCAGATAGTGATACTGGTAAACATGATATTAGGTATCATTAAGAAGTTTCATATGTCAAAAAATTGTTCTTGGTGTACCATATTGAATCGGAGTTAGTTTATCACTAATGGTTTACAAATAGCTTTTTGTTTCTCCTTCATGAATCTGAAACTCTAAGACTTACTCTCTCTTGCCATGAAAATCTTTCCACCCTCTTGCGCGGCAGTGACAACAACATTTTACGTATGCCCCGAATAAAATGGGTTCATGGTACGTATGATCTTTATACCTTGGTAACTATTATTATAGAGGCGGAATTCAGAATAATAATAGATGGAAACTTAGAAAACAAAACACAACGAAGTAATTCGAGGAAATATATCTTATCTAGATTATGAACAAAAACACGATTTACAATTCTCTCTTTGTTACGCTCACAATCTCTCTAAACAGTAGTTAACCCTAAACTGTTTGCTAAAGCTTTCCTTTGACAATAACACAAGTATTTGTCTACAAGCTTTCTCTAGGTTTGTGTAGTAAACAACCAAACCTCCCGATTTATAGACTTTCATCGTACTCAGCCGACAAGGTCTTCTATTAGGAATCTATTTCCTAAACTAAACCTATGATATCCATACACAATTTTTTTTTCTCTCTCCTAATTGCTCTGGCGATTTTTGCTTGGGTTTTTTAGGGTTTTTTAGTTTTTTCACGTTTTCTCCATTGTTTGATCATCTTTGGATGATCAGCAATGGGAGAAAATCATGCTACAAGTTCTAGTAACACGGCTCTTATGTCTGCCTCCTTTGAAGATATGGTTAAGGGGAAACAAACATTAAAACCTACCACTATTGATATTTGCACGTCTAAACACTAAGAGGAAAACGTCTTGAGGAATTACACCTGACAACACAATAGTGAGTGTTGAGGAATTTGAACGACTCAACACTAAGAGGAAAACGTCTTGAGGCATTACGCCTGACAACACAATAGTGAGTGTTGAGGAATTTGAACATCTCAACACTAAGAAGAAAACGTGTTGAGGCATTACGCCTGACAACACGATAGTGAGTGTTGAGGAATTTGCACGTCTCAACACTAAGAGGAAAACGTGTTGAGGCATTACGCCTGACAACCGAGTACATTCCTAGATAAGGTGGTAAATCCAGACGAAATGCATTCAATCTGATCGAGAATACGAAATGTTCCATATTTCAATGGCTTAAACTTCTTACCTCCCCCCTTCAGTCGTTCCTTACCTAATTTTCACCAATATCGAAATTACAAGGCACGAGATGCCTGTCATGTCTTGCTTTGTATTTGGCTTGTGACTTCTTTAACTGTGCTTCAACAGTTGCATGAATCTGAGATAGCTTCTCTAAGAACTTATGTGCCTTTTCACTTCCTTCCTTCCCTCCCATTGAGGTGTCACTAGAAAATACTAGATCGAAAGGGCTAGGTGGTAAGTAACCATAACACGTCTCGAAAGGAGTTTCCCCCAAGAACTTTGAACTGCTCTATTGAAAGCAAACTGTAGATATGGTAAAGTATCATCCCAAGTTTTAGGATACTTGGAATTATATCCCCTTAACATTTGAACCATAGTTATGTTGACCACACTGTCTGTCCGTCTATCTGTGGATGAAAAGTTGTACTCTTCGTCAACCTTGTGGTCCATCATCTTCCATAAAGAATCCTAAAATTGACTAAGGAATCGACTATCCCTATCAGAAATAAACGAAGTAGGTAAACCAAAATGCTTCCACACATGCTCAAAGAAGAGCTTTGATGCATCGGCTCCCGTTACCGTCTTTGTACATGGAATTAATGCAATTATCTTGATGAATCGGTCGACCATAACGAACAAGTAATCGTAACCAGACTTGGTCTTTGGTAACCCACCAAGAAAATCCATATAAATACTCTCCCAAGGCCTTGATAGTACTGGTAATGGTAGATATAACCCACGTTTCATGTTGGAGGGTTTAGATGTGCTGCACAACTTACACCCTCTAACCAACTTAGCCACATCATCTTGCATCTTTGGCCAAAAGACATAACGACGAAGGTTAAGAAGAGTTTTATTCATCCCAAAGTGTCCAACAAATCGGGATGTGTATGCTTCTCTCAACCATTGTAAACGATCTTCATCTTCTGGAATGTAAAGTAACTGACCCTTGTATAAAAATACATCCTGGAGTTCAAACTCGCCTTTCAAACCACTCTTTACACCTTCTTGAAGTCTTTGCTAGATGCGTATGACTCTAAATACTCTTGAAGAACAATCAGATGAATTCTCATGGCCACCATTAATGCTCGGACTAGTGGACGAGACAACATATCTGTCAACTTGTTTGTTACTCCCTTCTTGTACTTAATGAGAATGTTGAAAGTCATCAAGTAAGACATCCACTTCATGTGTCGGGCTTGTTGTAGTTTCGTCTGTGCGTGTAGATACTCCAATGGTTTGTGATATAAATGTACCACTACTTCTTTACCTAAGAGATACACTCTCCAATGCTTAATACATTGATATAAAACATAAAATTATTTGTCATAAGGTGCGTAGTTCTTAATAGCACCTGAAAACAATTCTGAATGGTACTCTACTGGTTTACCATCTTGAAACAACATTTCTCCCATTGCATAGTTAGAAGCGTCGGTCTCAACTTCAAAAGTATGTTGTAAGTTAGGGAATGCTAACACCGGTGCTTCTGAAATCTTCATTTTTAGTAACTAAAAAGCGTCTTCATGGGTTTGCTGCCATTCAAACTTTGCCTTAGCTCCCGTCAAACCATGTAATGGTCCTGCAATAGTCGAAAAATGTTGGATAAACTTACGCAAGTATGTGCAAGCCCCTAAAAAACTCCTGATTTCAGTTACAGTACTAGGTCTAGGCCACTTAGTGATCACTTCAAACTTCCTTGGATCAATCTTCCGTTGTCCACTACCAACAATGAATCCGAGATACACCAAATTCTGCTTTCCAAACTCACACTTCTTTCCGTTCAACTTCAGTTGGCATTCATGTAACACTTTAAACACCTTCTCAACGTGAACGAGATGCTCTTCCCAAGTTCTGCTGTATACTAGGATATCATCCAAGTAAACAATCACAAAATCTTCTATAAAAGGTCATAACAAATTATTCATCAAACGCATAAACGTCGTTGGAGCGTTACACAAACCAAAAGGCGTCACCAACCATTCAAACAAGCCTTGTTTGGTTTTGAAAGCAGTCTTCCATGTATCATCTTCTCGGAATCTTACTTGGGGGTATCTGGATTTGAAATCTAACTTTGTAAAGACTCGAGATTTTTCCAACTGATCCATCATGTCGTCTATCCTAGGTAGAGGGTAATGATTCTTGATAGTGATCTTGTTCAATGCTCTATAATCAATACACATACACCAGCCTCCATCTTTCTTTGGTACCAACAGATCACTGATCCCCCCCTCTACTTAGTGTTGCTCCCCTTTTTGCCATTTTTTCAGCAGAGAAATTCACTTCTCTGTAACTATGAGTAAAACTCCAAGAAGAAACTTATGTACAAATCTTTTCCCATCTTGTAGCTGCAAACCAAGGAAGTTTCTGACTTTGGAATGCATTTATGACTGCTTTAGAGTCTGTTCTGAAAACAAGATCATGGAACCCATGATGGATAACCCACTCCCCTGCAATTAATACTGCAAAAACCTCTTCATAGTAATTGGTAGATATGCCCAGACCACCTGAAATTGCAATCACAAAATCACTTGTGCTATTTCTTCCCACTACACCATAACCAGCAGTACCTGGGTTTCCTCTAGAAGCTCCATCACAGCATAGCAATAATTTCCCCTGTTCTGGTAGTTGAAAGAATACTTCTTTTATGATCATACTCTTCACCCTCCTTGTCTTCAATCCAAATATCTTGAGCACCTGTAAATTATATTGACTGTTCCACATATTTGCATTCATTCTTAGATCACTGTCTGATATAGCTTGCAGTATATTCTTCTTAGTGACAGTCTGATAACATTTTCCTTTATGAAATACACATTTATTTCTCAGGAACCAGAGCTCCTTCATAGTTACAAATGCAGCCAATCTCCATAATTCTTTGATAGCAGGACTTTTGTTATTGGAAAATTGGAGAACATCTTCAAATGATATTGGATTTAGGAAATTGAAGATAGCACCAAGCCAACTCCAAATGATCTCACTATAATGACAGTACCAAAAAATATGATCTCTTGTTTCCTCTTCCTTCCTACAAAATATGCATCTTGATACCATATTAAATTTTATCTTTTTCATATTGTCATCAGTTGCACATACATTTCTAGCTAGTTTCCACACATTACTAGATATACTAAGATGCACAGATTTATGCCATACCTTCTTAGTCCAATGTAAAGAGGGGAATTTTTGTCTAATGATCTCCACCGCGATGATACTTTGTGAAACTCCATGTGATAGTACCAGTCCATACTCTCGTGTCTCTGCCACCACTGATAACTGGTAAATCATTTATTTGAATCATCTCTAGTAGTTCAGTTGGTAAAATCCATTCTCCATCTAAAAGAAAATCTGATACTTTCATGTCAGAGAATTGCATAATATAAGAATTATCTGGATACACTTCTTGCAGAGTTTTCTCCAACACCCATTTGTCCTTCCAAGCAGAAATGTTACTTCCATCTCCTACTATCCATCTTGTGTTTTCCTCCACTTCCTCAAGTATCCACTTTAGTCCTGGCCATATTGAAGATTTATTGTAATATGTAATCCATTCACCATTTTTATTTTTAAACTTTGACTGAAATTTTTTTGACCAATCATCTGATCCATTTTGAATCCTCCAGAATAACTTCATTAACAAAGCTTTATTCATAATCTCTAATCTTCTCAAACCCAGTCAACCTTCACTTATTGGTGCACAAGTTTTATTCCATTTCAAAGTTATTATTTTTCTACTTGCAGGGTCACCTGACCATAAAAAATTTCTAATTATTCTTTCACACTCATTTATAACCCTCTTTGGCCACTTGTAAACTGACATTGTATATATATATGCAAGCTTCTTAGTACAAACTTTACCAGAATGAGTCTCTCTTGAAATGATAGTATTTTTCATTTCCATCCTACCAATCTCTCCTGCATCATATCAAAAACACTCCATACATGATGAGATTTTATATTACCTGACCACAAGCATTACTCCCAAGTACTTATCTGGGAAATCAGCTAATACAACATTACATTCTTCGGAAATCTGCAATCTTCTACTGTCACTTGTGCCACCAATGAAGCATTTACTTTTCTCTAGATTTACTTGTTGGCCAGAAGCATCTTGATATGTTTTGAGCAAGCTCATTAAATTTCTGACATTCATTCTTTCAGCATTACAAAATAAAAAAGCGGGGGTCTAACAACCACACCCAATATTTCGCTTAGCAATCTGTATGGACAAACTCCAATATACTTTCTAGAGAATCAACTAGATAGTCAGACTCAATCTAGATAAAAAGTATATCAAAGAGCTTATATCTCAATCTCTCGATTTGATTTTTACTCAAGCAAATAGAAATTTGCGAGTCTTTATCAAAGAGAGATAACTTGGATGGTACCAAAGACCAATATCCAAGTGTTAATCAATTTAAATCAACAACCAAAAGGTCGGATATTCTAATTGATTGGACAACGCACAACCTGTGATATTTCAATTATATAAACAAATATAATGTGAAATAGAATTAACACAGACACCAGAATTTTGTTAACGAGGAAACCGCAAATTCAGAAAAACCCCGGGACCTAGTCCAGATTGAACACACACTGTATTAAGCCGCTACAGACTCTAGCCTACTCCAAATTAACTTCGGTCTGGACTGTCGTTGAACCCCAATCAATCTCACACTGATCCAAGGTACAGTTACGCCTTTGATCCCAGCAGGATGCTACGCACTTGATTCCCTTAGCTGATCTCACCCACAACTAAGAGTTGCTACGACCCAAAGTCAAAGACTTTAATAAAAAAATCTGTATCACACAGAAAAGTCTACAGAATAGATATATCCGTCTCCCACGAATAAACCTATGAGTTTTGTTCCGTCTTTTGATAAATCAAGGTGAACAGGAACCAATCAATAACCTGGACTTATATTCCCGAAGAATAGCCTAGTATTATTGATCACCTCACAATAATCTTAATCGACGCAAATAAAAAGATATTGCGGAATCACAAACGATGAGACGAAGTGTTTGTAATTTCTTTTCTATCTTGCCTATCGGAGATATAAATCTCAAGCCAATTATTTCAATTGTACTCATTTGATAGAAACAACAAGATCGATCACACAACTACAAGAAAAGTAGTATCGGTCTGGCTTCACAATCCCAATGAAGTCTTTAAGTCGTTAACCTGGTTTTAGAAGAAAAAAACCAAAGGTTAAAGGAGAATCGACTCTATCTTAGCAAACTAGTATCACACGTAAAGTGTGGGGATTAGGTTTCCCAGTTGCTATAGTTCTCCCTTATATAGTCTTTCAAATCAGGGTTTGCAATCAATGTTAGCTTGGTAACAAAGCATTCAATATTCACCGTTAGATGAAAAACCTGATTAGATTCAAGCTAATATTTCTCAACTGTTGGATCGGAAACTTAGCTTGTTACACACAAACGAAATGTTCAATTTTGGGTTTATGAACCGTACCCAAACATTAACATTTGTTGGTTCAACAATAATCAACCAAATGGTTAGCCATATGATCACTCTCATATCAACCATATTCTTCTTCACCATAACTAGTTCAAATGACTCGAATGAACTAGTTAGAGAGTTGTTCAATTGCTTAGATCTTATGTAACTACACAAGACACAATCGAAGCAAAAATGGTTTGATTCACTCGAATTGGTTCATGAACTTTATAGCCACGGTTTGCAAAAGCATTCCTTAGTTTATATAAACATGAGTTCAAGAACAACCGGTTTTAGATATAACCTACTCAAGTTCGCAGACTTAAGCTCATGGAAGGAGTACACAAACTCCAGCAGAAATTTTCGGGTGAGAACTTCCGCCAGTTCGCGGACTTGGCTTGCGCCACTTCCATTTCTCTTGATCAACAAAGTTCGCAAACTTTGGTTCAAGGAATAAGGACTTATACATATATGTGTTTCCACAACAATGCTTATATCCTACCAATGGTTATGTAATCTAAACTCTCATTTCAATCATTGAAACATTCTCGAGAGAACGTTATATAGCCGTTATTCAAAGACCATTTTTCGTCGAGCAATTTCCAAAGTGATTGAAACATATCATGACTTTAGTCACTAGGTAAAGATGAATTCGGTTAAAGAGAAAGCTTACCAACACATATTTCGAGAAATATACAAAGCGAGTTAAACTCGGCTCAAATAGCAAATGTGTATAATGAAAGCCTATACGTCTAAACGACTTTTGTCTCAAGAGTAGGAGATAGAGTAAATAGACTTTTGAGTGACAGATAAGTTCAAGTCTCCACATACCTTTTAGTCGATGAAGTTCCACCGGTTCCTCGAGCAGTCCTTCGCCTTGTATGATGATTGCCATGGAGTTCTTGAGCTCAACTACACTTTCTATCCTAGACCTTTAGCTACATAGGCTAGAAATCAAGACTTATAGTTTTGATCACTAACATTGACAAACATGCTTGAGATAGCAACGCATGCGAGTTCGACCAAGCAATGCTCTAACATTAAATAGAAATATGTTATCAGCAGAGAATATATATGAAGGTTGGATACCGGTTCCTCGAGTAGTCATTCGTCTTGTATGATGATTGCCATGGAGTTATTGAGCTCAACTACACTTTCTATCCTAGACCTTTAGCTACATAGGCTAGAAATCAAGACTTATAGGTTTGATCACTAACATTGACAAACATGCTTGAGATAGCAACACATGCGAGTTCGACCGAGCAATGCTCTAACATTAAATAGAAATATGTCATCAGCAAAGAATATATGTGAAGGTTGGACACCTCCTTTGTTTACCATTGCTTTCAAACTTCCATCTTGAAACATTTTGGAAATATTTCTACTAAGTACATCTTCAGTTATGACAAAAAGAAGAGGGGACAGTGGGTCACCCTGTCTTAAACCTCTGCCAAATTGAAAATACCCTTCAGGACCTCCATTTACTAATACGGATATTCTAGCTGATTGCAGTACAATTTTTAACCAGTGAAGCCCTTTATCTGAGAATCCAAACTTGCTCAACACTTGGAACATAAACTTCCAACTAAGAGAATCATATGCTTGAGTAATGTCAAGCTTTAACCCAAAAGTTCCTCCTATTCTCTTAACTCCAATCTCATTTATCATTTCAGAAGCCAAGGCAATTTGTTCTTGAATTAATCTACCCTTTATGAAATCTCCTTGCTGAGGTGATACTATTTTATTGATTACCCTTCCCAGCCTTGTTGCCCAAATTTTAGTGAATACTTTAAAACTGAAATTCATAAGACCAATTGGTCTGAATTGTTTTGCCTTTTCTGCATTGTTCACTTTAGGTAACAGCTTCAAAAAGTTGGCATTTAATCCAGATGGCATGAAACCTTTACTCCGGCTGTTGATGGTGGTTTTTAGCTTAGGGTTGAAATCGTAAAACCTTACATCTGATGTGACGTCACTCTGTAAGGAAACGGTGCCGTTAGTGCTAACCTCTCCACCGGAATATTTATTGAGTCGTTCAATATATTACATGAAATTTATCCAGACTGACGAATGTAGCAACCATCCCAGATGTTCTGTAAATTTCGGCGCCTCGCCTATATTCACTTAATATAAGTTCCTTTGAATGCCTTCTATGCTATGTTCTCCGGCTGAACCCTTAATGTTGATATGGCATGACGATTTGTGTTCACTCGCAGCAGAGTAGCACGAATTTCCAAGTATCAAGGATAAGGTATTTGCATAAGGTATTCAATCAGAAAAAGCATGCTGCTCTCTGGAAATGTACTTAAAAGAACTCTATGCCAACACATAGAATTCAATCAATTGACTAGACTAGCTTGCAGAAGTTAGGGTTTTGCGCCTCGCGCAGTATATCAGACCTTGCTTGTCGAAATTAAACCTAGGCAAACTAGGTAATTAATCCGCCATGGATTAGCAGGTGCAAAACCTTACTCAGAATCAGAAAACGGGGAGCCGCGGCAGCAAAAGGAGGCGTGGCCATGCCTTAGGCCAACTGGCGCCACTTTCCATTCACCACGCCCCTTCCTAAACCGGCCCTATTTCTCTCGACCAATTGTGTCACCTCAAATTAGCCACGCGCACATAAGTTGTGGTTGGGCCCATACTTGCCGGCCCAACTTGCCATCGACCAATCAGGTTGCTCTAAAGCCGCCAAACTCTCACCAGAAGTGTAGCCGCGCCTTATGTTTGGCCGCCCCCTTTCCTCGGCGAATCAAGTCGCTCCAAACTTGCCACCATACATTAAAGGCCAAACGCACCTTACCGTTCCACCATACTAACTGGCAAGCCAAACGCGCCTTACCACAACAACATATTGATCGGCATGCCAACATGCCACTCTGCCGCGGTAGCATGCCACTTTAGCCTTGGCCATGCCGCCAAGCCCTAATTCTTACCACGGCGCCAAATACTAGCCTTGGCCACGCCGCCAAGCCCTAATTCTTACCACGGCACCAAATCCTAGCCTTGGCCACGCCGCCAAGCCTTAATTCTTACCACGGCGCCAAATCCTAGCCTTGGTGATGTGATTTTAACAAGTTGTAGAAAGTGGTAGTAAAAGTTCGTTCAACTCGGACTTGTGTAGACTCGATTTAAGACTTAATAAAAGAAAACACTAAAAATAAATAAAATATATTCACAAGGTTGTCACAAATATCGAGAAAGACTGGGACTTAGGATTCCACCAACTTTATAATTAATTGGTTCATACAATGATTCATAACAATTCTAGCTCTTTGATAGACTCTATATCTTTGCCAAAAGTAGATTCTTAGAAGATTGACTGTAAATCACAAGCATGACGCATCAAAAGTACTTAGACCAAGCATACATCATCAAACAAAATCACAATCAATTAAGAAAAATCATAAATCGATTAAACAAAGTGCAAAAGTCATAAAGAATCAACTATAGTTACCAATCAATTCTGAAACATGGCTTCCTCCGTCATCCCAGTGTTGGGGTTTAGCTTCTCATGGTGAAAATATGCCCAAAGGATTTATTCATAACTCAAAAGGTGTTTAAAGGATGGAAATATATGAAAAAGAAGAAAGCAACTCAATTGCAAACAATTCATGAGATTAATCGCTTATAAAAACAGCGTTAGAAAATCTGTCTTTTACAAAGACTACATGAAAATATCGAGATATAAGATCCCCTTGTGTTATATCAACGCAAAGCAAAAGAGGTAGTTGGCTATAAAGCCGATGGACCTCAAGGAAGAGATGGGACAAAGATTGATAGACCATGGAATAGGTTATATCTAAAGAAATATTACCCGGTTGTTGGGGTTTAGCTTCTCATGGTGAAAATATGCCCAAAGGATTTATTCATAACTCAAAAGGTGTTTAAAGGATGGAAATATATGAAAAAGAAAAAGCAACTCAATTGCAACGCTTATAAGCGTTAGAAACCATTGATAGCAAGAGGGTGATATAACTTTACAAAGACTACAGAGATATAAGACTGATGCAACGACTGACTTATGTATTATAGTTTATTTCGCAATTGACTCTGGCAGGTATATATTCTTGAGTTCTTCTTCTTCACAATCAGCCCTATATAAAGGGCTAAGTAAGTCTCGTGGGTGGGGAGAGATCTTTGGGAATTGTTGGGCAAGCAGCGTAATTAACCAAAATATAACCTCCGTCTCTAGCATAGTCCATAATCCTTCCAAAGATAGAGCACAATCTAATTAGAGAAGATATTTCCCTTGTTCTTCACGTAATTCCCAGAATATTTCTCGTCCCCTGTTTTATCGTACATGACCATAACTTCCTTCTTTGTCGAACTGAAACACTTTACCTACCCTGTTTTAGCGTAACAAGTCATTCCCACTGAAACTGCGACAAAAAATCCGATAGATTCTCGTCCAATTCTTTCCGTGTTTCAAACTAAAAACCCGAGACCATGTTTTGTCGATAATTGATTATCCAGCCCAACTCGATCTAATCCAACGACTATATATTCCCTGTTTAGGATTAGCAGGCTCATCTAAAGAAAATCCAGCGATTGAATCTCCCTTTAAAGCGCCCAAAAGTCAAACCCTAACTCTACCAGTCGCTGATCCATATTTCCCGCCAAAACTCAAAATTCAAAAGGTGGAAGAAGATGCCCCTTATCCAGACCAGGGGTGCGAATAGCAGGTGGTCACCCCTTAGCAATTAAAGTGCCCCTTATCCAAGATGAGGATCCGAATAGTAATTTTTCCCACGAGCGCAAATACCACTTTTCGAGTCAATTTTCCCGCAAAAGCTTATTTCTCCAAACACACCTACAAAAACATAAAATAATCAAATAAGTATAAAATCGAGCACTAACAATACACATAATTGAGATCAAAATAGACACATAAATGCGTCAATCAAATACCCCCAAACTTATTATTTGCTAGTCCTCAAGCAAATCTAATCTAAAAAAATAAAATCCTAACTCACTGTCGCAGGCATCGTCGGTTGCATTTAGCGTATGCAACAAGCCTTTAAACCCCTATTTGGCCCTAGTGGCCGAGTTATAGTCTCGAGAGGGTTTTCTGGAGATATACCCACAAAACCTTTACTCCGGACCTTAGCTACCTACGCAGAACCTTGGAAGGCACTAAAGAATCTCCTTGGTTGGCATACTTATTGACTACAGGAGGAAGTACCCTGATGTGAAATTCCAATTATTGTACACGAGTTTGCACTCAAGCATACTAAAATTCATATATAAGTGACAGAGCTCTACTCAGATAGTTTCTGGACATCATAACCGGACTCAACCAATCACATGGATAGATTAAGAAGATGGATGTAGAGAAAAACGTAGAGGGTTTTGATGTTGACTAAGGTGAACGGTGTTTCCCATATCTGTCTAAAGGCCACTGCCAAAATAAACCTATCCTAATGGACTGAGATACTAGTCTGACTAATATCAACACAGCTGGCATATACAAGGGGACCAGTGGGTGATAATCCTAACTCTAGGTCAACACAACTGCATATACAAGGGTACCAGTGGTCGACCTTATTGAATTTATTCCGGTTGGTCTGATGGTCTGGTCTCTCTTTTTTTTTTTTTTTTTTTTTTTTTTTTTGTGGTAACTCAGTCACTCTATTTCAACCTAGCAGTGGTAACAACTTGATTCGTGTGCCCCACCAAATCACTTAGAAATATATTTAAAAGAAAATAAAATAAAAACAAAAGGTGAAAAGGATTCAACGAGATATGGCGAAACTACCATGTTTTTTTTTCTAACACCTGAGCTCTGTGCTTTTATGAATAGACTCTTTAGATGTTTCCATCTAATCAGATTGGTTCCTCAACTCCTACAACCAAGATGCTTCCATACACTTAGATGGGTTAGTGTCATCCTTAATAAACATAAATTTCTAGGCTCCGGAGTTTAATTATTGCAACTAAAAAGTTTCTCCCATACCCCCAAACTTAAATCTAACATTGTCCTCAATGTTCTAAAGATGAAATTAAAAGCATGAACAAGGAGAAACTGTTACCATTTGAAGCAAAAGAGTTAAGGAAAGATATTACCGTGTTGCATATGAATGGGTTACCTCCCAAGAAGTGCTAAGTTTAATGTCTTCAGCCAGACTAAGAAAGGATTAGTCACCTCATAAAATCATAAAGTAATAGCCGGAATTTCTGTGGGTCATCAAAACCAAATAGAGCTATCACAAATAAAAGGAATCTGCAACCTGCCAAGAGAATAAACAAATAAAGCACACCCTTGTCTAGTTTCCTGTTTAAGATAACTACATCTAGCCGTGGTTCAGGTTCAGCCTCTATGAAATGGTCTAAATAAATTTCTTTGGGTAGCATTTCCTCATAAATAAGATCCGAAAGATCAGGTTCTAAGGTCTGGAAAAATTTAGAAGCATACAATAATAACCTGAATAATTGAGGATCCTCTAAGTCAATCAGATTTGACTCACAAAGTTGACCATAATGAGAGTGGTGGTCATTCTTAAGCAAAAGTGTCAATTCTATTTTCCTAAAATAATTAGGTTTAGTCTCAGAACTTAATAATTAACACATTTGGAATTTAAACATTCCCACAATTGGAAGAAAAATTTTTGGTGGGAAAACAAAATAAATCTGGGTATCACAGCCTGGGTAAACCACATCAACCAGAGGATGGGTTTCTAATAACCAACTTCCTTATGGACATCACTAGGTTCAGGAAAACGTATATGAAGAGAATCTTTTAAAATGGTTGAGGCACATATGTCAAGTCCCAAGTGAGGGATCTCTGTAAGAGCTAAAGGTAATGCACAAGGAGAATGACAATCACCCCCAAACTTAGAGTTTTGGGTGTCTCTAGATAGACTAGCTACAATTTCCATAATTTCTAGATCATCGGAATCCTGAAAATGGTCAATTACTTCTTCTAGGTTATACTCAGGTGATGCATACTCACTTATATTTAAAAGCTCTACGAGTTCATCTTCTTGGTCTAAGACTATTGTTTCTAAATCCTTGGACTCTAAAACAGTATTCTCAGGATAAACCCGTTCCTCTAAACCATTATCGGCCTCATAATCAAACGGAAATACTACATTGTCTAAAACAAGGGTATCTCTAGTCAAATCCTCGTCCTTTTGAATAGGTGAATAATTATTAAAATTATTTGGATTTGAACTAGAGATAACATTATCATTATAAAGCTCAACTGGAGTAACAAATTCCTGATCACCATGCCTACATATTTCGAATTCTTCATCAGCACTATCCTCATCATAATCATCATAATAGCATGAAAATGGTTGAACCTCATCTAAAGAAGTAGTGTTACCAAATCTAACCTCGTCATCTTGATTATGTGAATAACTATCTTCATTTTCAAGGGTACTATTGGAAACACTATATTGGAAATTAAGATTATTTTCAGTAGTTCTTTTTTGGGCCTCTAACAAAAGATTCTGAGTCGACTCACATGACTTCCTGATTGAATCTAGGAAATAAATTTCACTCTTTGCATTGCTTTCGTCCATAACTAAGTTATTCATTTCTGCTAACTTACGTATCGACTCAGCTAACTTACGTGTTGACTCTAGTAGAGAGAAATTTTGCTCGTACGACCGGTTGGCGTGTGGATAGTAATTGGGCTCACCATGGTATGGAGCATAACCTTCAAAAGTTTGATGTTCCCAACCACTATTCACATTATGGCCAAAGTAATGTCCATTTTGAAAATCAGTCGGATATTCGTTGTATTGGCTATTTTAATACCAGTTCGACATTCTATTGCAGGGGTGTGAGTTGTCACACAAAATAAAACCCACTGACAGGGGATTCATGGGTGGATAGAGTCTTACCTCCCGTACCAAACAGGCGATGAACCATTGAAGTCGACTCAGGCCACCGACTCCTATGTCAGTGTACGAACCCGAGGGGCCGAGACAAGATCGTGAATCGTCGTCCTTCTCTCGCAAACAGTTTTATTTAATTTTTAACCCTTCCTTAGGGTTTAAAAAAAATAATGTCCAAGTCCAAAGAATAAAGTCCAAAAAGTGTCCAAAAATAAAAAGAAAAATTACAACAATGAAACCCTATTTACAGTTTCTAAAAATAAAAAGTAATAAAGTCTAAATAAAATAAATATGTACAAAATCTTCTTCAGGCCTTGGACTCCTCTTTTCTTTCCTTCTTTGGCGATGCTTTCCTTTTATAGCACTTTTTCTTTCCTTGTAGCTTCGCTACAAATCTGAAAAGAATTAAAAAAAATACCAAAAGCGTAAAACAGAACAAAAAATAATAAAAATAAACCTAAAACAAATCTAAATACAAGTCCGCGTCGGCGGCGCCAAAAATTGATGTGATTTTAACAAGTTGTAGAAAGTGGTAGTAAAAGTTCGTTCAACTCAGACTTGTGTAGACTCGATTTAAGACTTAATAAAAGAAAACACTAAAAATAAATAAAATATATTCACAAGGTTGTCACAAATATCGAGAAAGACTGGGACTTAGGATTCCACCAACTTTATAATTAATTGGTTCATACAATGATTCATAACAATTCTAGCTCTTTGATAGACTCTATATCTTTGTCAAAAGTAGATTCTTAGAAGATTGACTGTAAATCACAAGCATGACGCATTAAAAGTATTTAGACCAAGCATAGATCATCAAACAAAATCACAATCAATTAAGAAAAATCATAAATCGATTAAAACAAGTGCAAAAGTCATAAAGAATCAATTATAGTTACCAATCAATTCTGAAACATGGCTTCCTCCGTCATCCCAGTGTTGGGGTTTAGCTTCTCATGGTGAAAATATGCCCAAAGGATTTATTCATAACTCAAAAGGTGTTTAAAGGATGGAGATATATGAAAAAGAAGAAAGCAGCTCAATTGCAATGCTTATAAGCGTTAGAAACTGTCTTTTACAAAGACTACAGAGATATAAGACTGTTGCAACGACCGACTTATGTATTATCGTTTATTTCGCGACTGACTCTGGCAGGTATATATTCTTGAGTTCTTCTTCTTCACCAGCAGCAGCAGCAGCAGCATACCTCTGCAACACCTTCTTTTTCGCTCTGCAGCTCTTCCAAACCCTCCGTTGGATCCCCCCAAAGTCTCGACACACTCTCTGGGACTCGTACCACCTCTATTTATACATAATAGAACAAAAATCTCGCTAGTTAATCCTCTCCCCAAGTCACGTATCTTCCCAAATATTTCTTTTCTATTTTTACTTCCAAGCCACGATTAAATGTTGCTAATCATCTTACGCGTCTCTAGCATAGTCCATAATCCTTCCAAAGATAGAGCACAATCTAATTAGAGAAGATATTTCCCTTGTTCTTCACGTAATTCCCAAAATATTTCTCGTCCCCTGTTTTATCGTACATGACCATAACTTCCTTCTTTGTCGAACTAAAACACTTTACCTACCCTGTTTTAGCGTAACAAGTCATTCACACTGAAACTGCGACAAAAAATCCGATAGAATCTCGTCCAGTTCTTTCCGTGTTTCAAACTAAAAACCCGAGACCTTGTGTTGTCGATAATTGATTATCCAACCCAACTCGATCCAATCCAACAACTATATATTCCCTGTTTAGGATTAGCAGGCTCATCTAAAGAAATCCAGCGATTGAATCTCCCTCTAAAGCGCCCAAAAGTCAAACCCTAACTCTACCAGTCGCTGCTCCAAATTTCCCGCCAAAACTCAAAATTCAAAAGGTGGAAGAAGATGCCCCTTATCCAGACCAGGGGTGCGAATAGCAGGTGGTCACCCCTTAGCAATTGAAGTGCCCCTTATCCAAGATGAGGATCCGAATAGTAATTTTTCCCACGAGCGCAAATACCACTTTTCGAGTCAATTTTCCCGCAAAAGCTTATTTCTCCAAAAGCACCTACAAAAACATAAAATAATCAAATAAGTATAAAATCGAGCACTAACAATACGCATAATTGAGATCAAACTAGACACATAAATGCGTCTATCACTTAGCCACGCCGCCAAGCCCTAATTCTTACCACGGCGCCAAATCCTAGCCTTGGCCACGCCGCCAAGCCCTAATTCTTAACACGACGCCAAATCCTAGACTTGGCCACGCCGCCAAGCCCTAATTCTTACTACAACGCTAAATCCTAGCCTTGGCCATGCCGCCAAGCCCTAATTCTTACCACGACGCCAAATCCTAGCCTTGGCCACGCCACCAAGCCCTAATTTTGGCCACGGAGCCAAACCTTAGCTTTGGCCATGCTACAATGCCACATGCGTGGCCATGCCACGGCTACTAGCATGCCGCGGCTACGCCATTAGCATGCCGATATGCCATGGCTACGCCACTGGCATTCCGCTATGCCATGGCTCCACCAGGCGATACTATGCCAATGGCGCCACTTCGCTATACAACAAGATGCGGCCATAATCAATGACCACTCTTCCTCATGAGATGCAATCTCAGCCATCCAAGTTTGCCACTGAACTGACGAACTTGCGGCAAGTACCAGGCAACCTACTACGCCAGGCGCCACTATGCTAATGGCGCCACTTTGTTACACAACAAAGATGTGGCCATAATCAACGGCTACCCTTCCTCATGAGATGTAATCTCAGCCATTCAAGTTCGCCACCAAACTAACAGACTTGTGGCAAGTTTTAGGCGGCCGACCAAGGCAAGCATAATAACATCACATGTTATTTTTCTATGGCAAATTCTCTTGACTTTGAATTGCCATACATAGCAACCTGCTACACGTTTTCCACGAAAACTCTCGAGACATCAAACATTTCACAAACTGGGGAATACTCATCAGGGTATTGGTCTGGCGGTTTACAGCGTGCGGCATGCAATGCGCCCGTTACAAGAAAGTGTCATGAAGTAGGACAATTAGTGGTGGTGAAAAGTAACGGTGTAAACAATTCATTTTCTTCATCGTGGAAGCGTAATGACTGACAGTTACACGAATTCACTTCCCTCATCATGGAAGCATAACGTCTGACGGTTACACGTTACTCTATTCTTCCACCACTCAATCGTTTCCACTTCCTACGAGACCAGGGTACGTTTCAATATGACTTGTATAAATAGGCTTCACCTATTTTCACCAAACGATAAGTTTTGGTCGGCAACAATACAGTATCCGAAAATCACCCGGGTAGCTTTCCATTCTCGCTAACCAGTTCTACTTCCGATACAAGTCATAAAACAAACCACACCTTCGTAATCAACGATTCTCGGTCTCAACACTCTCTCTCGCTTCCCCCTAAGACCAACCCTTCTCCTTCACTTTGTGACCAAGCAAGCCTAGAACGGCCATTTCTTGGTTTAGGCCAGGATTGTACATGATTGATCTCTCGAATCAAAAGTACACTGTGGCAAAGGCATTGTTTAGGGTTTAGATTCGTTTCTAACCCACACACCCGAAATTACCAAAACCGATGAAACAGCTTTTCACCAAAAACAATTGGCGACCACAAAGGGAGATTAATCTCTCGGTTGCAATACTAATTTCCAATTTCATTTTTCAATCCCAATTTCAAGATGGTAGAGCTCAGTCCGGTCAGCAACAAACCCTGATGCCACCAGCGCTGAAAACGCCCTTGATATCAACGTTCCTTCCAGTGACATCAATGTACCACCTGTCAGCATGATCAACACCCGCGGCGCCGCAGACTCTACCACCAACACCAGTGACGTAGGAAACGTTCCCTCAGGCATTACACCTCCGATCACCATGGCCAGAGCCGCTGCCGCCACCCCCATTGTTTCTTCAAGTGTGACGCTCCTAGTCGTCACCAGAGTTGTTGTCACTCCACTATCAGGACGAGAGACCGGAGGAGCCAGAGGAAGCCATCCCCCTATTACCATTGCTGATTTGATGAAAATACAAGAAGTTTTTGCTAAGGCTCAGACAGTCATGGCCACAACTCAAAAGGAGCGAAACAATGAACATCCGAATGATTAGTCAAGGGATTCAGAATTTGGGCGTTAGATTGTCATAAACCAAATGTGACCGAACATCAATTGGTGGAGTTATGCATTAATGCTTTTTGGGGACTCTGCTCACAAAACCATGTAATCTATGACGGAGCATGTGTGTGAGATTTTTTTATTTCTCCAAGGTGCAGCGCTGAGATATATTTTCAAGCTCTCATCCGTGTTGCGTTGGGCTTCGAACTTTGCTCCAGGAGCCGCTTCAACGTTTCGCTCCAGAAGCCACTCTGGTTCCACGTTTCACTCCAGGAGCCGCTTCAACGTTTCTCCCGTAATCCGCTCCCGCTTCAACGTTTCACTCAGAACCGCTTCAACGCCTCACCTCCGTAAGACGCTCCTCTTTAACGTTCGCCCGTTGGTCCGTTTCAACGTTCGCTCCAGCAGCCGCTTCAACGTTCGCATCAGAAGTCGTTTCAACATCCGCTTCAGCAGCCGCTTCAACGTTCTCTCCAGGTGCCGATTCAGTGTCCTCTCCAGGAGCCGAAGCCGCTTCAACGCCACTCCTTCCTTCTAAGTTTTACTCGCTTACACATCCAGTTAATCCCTTTGCTTCCATGGACGCCCATGAAATTCCAGCCAACCTATTTTGGTTCCTACGACAATATAGTCTCTTCAGATCACATGTGCTGCCAAGAACTGTTGTTGTTCATTTTGTTGATACCAGCCAGAGCTTTACCATAGAAACAACCACTACAAAGATAGAAACATGTAAACCAAACTTGGGGACTAAGGCTCTACACGGAATCCCTTCACTGTCAAAGCTCAGGAAACACGGTCAACCTAAAAGTCATAGCCACGACAAGGTCACCAACTCTTCAAAGGTGTAGCGTAAGGATATCATCACCTCTCTGCCCAGAAGGCGTGTGCAACACTTTACGAGGCCCACGATGGATCCCAAGCCTACTCATAGGAAACAACTTCTGTAACCAAAGAGAAGTGCGACTGGGGACTGCTCATCGCGGTCCATCCCCGACAACAATCGGGCACTCATGAGATAACTCCAGAGACGCGGCTGAAACATTTTTCTTGAAGAGACAGAGGGAGCTATGATTAACGACATAACCCTCTTATTGCTACCACTTCGTTATCCAGAATTTTTCGTTCATGAGATGATTCCAAGAATCCCAGCATCTAATACAGAAGAGTACAATAATCTTGTATCAAATCCCATAAGCGTGGATTCAAGGCGATGCAATTAAAGTAGGCTACAGTTGGGGACTGAAGCCTCCTTCAGGTTTAGAGGTTTGAACGCAGTCACCACCTTACCAGTGAATGCAGTAGAAGCACATCTTCCACGAGAAAATAGGCTCATGATAATTACACATGGGAACTACCAACATGGGATGCTTTTCACTCCCCTAAACCAGGTTATTTCTGATTTCAACATCATCACTGTCGAAGTTTTACGAGCCGCGGGAATTCCTCAACATGAAGCCGTACACGTGCATCAAAGACTCCAAAAGCACGCCACAGAGATACATTCACACATCCGGCCACACCATTGGGTCTAACAGAAGTATAACTGGGGACTGCTCACCGCATCCCATTCCATACAACAGTTCAAGATTCAGAGGATGGTTAAAAGGATGTCGCTTGGAACGAAGACCTTGGAGACTTGATAGCACCACATCGGCAACAGAACGCTCTCAACTCGTCTACTTCACCCAATGGCTCCAGAAGATTTCGACCATGCAAGCATCCACAACATATCATCGTCGCAATCAGAAAGTCCAGGCACCAGATAACCTAAAGTCAAGGATGGACCAACAACGCAACCACAATCTCCAAGATTAGCCCTGACATGATCATTGCCGAGCATATATTTCATCCATCTATCCCAAGAGTGCAATGGAGTTTGGTAAATTTTGAAATCTACTGGAGAGGTCAGATACTCATTCTTCTGGAGTCAGAACCTTATTACACATTCTGGAGAAGATCGATGGTACTGTTGGGTGGATACATGCGAGAGCACCTACCTTGAGTTCTCCTGGCTTGCCTTGTTGTTGATTATAACTATTGGAGATTTCTTTGATTGCCATTAATGCTCGCTCTACCACCGCTAACGAATGACGGAGAGGAGCCAGATGCTGCATATGAAAGCACAGAGCCGGATGAACAACTGTTGATGGTGGATTTTCATTTAAGGGATGAAATTGTAAAAGCCAAAATTATGGGCTAACATCTTGCAAAAGATAAAGCCATTAATAAGTGATGAATACTTCTTCACTTTACTAATTCACCTAGAATAGAGCATGTGGCAACAATCCCAAAGATTCTCGTGAATTAAATACACAAAATTCATCCAAGTTGGAGCATGTAGCAACAATCCCATATACCCTGTGAATTTACAGCATTATTAATTAATGCATGACCAGCCTCGTATTTCCTGTACTCATTACCGGTGCGGCATGACGACTGAGTGTTGTTCTCAGCAGAGCAACACGAATCTCCAAGATTAGCCCTGACATGATCATTGCCGAGCATATATTTCATCCATCTATCCCAAGAGTGCAATGGAGTTTGGTAAATTTTGAAATCTACTGGAGAGGTCAGATACTCATTCTTCTAGAGTCAGAACCTTATTACACATTCTGGAGAAGATCGATGGTACTGTTGGGTGGATACATGCGAGAGCACCTACCTTGAGTTCTCCTGGCTTACCTTGTTGTTGATTATAACTATTGGAGATTTCTTTGATTGCCATTAATGCTCGCTCTACCACCGCTAACGAATGACGGAGAGGAGCCAGATGCTGCAGATGAAAGCACAGAGCCGGATGAACAACTGTTGATGGTGGATTTTCATTTAAGGGATGAAATTGTAAAAGCCAAAATTATGGGCTAACATCTTGCAAAAGATAAAGCCATTAATAAGTGATGAATACTTCTTCACTTTACTAATTCACCTAGAATAGAGCATGTGGCAACAATCCCAGTATTCTGTGAATTAAATACACAAAATTCATCCAGGTTGGAGCATGTAGCAACAATCCCATATACCCGTGAATTTACAAAGATTATTAATTAATGCATGACCAGCCTCGTATTTCCGTACTCATTACCGGTGCGGCATGACGACTGAGTGTTGTTCTCAGCAGAGCAACACGAATCTCCAAGCATTAATAATGAAGCATGTACGAAATACCCATACAGGCTACAACTCTCGGTGTGTTATACTAGCCCGATTGAATATATTTGAACCTGAACTGACCATGTCAGTCTCAGAAACGATCACGAACATCCAACTTCACCAGCATGATCGTATGGCTTAGATTGAATCCATGACCCCAAGCAGGTATTGGAATATTCACTACCGACCCAACGCGGGACCCGCATGGTCGGTCTCCCCAAAAGGGTGGCATAGTTTGCCAAACCGTCCAAACCAGAGTTGTATGGACAAAAAAACCTAAATTAGGGTTTGTGGCACATTACATGTATCGCAAAACAGTCTCAACCATCCATCTTCGCAGGCATAGATGGAGGGTGTAGATGTAGATTCAAAGAGCCCAGAACATGTCAACACAAACACCGTGGGCCCGCCTACATACCTGACTGATCGGTCAGGACCAACTATGGTTGGTCGTCTTGATTCGTGCGCCCCAAACTGGGTATGACACACGGCCGGCAAAACCTAATTAGGGTTTGTGTCGCGATCACGAGCGTCCATTTTCTCCTGCACGAATAAAGGGTCCAGGAATAGACTAAGCAGGTCTGGTAAGTATCAACACGATCACTGTAGGCCCACCTATCTCCACACCCGATCGGACAAGGCCAAACTTGGCTGTATACCTCGATTCGCACGCCCAAACTAGGCATGGTCACACTTCCCAACCACAAACTGATCTCGACCGCTCAAGTTTACCGGACAAATTGAGTGGCTTAGATCACGTTTCTATGGGACGATGAAGTACATGTATATACACCATCCCACCGAATGCACGCCGGGCTGATCGGCCAAGACCGACCAAGCTTAGTCGTCTTGGAACGCGCGCCCAAAATTGGCATGATGCGCGGCTTTTGTGGCACCAGATTTACAGCAAATTGATCTCGACCACTCAACTTCGCCGGAAAATTGAGTGGCCCAGATCACACTTTCACGAGACAATGAGATATGGGCGCCTACACCGTCATGTCGTCTACACACATGCACGATCGGCCTGTCAAAATTGTATCCCAAGCCCGGATTCGACCAAATCTAAGAGTGATGCTTGCGCACCACTTCAAAAACCCAAATTCCATCAACGGTCGCAGATGAGTGTCTCAAAGATCATCTCGTCCGTCCAACTTCACCGGCTTGGTTATACAACCCCGGTCGAGTTAATTGGTCGGTGAGGCGTCATGGTGATCACCACCCGTCAATTTACCACATCATGATGCAAGACTGATAGAATACACACGATACTTCACAAGTATCGACTTCCTAAATAACTTAGTTATTTAATCTAGCATTACATGCTACTTTCTCGTGGTCCCACGATCCACACACTCGAGACATCAATCATGTCACAAACTGGGGATACATACCGGGGTATTGGTCTGGCGGTTTATAGCGTGCAGCGTGCAACGCGCCATCACAAGAACGTGTCAGGAAGTCATGGACGGTTAGAGATGACAGGAGAAGTGGGCAACACTGGTCGTGTAACACTAACACACAACTCCACTACTCCACTTCCTCTACTTCCCACGAGAGACGTGAAGGCTCAATTGACTTGTATAAATAGGTTCTCCTCCCTATTTCCAAAAATAACAAGAACAAGTCCATACAACAGAGGCAAGTGTTGATACCATCGTATTCAAACACCGGAACTGATAGCTTACATCCTGCAAGCCAGATCAGCGTTCTGATACAAGTCACACATAGCCAACACCTTCACAATCTCAACACCTTCTTCGCTTCCCTCCCTAAGATTAACCCCATCTCCTTCACTTTGTGACCGAAACAAGTCTGGAACGGCCATTTCTTGGTTTAGGCCGGATTTGCACAGATTGATTTCTCGAATCTACAAGCACTCCTGTGTAGTGCATTTGGTTAAGGTTTAGACTCATTTTCTCATCCACACATCCCAAACTACCAAAACCGGCAGAGATAGTTTTCACCCATAAACAATTGGCGACCACAGCGGGAGGTTGATCTCTCGGTTGCAAAAAATTGAATTCTCAATTTTTCGGTTTTCATCTCGCGATGTATCCTCACCCGAAAACCACAGGTGGTTCAGATATCATGGGAAGTGTAGCTAGAATGCTGGAGGATGTCTTGGCAAATCAAGCCGGTATCGCTAGAAGACAGAGCGAGACATTCCGCCTTTTGAATGATATAACAACACAATTACAAGAAGGGTCGGCGGGCATCTACTCAGACAGTGCAAGAAACGCTGGATCCTAAGTCAGGAGTCACACCTTTACCAATGGAGATGCAGAAAGAGCGCGTAATCACAGGGGACTCAGGAGAGACGAACAACATGGTCCAGCCGACAATGAAAACTCGAGGCAACTCCACAGAGGAAAAGACTTGTCCGGGGTACCACAACGTCTGCCGGATAAAGAAAGGGAGCATGCAGCTTACGGAGCCCTGCTAGAAGATTTATATCTCAAGACTCTTGTCGAAACCCGGAAGACTGTCCAATCCGCATCGACCTTTCAATTAAGTGAAGAAATGCTTGAGGAATGAGAGATCAATCAAGGAACACGTGAGTACAGAGGATGGGAGCGTTCAATTCGATCACTCAGCAGTGATCTTACGACACCTTCCACACCCCGTCACCCAAGGAAGCGATCCGCGGATATGATGGCACTCACAAGTATTCCAACTTCATCTCCGGAACGTGCTCCACGTCGAAGCCATGTAGAGACACCACAACGCCCACGAACGTAGGAAAAGTTGGACTCGAAGTACCTACACTTTCCATTCCCAATGGAAAAGATTTTAGAGTTGCTGGAGGCGTGGGTACGAAATAGAGAGGTGGAGCTACCTCCTGTATGGCGTCCACCAACTGATCAAGAAGTAATGGACCCAAGGTATTGTCATTTCCACCGGTTCCTTCACCACCCTACCAGTGAATGCAACGCTTTGAAACGCATTTTTCATAAGAAGCTTAATTTAGAGGGATAGCTTTCCTTCTTTGAGAGATTGATGCAGATGATTTCCTTAAAAAGGCTACTTCAGTTTGATACAAGTAAGGCTTCAAAAACAAGTAAGTTCTATTCAACAATTTACAAGAAAGATAGTTTTAGAATTCACTGGGGACTTGGCATACCGCACATAGAGAAAGAGGCTCAATGATCAAACGCCATGTTTGTCTCCCTTCATACTTCCCTTTTACATGACATTTTCAATTTCATATGATATGTGCAATCATTCATGACCAAAATGCAAATTCCATTTAAAATAATCTCTTTCAGAAAATTCATTCACAAAACTATCTCAAAATAAACCTATTCAATTACCTATTAATTCAAAACCGGAAGTCAAATTATGAAAGGAAATCCTCACTATCACTCAAAGATAAAAGCATCTAAAAGAAGAGACAAGTATGTGGCACGAATCCTTCAAGGAAAGTCCTTCAGAAGCAACTCGTCCTTCTGGGCAAGAGTGACTTTCATCCTTTGAAGTACAGCCTACTTCAGCTTCAACTCCTTAGACAACTTTTCAACCTCTTCCTCCCCGGGCGAGTAACACATTCTCGAGAAGGGACTTCATCTTGTAATTTCTGGAGCTCCTGAATCTCGGAGAACCCTTTGAAGAACCAAGGAGCATTGAAGTCGTACTGCACAAACACATCTCGATGGCACTTCCAGTCTTCAATCATCTCCTCAGAAACTGTTCGACCAGTCGTGACGCTCATCCCATGGATAGAAAATAAAGCTTCCTGAACACGGTTGACCAATGCAAGACGACTTTTGAGCTTCGTAGTGGTAGCAATGTGGCCGTGCTTCTCCCATATCGCCGTGTACAACCCTTCGAACTGAGCTGGCACACTGAATCCTCCAACTAACACATGACCTGGATAAGGGACAGTGAATGGAGGATCGAACAAAGCTCCAGGCTGCATTACCAATACTTCACCAGTCACAGGAGCCTTGTCAGTTGCAGGGGGCCTTTCAGAAGAAGTCACCACGACAGCCTTATTGATTGGAACTTTCTCAGGACGTTCTTCAAGGGGAGCCACCTCAACAATAACGGATGTTGCCTCTCTTACATTCCTCCCGATGTCTACTTCACTCCGGGTGCTAATTTCCATTATGGCCCCATCAACAAGATCACTTAGGGAGGCACCTTTTCACACCGAGCTTGCGTCATCTCTGTCATTGTCTGGAAAAGGAGCAGTTTCACCAGACTTCTCAACATGAAGATCAGTGTTACCAGACTTCTGAGGAGCAGTGTTATTAGACTTCTCAGCATGAGGATCAGTTTCACCAGACTTCTCAACATGAAGGCTAACGTTACCAGACTTCTCGTTCTGAATGCGCGCCAACCTTGTGAAAACATTCTCTTTCGTAATTCCCTGATTTCAAGCAAGGATCACTCTTAGAAGTATTCGCTCTGGAGAAATGAAAGAATCGATAGAAAGAGATTTAAATACCTGCATATTGGAGGCATTGAGGATCACCGAATCACATGCCTGCCTCTTAGATCTTTCTCCTGCTTCGGGACTGCAATCATCAGCTCTGGTCCGTTTGGCTAGGAGTGGCTTCAACCGGAAATGCTTCTTCAGAACGTCAGAAGATGGCTCACCACGGGAATCTGTCACAACATCCTCCGAGAATTCTTGAAAAGCCAACAGTTGTTTTCTCCAAAATTCCTTATACTTATCGGTTACCACTGGGTTTCTCCCAGTAGGCCAGAAGGGAAGACTCTGCGATGCCAAGAACACATCAGCATCAAAGATACTCGGGAGAAGTTCTTTCGGAGCCTCCGACGGACGGATAAATGGAACACCCTGGTCAAATCCCATGTGACGAGCAGCCCTATCAATGTTGTACGGAGTCACAGTAAGAGCTTCGTTGAATAGAGACGGGATATATCCCGGAATGCAGCTGTGCAGATAAATAAGTTCTCCAAATTTCATAGTCTTGGCATCGGTATGCAACACAGCATCAGGACCGTCATAAGCAATAGCAAAAGTCTTCGGCTGAACAATGGAAGAGTGGATCGGACCCCATGGGTGGAAATATACGGAAGACACATTATCAAAGATGTCCACAAGTTTTGCACCAGTTCTGGGACGCCTCCTCTGCCAACGGAGTATTCTCGAGCCACCATACAAATTGCTGAGCGAAGTTGCAGGAACAGGAGCATAACTTTTGAAATATTCCCACAAGAATGCCTGAAGAAAAGCGAAGTGGACGTACGACTCCACCTTCTTGTACCCATTGGAAACATGCATGTCCATTGCTAAGGCGTCCAGATGAGAAAACAGCGATCCGAGGAACAAGGCACCTAAGGGAAGAACTTCACCTTTTGCTAGCTTTATAGCAATCCTGACAAGGACACCTCTTATGGTATTCTTTCCAGAACCATCATCAAATATATCTCTGGATAGCCACAAAGACAGGAATGCAATCACGATGAGCTCGTTTTCCAACTCCTGGTCCGGTTCTGGGTCTACAGGAGACCACTCCGATACCCACCAGGTGTAAAAGCATCTTGTGTCTTTTTTCTCCTCCTTGTCCAGATTGTCGAACTCTGCCACCTTTCGGAGTATAGCGTCATATTCACGTTATTCCGTGTCAGAAAGCTCGTAATAAAAACTTCCAGCGACAGGCAGGTTCATCAATGCAGCAACGTTTTCCAGATTAATAGTCATCTCTCCCCATCTAGATATAGTTGTATGAGTAGAAGGGCGCCACCGAGAAATGAAAGTAATCAAGCCTGCAACATCTTTCTTAATTTCAAGAGTAGCAGATGCCATGACTGCATTGAGGATTTGCGCTTTGGTCAAATTGGCTTTAACGTCCTTATTATTCAACATGCGTCTCATCCACCCTTCATAAGAACCCAGTGGAGTATGACAAATCTTGAAGTCGATGGGAGAAGGCGGATATTCATTTCTTCGAAGACAGAACCTCATCACAAGTGCCGAAGAAGAAGATGGATCGACTTCCATATTTTCTGAACCGGAGAGCAGGACTATCCTATGAGAGGGATGTTTCCTAATGTTTGGAAAAGGCAAGGTGAACAACTCATCAGCAATGTTCGGCATATCTTTGAAGTTGTCAACACTTCCTGACTTAGCACCAAGACATTATCTCCGAAGACATCTCAACAGAGTTCTTTTCTTCATTCTACAATAAAAGACAGAATCAAGTACTTATATAAAAAACGCATGGGATGTGTGGTCGCACACCTGACGTAACACACATTCACGTTGGAATACACAAGGCCGGGATTGGGTCCAAGTCTGGTATTGATCGAGTTTTAAGTCTGGTATTGATCAAGTTTCAAGTCTGGTGTTGCCCAAGTTTCAAGTCCGGTATTGCTCAAGTTTCAAGTCTGGTGTTGCTCAAGTTTCAAGCCCGGTATTGATCAAGTCACAAGTTCGATATTGCTCAATTTTCAAGTCCAGTGTTGGTCAAGGGCATGAGGCTGGTATAAAGGTGACATTCAGTCAGGCATACACGATATGGGACCCACGTTCAATCGAGCATGTATGGCGGGACCATATTTATTTGCACAACACGGTTCTCTTATGTCATGGGAATCATGTTCACGAAATTCAAGCCGAGTTCCTTTCCAAGTTACTACCTAAGAAGCTAGGTTTTGTATGCAACAATGAAAAAGGAGGCAAGACACAACATATTCATGGATTCACGGCTTGTTTTACTAAGCAATCCTAACAAATGTTGGCGTATCAATCTTGGTGGAAGAACTAAGCATAGTATATATCTTGCAAAAGGTGTTTACCTAGCAAACTAGGGTTTTAAAAAAAAAAAAAAAAAAAAAAAACCTTGTTTGCGGAAAAAAAGATCACGGACAAGAGCTTGGAAAAAAAAAAAAAAAAAGAGAAAAAGTGTGAAGAAAAAAGAAAAGGGGTCGGTCCTTTTATAGACAAAATTTGGAATAATCCCAATAGAACAAGGATTCCTCTTTTGCTTGGATTCCTCTTTTGATTCAAACACGCAAGGAAGGAAACCGGTCCCACCAAATAATTCCGCGCTTTCACAACGGCGTTTACATGGACAACTGCTAGCGGTCGGTCAAAATTCCTCCGGGTAAATTTTCTTTATCCTGTCTTCTTCACATAAGTATGTCACCATCTCATGCCTACCCCACAATAGCGCAATCATTATGCGCTAGGCAGGGGACTTAATGTTGATGGTGGATTTTCATTTAAGGGCTGAAATTGTAAAAGCCAAAATTATGGGATAACATCTTGCAAAAGATAAAGCCATTAATAAGTGATGAATACTTCTTCACTTTACTAATTCACCTAGAATAGAGCATGTGGCAACAATCCCAGTATTCTGTGAATTAAATACACAAAATTCATCCAGGTTGGAGCATGTAGCAACAATCCCATATACCATGTGAATTTACAACATTATTAATTAATGCATGACCAGCCTTGTATTTCCTGTACTCATTACCGGTGCGGCATGACGTCTGAGTGTTGTTCTCAGCAGAGCAACACGAATCTCCAAGCATTAATAATGAAGCATGTACGAAATACCCATACAGGCTACAACTCTCGGTGTGTTATACTAGCCCGATTGAATATATTTGAACCTGAACTGACCATGTCAGTCTCAGAAACGATCACGAACATCCAACTTCACCAGGGTGTCATAGTTTGCCAAAAGGGTGTCATAGTTTGCCAAACCATCCAAACCAGAGTTGTATGGACAAAAAACCCTAAATTAGGGTTTACGGCACATTACATGTATCGCAAAACAGTCTCAACCATCCATCTTCGCAGGCATAGATGGAGGGTGTAAATGTAGATTCAAAGACCCAGAACATGTCAACACAAACACCGTGGGCCCACCTACATACCTGACTGATCGGTCAGGACCAACTATGGTTGGTCGTCTTGATTCGTGCGCCCCAAACTGGGTATGACACACGGCCGGCAATACCTAATTAGGGTTTGTGTCGCGATCACGAGCGTCCATTTTCTCCCGCACGAATGAAGGGTCCAGGAATAGACTAAGCAGGTCCGGTAAGTATCAACACGATCACTTTGGGCCCACCTATTTCCACACCCGATCGGCCAAGGCCAAACATGGCTTTACACCTCGATTCGCACACCCAAACTAAGCGTGGTCACACTTCCCAACCACAAACTGATCTCGACCGCTTAAGTTTACCGGACAAATTGAGTGGCTTAGATAACGTTTCTATGGGACGATGAAGTACAGGTATATACACCATCCCACCGAATGCACGCCGGGCTGATCGGCCAAGACCGACCAAGCTTGGTCGTCTTGGAACGCGCGCCCAAAATTGGCATGATGCGCGGCTTTTGCGGCACTAGATTTCTGTTGCAAATCAATCTCGACCACTCAACTTCGTCGGGCAAATTGAGTGGCCCAGATCACACTTTCACGAGACAATGAGATATGGGCGCCTACACCGTCATGTCGTCTACACACATGCACGATCGGCCCTGTCAAAATTGTATCCCAAGCCTGGATTCGACCAAACTAAAGAGTGATGACTGCGCACCTCTTCAAAAACCCTAATTCCATCAACGGTCGCAGATGAGTGTCTCAAAGATCATCTCGTCCGTCCAACTTCACCGGCTTGGTTATACAACCCTGGCCAGGAGTTAATTGGTCAGTGAGGCGTCATGGTGATCACCACCCGTCACTTTACCACATCATGATGCGAGCACTGCATAGAATACACACGATACTTCACAAGTATCGACTTCCTAAATAACTTAGTTATTTAATCTAGCATTACATGCTACTTTTCGTGGGTCCCACGATCCACACACTCGAGACATCAATCATGTCACAAACTGGGGATACATACTGGGGTATTGGTCTGGTGATTTACAGCGTGCAACGCGCCATCACAAGAACGTGTGAGGAAGTCATGGACGGTTAGAGATGACAGGAGAAGTGGGCAAGACTGGTCGTGTAACACTAACACACAACTCCACTACTCCATCACTCCACTTCCTCCACTTCCCACGAGAGACGTGAATAAGGCTCAAATGACTTGTATAAATAGGTTCTCCTCCCTATTTCCAAAAACAACAAGAACAAGTCCAGACAACAGAGGCAAGTGTTGATACCATCGTATTTAAACACCGAATCGATAGCTTACATCCTTGGCCGTTACGCTTCTTATACAAGTCATACATAGCCAACACCTTCACAATCTCAACACCTTCTTCACTTCCCTCCCTAATATCAACCCCATCTCCTTCACTTTGTGACCGAAACAAGTCTGGAACGGCCATTTCTTGGTTTAGGTCGGATTTGCACAGATTGATTTCTCGAATCTACAAGCACTCCCATATAGTGCATTTGTTTAAGGTTTAGACACATTTCTCATCCACACACCCCAAATTACCAAAACCGGCAGAAATAGTTTTCACCCGTAAACAATTGTGATCACAGTGGGAGGTTAATCTCTCGGTTGCAAAAAATTGAATTCTCAATTTTCGGTTTATTTTCGGTTTTCATCTCGCGATGTATCCTCACCCGGAAACCACAGATGGTTCAGATATCATGGGAAGTGTAGCTAGAATGCTGGAGGATGTCTTGGAAAATCAAGCCGGTATTGCTAGAAGACAGAGCGAGACATTCCGCCTTTTTGATGATATAACAGCACGACTACAAAAAGGGTCGGCAGGCATCTACTCAGACAGTGCAAGAAACACTGGATCCTTAGTCAGGAGTCACACCTTTACCAATGGAGATGCAGAAAGAGCGCGTAATCACAGGGGACTCAGGAGAGACGAACAACATGGTCCAGCCGACAACGAAGACTCGAGGCAACTCCACAGAGGAAAAGACTTGTCCGGGGTACCACAATGTCTGTCGGATAAAGATAGGGAGCCTGCAGCTTACGGAGCCCTGCTAGAAGATTTATATCTCAATACTCTTGTCGAAACCCGGAAGACTGCCCAATCCGCATCGACCTTTCAACTAAGTGAAGAAATGCTTGAGGAATGAGAGATCAATCAAGGAACACGTGAGTACAGAGGATGGGAGCGTTCAATTCGATCACTCAGCAGTGATCTTACGACACCTTCCACACCCCGTCACCCAGGGAAGCGATCCGCGGATATGATGGCACTCACAAGTATTCCAACTTCATATCCGGAACGTGCTCCACGTCGAAGCCATGTAGAGACACCACAACGCCCACGAACGCAGGAAAAGCTAGACTCGAAGTACCTACACTTTCCATTCCCAATGGAAAAGATTTCAGAGTTGCTGGAGGCGTGGGTACGAAACAGAGACGTGGAGCTACCTCATGTGTGGCGTCCACCAACTGATCAAGAAGTAATGGACCCAAGGTATTTTCATTTCCACCGGTTCCTTCACCACCCTACCAGTGAATGCAATGCTTTGAAACGCATTGTTCAGAAGAAGCTTAATTTAGAGGGATAGCTTTCCTTCTCTGAGGGATTGATGCAGACAATTTCCTTAAAGAGGCTACTTCAGTTTGATACAAGTAAGGCTTCAAAAACAAGTAAGTTCTATTCAACAATTTTACAAGAAAGATAGTTTTAGAATTCACTGGGGACTTGGCATCCCGCACATAGAGAAAGAGGCTCAATGATCAAACGCCATGTTTGTCTCCCTTCATACTTCCCTTTTACATGACATTTGCAATTTCATATGTGCAATCATTCATGACCAAGATGCAAATTCCATTTAAAATAATCTCTTTCATAAAATTTATTCACAAAACTATCTCAAAATAAACCTATTCAATTACCTATTAATTCAATACCGGAAGTCAAATTATGAAAGGAAATCCTCAATATCACTCAAAAAGAAAAGCATCTAAAAGAAGAGACAAGTATGTGAAACGAATCCTTCAAGGAAAGTCCTTCAGCAGCAACTCGTCCTTCTGGGCAAGAGTGACTTTCATCCTTTGAAGTATAGCCTGCTTCATCTTCAACTCCTTAGACAACTTTTCAACCTCTTCTTCCTGGCGAGTAACATATTCTGCAGAAGGGACTTCATCTTGTAATTTCTGGAGCTCCTGAATCTCGGAGAACCCTTTGAAGAACCAATGAGCATTGAATTCGTACTGCACAAACACATCTCGATGGCACTTCCAGTCTTCAATCATCTCCTCGATCCCCGTTCGACCAGTCCGTGACGCTCATCCCATGGATAGAAAATAAAGCTTCCTCAACGCGGTTGACCAATGCAAGACGACTTTTGAGCTTCGTAGTGGTAGCAATGTGGCCTTGCTTCTCCCATATCGCCGTGTACAACCCTTCGAACCGAGCCGCACACCGAATCCTCCAACCAACACATGACCTGGATAAGGGACAAGTGAAGGGAGGATCGAACAAAGCTCCAGTGCAGATTACCAATACTTCACCCAGTCACAGGAGCCTTGTCGGTTGCGGGGGGCCTTTCGAAAGAAGTCACCACGACAGCCTTATTGATTGGAACTTGCTCAGGACGTTCTTCAAGGGGATCCACCTCAACAGTAGCGGATGTGGCCTCTCTTACATTCCTCCCGATGTCTACTTCACTCTGGGTGTTGATTTCCATCACGGCCCCATCAACAAGGTCACTTAGAGAAGCACCTTGTCCAGCCGAGCTTGCATCATCTCTGTCATTGTATGGAAAAGGAGCGGTTTAACCAGACCTCTCAGCATGAAGATCAGTGTTACCAGACTTCTGAGGATCAGTGTTACTAGACTTCTCAGCATGAGGATCAGTGTCGCCAAACTTCTCAACATGAAGGCTAACGTTACCAGACTTCTCGTTCTGAATGCGCGCCAACCTTGTGAAAACATTCTCTTTCGGAATTCCCTGATTTCAAGCAAGGATCACTCTTAGAGGAATTTACTCTGGAGAAATGAAGGAATCGACAGTAAGAGATTTAAATACCTGCATATTGGAGGAATTGAGGATCACCGAATCACATGCCTGCCTATTAGATATCTCTCCTGCTTGGGGACTGCAATCATCAGCTCTGGTCCATATGGATGGGAGTAGCTTCAACCGGAAATGCTTCTTCAAGACGTCATAAGATGGCTCACCACGGGAATCTGTCACAACATCCTCCGAGAATTCCTGGAAAGCCAACAGTTGCTTCCTCCAAAATTCCTTATACTTATCGGTTACCACTGGGTTTCTCCCAATAGGCCAGAAGGGAAGACTCTGCAATGCCAAGAACATGTCAGCCTTAAAAATACCCATGAGAAGTTCTTTCGGAGCCTCCGACGGACGGATAAACGGAACACCCTGGTCAAATCCCATTTGACAAGCAGCCCTGTCGATGTTGTACGGAGTCACAATAAATGCTTCGTTGAATAGAGACGGGATATATACCGGAATACAGCTGTGCAGATAAATAAGTTCTCCAAATTTCATAGTCCAGACATCGGTACACAACACAGCATCAGGACCGTCAGAAGCAATATCAAAAGTCTTCGGCTGAACAATGGAAGAGTGGATCGGCCCCCATGGAAGGAAATCTACGGAAGACACATTATCAAAGATGTCCACGAGTTTCGCACCATTTCTGGGACGCCTCCTATGCCAACGGAGTATTCTCGAGCCACCATACAAACTACTGAGCGAAGTTGCAGGAACAGGAGCATAACTTTTGAAATGTTCCCACAAGAATGCCTGAAGAAAAGCGAAGTGGACATACGACTCTACCTTCTTGTACCCTTTGAAAACATGCATATCCATTGCTAAGGCGTCCAGTTGAGAATACAGCGATCCAAGGAACAAGGCACCTAAGGGAAGAACTTCACCTTTTGCTAGCTTTATAGCAATCTTAACCAGGACACCCCTTATGGTTTTCTTTCCAGAACCGTCGTCAAATATATCTCTGGATAGCCACAAATACAGGAATGCAATCACGTTGAGCTCGTTTTCCAACTCCTTATCCGGTTCGGGTGTCTCAGAGACCACTTCGATACGCACCAGTGTAAAAGCATCTTGTGTCTTTTTTCTCCTCCTTTTCCAGATTGTCGAACTCTGCCACCTTTTGGAGTATAGTGTCATAATCACGTTGTTCCGTGTCGAAAGCTCGTAATAAAAACTCCCAAATGACAAAAAGCGTGTTCATCAATGCAATGCTTTCCAGGTAATAGTCATCTCTCCCCATCTAAATATGGTCAGTATGAGTAGAAGGGCGCCACCGAGAAATGAAAGTAATCAAGCCTGCAGCATCTTTCTTAATTTCAAGAGTAGCAGATGCCATGACTGCGTTAAGGATTTGCGCTTTGGTCAAATTAGCTTTAACATCCTTATTATTCAACATGCGTCTAATAAGGCCGAGATTGGGTCCAAGTCTGGTATTGATCACACACGACAGAACACACATTCATGTTGGAATACACAAGGCCGAGATTGGGTCCAAGTCTGGTATTGATCGAGTTTCAAGTCCGGTATTGATCAAGTTTCAAGTCCGGTGTTGCTCAAGTTTCAAGTCTGGTATTGCTCAAGTTTCAAGTCCGGTATTGCTCAAGTTTCAAGTCCGGTATTGATCAAGTTTCAAGTCTGGTGTTGCTCAAGTTTCAAGTCCGGTATTGATCAAGTCACAAGTCCGGTATTTCTCAAGTTTCAAGTCCTATGTTGGTCAAGGGCACGAGGTCTGGTATAAAGGTGACATTCGATCAAATGCATACACGATATGGGACCCACGTTCAATCGAGCATATATGGCGGGACCATATTTATTTGCACAACACGGTTCTCTTATGTCATGGGAATCATGTTCACGAAATTCAAGCCGAGTTTCTTTTCAAGCTACAACCTAAGAAGCTAGGTTTTGTATGCAACAATGAAAAAGGAGGCAAGACACAACATATTCATGGATTCACGGCTTGTTTTACTAAGCAATCCTAACAAATGTTGGCGTATCAAGCTTGGTGGAAGAACTAAGCATAGTATATATCTTGCAAAAGGTGTTTACCTAGCAAACTAGGGTTTTACCTTAAAAAAAAAAAAAAAAAATTAATAAGTGATGAATACGCTTACCTTGTCATAGACATGTGGCACAATCCCGGCGGTTAAATACACAAAATTCATCCAGGCGGCAGTGGAGATCACGAATCTCCAAGCATTATTAATTAATGCATGACCAGCCTTGTATTTCCTGTACTCATTACCAGTGTGCCATGACGACTGAGTATTTTTCTCCGCAGAGCAACACGAATCTCCAAGCATTAATAATGAAGCATGTACGAAATACCCATACAGGCTACGACTCTCGGTGTGTTATACTAGCCCGATTGAGCATATTTGAACCTGAACTGACCATATCAATCTCGAAACGATCACGACCATCCAACTTCACCAAGATGATTGGATGGCTTAGATTGAATCCATGACCCCAAGCGAGGCATTGGAATATTCACTAGTCGGTCTCCCCAAAAGGGTGGCATAGCTTGCCAACCGTCCAAACCAGAAAGTTGTATGGACGAAAAACCCTAAATTAGGGTTTGCGGCACATTACATGTATCGCAAAAACAGCTCAACCATCCATCTTCGCAGGCATAGATGGAGGGTGTAGATGTAGATTCAAAGAGCCCAGAGCATGTCAACACAAACACCGTGGGCCCGCCACATACCTCGATCGATCGGTCAGGACCAAATATGGTTGGTCGTCTTGATTCGTGCGCCCCAAAGTGGGTATGACACACGGCCGGCAAAACCTAATTAGGGTTTGTGTCGCGATCACGAGCGTCCATTTTCTCCCACACGAATGAAGGGACCAGGAATAGACTAAGCAGGTCCGGTAAGTATCAACATGATCAATGTGGGCCCACCTATCTCCACACCCGATCGACCAAGACCAAACTTGGTTGTACACCTTGATTAGCGCACCCAAGCTAGGCGTAGTCACACTTCCCAACCACAAACTGATCTCGACCGCTCAAGTTTACCGGACAAATTGAGTGGTTTAGATCACGTTTCTATGGGAAGATGAAGTACAGGTATATACACCATCCCACCGTATGCACGCCGGGCTGATCGGCCAAGACCGACCAAGCTTGATCGTCTTGGAACGCGCGCCCAAAATTGGCATGATGCGCGGCTTTTGCGGCACCATATTTCTGTTGCAAATCGATCTCGACCACTCAACTTCGCAGGACAAATTGAGTGGCCCAGATCACACTTTCACGAGACAATGAGATACGGGCGCCTACACCGTCATGTCGTCTACATACATGCACGATCGGCCCTGTCAAAATTGTATCTCAAGCTTGGATTCGACCAAGCTGAAGAGTGATGCCTGCGCACCTCTTCAAAAACCCTAATTCCATCAACGGTCGCAGATGAGCGTCTCAAAGATCATCTCGTCCGTCCAACTTCATCGTCTTGGTTATACAACCCTGGTCAGGAGTTAATTGGTCAGTGAGGCGTCATGGTGATCACCACCCGTCACTTTACCACATCATGATGCAAGCACTCGCATAGAATACACACGATACTTCACAAGTATCGACTTCCTAAATAACTTAGTTATTTAATCTAGCATTACATGCTACTTTTTGTGGGTCCCACGATCCACACACTCGAGACATCAATCATGTCACAAACTGGGGATACATACTGGGGTATTGGTCTGGCGGTTTATAGCGTGCGACGTGTAACGCGCCATCACAAGAACGTGTCGTGAAGTCATGGACGGTTAGAGATGACAGGAGAAGTGGGCAAGACCGGTCGTGTGTAACACTAACACACAACTCCACTACTCCATCACTCCACTTCCTCCACTTCCCATGAGAGACGTGAAGGCTCAAATGACTTGTATAAATAGGTTCTCCTCCCTATTTCCAAAAACAACAAGAACAAGTCCAGCATACGAGGCAAGTGTTGATACCATCGTATTCAAACACCGAATCGATAGCTTACATCCTGGAAGCCAGTTCATCTTTCTGATACAAGTCATACATAGCCAACACCTTCACAATCTCAACACCTTCTTCGCTTCCCTCCCTAAGATCAACCCCATCTCCTTCACTTTGTGACCGAAACAAGTCTGGAACGGCCATTTCTTGGTTTAGGCCGGATTTGCACAGATTGATTTCTCGAATCTACAAGCACTCCCGTGTAGTGCATTTGTTTAAGGTTTAGACTCATTTCTCATCCACACACCCCAAATTACCAAAACCGGAAGAAATGGTTTTCACCCATAAACAAGTTGAAACAAAACTAATGCATTGAATCAAATATCATGTTCAGAAATCAACTTTATCCCATAACCAATATTATGTGTTTAGATACTCATAGCTTTTGAATTCATCAATTTCATAATCAATAATGAAATGAAGAAAATGAAATCTAATGGAAGCAAACCATAGTCGCCGCTCTCCAAAACTCCAAGTAGAAAATACGTGATATTCCCTAAGAAAGTAGAAGCTTTCTCCTTTTATAGCTTTTCTCCAACTTCTAAAATTAAGTCCAATCTCCAAAGTCCAATAACAAGATATCCACCAAGCCCATATGTGAGGAATACCCATGTGAAAATATGTCCCAAAAACTGTCGCCGGAAAACTAGTATCATCGGCCGGACTTTGGCCGGCAAAGTAGTCGGAAAGTAGCTCAGGTGACCGGCAAAGTCCACCCGGTCACCGGTCAATTATAACAGTCAACCATCAAAGTGAACGGATGACTAACGGTCAAGGGAGTCAGATAATAAGGTCTGAGTGAGAGGCTAACTCAAATTGACTCTTGCCCCAAGCCATAGTTTTGCACAGGACAGTTCTGTGTTGCATTGGCCATAACTTGTGTCGCGCCAAGATGGCGCTTCACAACATGCACTTTCCCAACTTATGTAGCTTCATAACCCTTAGCAGACGAGCATATTTATTCCATTATAACTCCCGCAACATCACGGAAATACCCATTGGCAGCATCACAACCATACACATAGACTCGGCATTCTTTACTTCTGTTCAGTTGTAACATCAGCTCCAGCTCAAACCCTTGAGCACAATAACAAAATCACCTCTTCCCTGCAGTGCCAACTGCCATTTACCAACTTCATTGCCTACAACTGATTCAACTCCATTCTTTCTGTAACTTCTGTAGCAGCTGCAACTCCACTATCTTCTGCCTACTCAACTGCATCACCACAACCCATTTCATCTTCTGTCTGACTTGCTCATTCACTTGCAATTCCAGTTTAACCACCACTGTCACAGCCATCGTGTAACTCAAACTGCTGCAACAACAACACCAGCCTTGAAATCAACATCACCTGCTCCCTGCAATCTCCAATGCTGCCTATACCCACAACTCTAGCTTAGATTGCACCTGTAATTGCCTGAATCACCCACATCAACTCAAATCCCGTAGTTCAATTCTCATCTTCCATATTCTTTGTAACTTCAATGTGCAACAACTCTTTGTGCCAACAGTTCAGCTCATGCCTGCTCTGACTATCCCTGGCTTAACCAACACAACCAGCTCAAGACCCCATATCTCGGCACACAATCGTTTCGCATTCCGTTGATCTATGTTAAGCATCATTCCATTACTGCCAACATCAAACTCATTTCACCCCTTGTTTCGCACCACCGTAAACATCACAAATACAACATCACCTCTTCCTTATAATCCAAATCCATTAAGTCCTTCCATCTGCAATAATCTTCTCAGCCTGCAATGGTTATTCACGGCTATACCTTCTCAGCAGTAACACACTGCTACAGCAATGCAAACTGTAGCTTCTCAAACCTCAGTGGCATTGGTTCTATCTTCTCTTGCTTATCTCGCAACTGCAAAATCATCCTGCCAATCCCTGGCAGCAGCATCACCAGTTGTAACTGCAACCAACCACCATAACCAGACTGCCATAAAAAGCACCATCTGCAGCTTCAGACCCATCTAACACCTCCTTGACAAAGTACCCATGGCATGGAACCAATTCAATACTCAGCTCCAATTGCAACTCTATCTCCACAGGCAAACCATAAACACCTTCTTCTCTGGAATCCCATAACAGCATCAACACAAACCCACATCACCAAAACCTCCAATTTTATTGAATCTGAACCAAACCCAAATTGACATATCCTTATGTGAACCCAAGAACACCCAACTTGGCTTCAGAAACCCTAGTTTCTTCATCTGCACTTCAAATCTCTCTTTCAGTTCTTCACAACTTCAATATAATATAGCTACACGTTGATCTGTCTCAGTTGAAACCATACTCAACGACAACCGCCTCTGCACCTTGAATTCCTTCAAACCCATGTCTAAACAAGATCAACTTTTCATTAATTTCCTCTCTGCAATCCAAGAACATCTCAGATCCCTTTTTGATTTTAAATCCTAGCTCTACTGGCAACACATCAATAGCGGCAGCTATAATCTTCTTCGTCATCTCATCTCACTGACTCTCTCAGTTTCTCGATCTGATTTTTCTCACTTTCAGTCGGCAGCCTTCACTGATTTCGGGCAAAAGAAGAAATAAATGTCTCTTTTCTGAATTTCAGGTTATCTGTAGGAATGGGAATTGACAGAGGCACCCATCAAAGCGATACAGGCTACCAAAGTGATATTTGGCCTGTCAGTTTCAGATAACTGACAGGCTATTCTGTTTGTTTACTCAACCGTCAGTTGCGCGGAACTGACAATAGTTCTTCACCTATTTTGATGCATAACCTTAGCTGACTCCAAGTGTCACTTGCTAGTGAATTGATCTTTTTGCCATTTTCGCTCCAAATGAATGATTTATCCTTCTTTTGCTCCCAATGACTCCATTGCACCTGATAAACTCAAACTCACACATAAGATACATAATTCACAAGAAAAATAGCAAAGAAAGCATAAAATATAGAAATAAATGAAGGTGTTTATGACACATATCACTAAGCGCACCACACTCATGCTTCATAGCCGAACAAGTAGTGTGCCAATATCTCCGCTCCATGACCGAACCAGCAGCGCGCCAGCACGAGGAAAACCAGTCGGTCAACCTACAACGCTTCATGGCTCCAGCACTCCGTGGTCAAGCCAACTCTTCGTGGCTCCAACACTCTGTGGTCAAGCCAACTCTTCATGGCTCCAACACTCCATGGTCAAGCCTACTCTCCATGGCTCCATCACTCTATGGTTAAGTTAGAGCCAACGCTCCAGCATTCCGTGATCCAACCAGCAAGCCTTCCAAGTGCCATTTCCACTGTTCCACAAACTGAAGCCATCAGCGCCACCATCACCATTTGGTAGCCAAAGTTCCAGCGCCACCATCACCATTTGGTAGCCAAAGTTCCAGCGCCGCCATCACTATTTGGTAGCCGAAGTTCCAGTGCCGCCACCACCATTTGGTAGCCAAAGTTCCAACGCCACCATCACCGTTTGGTAGCCGAAGTTCTAGCGCCATATTTTCACCATTCCATGGACTGAAGCCAGTTTCCACCATCCCATGAACTGAAGCCAGTTTCCACCCTTCCACGGACTGAAGCTAGTTTCCACCATTCCATGGAATGAAGACAGTTTCCACCATTCCATGGACTGAAGCCAAGCGTCATCTCCATACGTTCCGTGACCTAGCCAGCTAGCGTCATCCACCGATCCACGGACTAATTTGCAGTACCATCTCTGCCCAGCACCCTATGGCCAAGCTAAAGTTACGCAAAGTCGCCAATACATGGATCACGGATTCCTCATGCCTTCCGCTAAAGGTTAGTTGAATTTCCTCGGCAATCTATTCATGTCTTGTCCTTTCGATTTTACTCTTGTCTGTCACCATCTCATGCTTACACCGCAACAACGCCGTTGTTACATGCTAAGCAGGGAACTTAATGTTGATGGTGGTTTTTAGCTTAGGGTTGAAATCGTAAAACCTTACATCTGATGTGACGTCACTCTGTAAGGAAACGGTGTCGTGAGTGCTAACCTCTCCACCGACATATTTATTAAGCCGTTCAATATACTTACATGAAATTTATCCAGACTGGTGAATGTAGCAACCATCCCACATGTTCTGTAAATTTCGGCGCCTCGCCTATATTCACTTAATATAAGTTCCTTTGAATGCCTTATATGCTATGTTCTCCGGTTGAACCCTTAATGTTGATATGGCATGACGATTTGTGTTCACTCACAGCAGAGTAGAACGAATTTCCAAGTATCAAGGATAAGGTCTTTGTATAAGGTATTCAATCATAAAAAGCATGCTGCTCTCTGGCAATGAACTTAAAAGAACTCTATGTCAACACATAGAATTCAATCAATTGACCTGACTAGCTTGCAGAAGTTAAGGTTTTGCGCCTCACGCAGTATATCAGACCTTCCTTGTCGAAATTAAACCTAGGCAAACTAGGTAATTAATCCGTCATGGATTAGCAGGTACAAAACCATGCTCAGAATCATAAAACAGAGAGCTGCAACAGCAAAGGGAGGCGTGGCCATGCCTTAGGCCAACTGGCGCCACTTCCCATTGGCCACGCCCCTTCCTAAACCGGCCCTATTTCTCTCGACCAATCGTGTCGCCTCAAATTATCCACGCGCACATAAGTTGTGGCTGGTCCTATACTTGCCGGCCCCACTTGCCATCGACCAATCAGGTCGCTCTAAAGCCGTCACACTCTCACTAGAAGTGTAGACGCGCCTTATGTTTGGCCGCCCCCTTTCCTCGGTGAATCAAGTCGCTCCAAACTTGCCATCATACATTAAAGGCCAAACACACCCTGTCGTGCCACCATACTAATTGTCAAGCCAAACGCGCCTTACCACAACAACATATTGATCGGCATACCAACATGCCACTCTGCCGCGGTAGCATGCCACTTTAGCCTTGGCCACGCCGTTGTTTATGGGTGAAAACTATTTCTGCCAGTTTTTGGTAATTTGGGGGTGTGTGGATGAGAAATGAATCTAAACCCTAAAAAAATGCACTGCACGGGAGTGCTTGTAGATTCGAGAAATCAATCTGTGCAAGTCCAGCCTAAACCAAGAAATGGCCGTTCCAGACTTGTTTCGGTCACAAAGTGAAGGAGATGGGGTTGAACTTAGGGAGGGAAGCGAAGAAGGTGTTGAGATTGTGAAGGCGTTGGCTATGTATGACTTGTATCAAAAAGCTGGACTGGCTTGCAGGATGTAAGCTATCAGTTCCGGCGTTTGAATACAATGGTATCAACACTTGCCTCTGTTGTCTGGACTTGTTCCTTGTTTTTTGGAAATAAGGAGGAGAACCTATTTATGCAAGTCATTTGAGCCTTATTCACGTCTCTCGTGGGAAGTGGAGTGATGGAGTAGTGGAGTTGTGTGTTAGTGTTACACGACCAGTCTTGCCCACTTCTCTTGTCATCTCTAACCGTCCATGACTTCCTGACACGTTCTTGTGATGGCGCGTTGCATGCTGCACGCTGTAAACCGCCAAACCAATACCCCAGTATGTATCCCCCAGTTTGTGACATGATTGATGTCTCAAGTGTGTGGATCGTGGGACCCACGGAAAGCATCATGTAATGCTAGATTAAATAACTAAGTTATTTAGGAAGTCGATACTTGTAAAGTATCGTGTGTATTTTATGCAGGTACTGCATCATGGTGTGGTAGAGTGATGGGTGGTGATCACCATGACGCCTCACTGACCAATTAACTCCTGACCAGGGTTGTATAACCAAGCCGATGAAGTTGGACGGACGAGATGATCTTTGAGACACTCATCTGCGACCGTTGATGGAATTAGGGTTTTTGAAGAGGTGCGCAAGCATCACTCTTCAGCTTGGTAGAATCCAAGCTTGGGATACAATTTTGGCAGGGCCGATCGTGCATGTGTGTATACGACATGACGGTGTAGGCACCCATACCTCATTGTCTCGTGAAAGTGTGATCTGGACCACTCAATTTGTCCGGCGAAGTTGAGTGGTCGAGATTAGTTTGCAATCAGGAGGTGCGACCATGCGTAGTTCGGGCGTGCGAATCGAGGCAACCAGGCATGATATGCCTTGGACGATCGGGTGTAGAGATAGATGGGCCCACGGTAGTCATGTTGATGCGCACCGGACCTGCTTAGTCTAATCCTGGACCCTTCATTCGTACAGGAGAAAATGGACGCGCGTGATGTTCAAACCCTAATTAGGGTTTCACCGGCCGTGCGTCATACCTTGTTTGGGTGCACGAACTGTAACGACCAACTATAGTTGGTCCTGACCGATCGGTCATGTATGTAGGTGGGCCCACGGTGTTTGTGTTGACATGCTCTGGGCCCTTTGAATCTACATCTACACCCTCCATCTATGCCTGCGAAGATGGATGGTTGAGACTGTTTTGCGACACATGTAATGTGCCGCAAACCCTAATTTAGGGTTTTTCGTCCATACTGCTTTGGTTTGGACGGTTTGTCAAGTTATGCCACCCTTTTGGGGAGGCCGACCATGCGGGGCCCGCGTTGGGTCGGTAGTGAATATTCCAATACCTGCTTGGGGTTATGGATTCAATCTAAGCCATCCAATCATGTTGGTGAAGTTGGATGGTCGTGATCGTTTCTAAGACTGATATGGACAGTCCAGGTTCAAACATGCTCAATCGGGCTAGTATAACACACCGAGAGACGTATGCTCAATCGGGCTAGTATAACACACCGAGAGTTGTATGCTCAAACGGGCTAGTATAACACACCAAGAGTTGTATGCTCAATCGGGCTAGTATAACACACCGAGAGTTATAGCCTATACGGGTATTTCATACATGCTTCATTATTAATGCTTGGAGGTTCATGTTGCTCTGCTGAGAACAACACTCAGTCGTCATGACGCACCGGTAATGAGTACATGAAATACAAGGCTGGTTATGCATTAATTATAATGTTGTAAATTCACAGGGTATATAGGATTGTTGCCACATGCTCCAACCTGGATGAATTTCGTGTATTTGATTCACATAATACTGGGATTGTTGCCACATGCTCCATTCTAGGTGAATTAGTAAAGTGAAGAAGTATTCATCACTTATCAGCGGCTTTATTCTTTGCAGGATGTTCGCGCATAAATTTGGTTTTACAATTTTAGCCCTAAACTAAAATCCACCATCAACATTAAGTCCCCTGCCTAGCACATAATGGTTACACTATTGTGGGGTAGGCATTAGATGGTGACATATACAGATAAAACTTATGAGACAAAGTTAGATGTTACCAGGAGAGATGAGTCGTCCTGTCCTTGGAGCATGTCATGTTCAAGAGGCGTTCAGGCGAGCATTCCCCTAGCATGATGTCGGTCTTGCCTTCGATCGACTTTGCTATGGCTGCTTCGGTCAAGAGCCTTCTTCGTGATTGTTCCGCTCGAGCGTGGGGCTGATGTGCCTGCTCAACAGACTGTTGCGCCTGCTTCGCTCGATCGTGGGACTCATCATGCGCCTGCTTGATCGAACGTGGGCTTGTTATGCCTGCCTTACTCGAACGTGGGATCCACCGCGTGCCTTCTTTTCTTGGGGCCGGTTGTGGCTGCTTCGACCAATTTGGGGTTGGATGTGCCTGATCAAGTGGGAGCTGCCGCGTGCCTGCTTTGACCAATTACCAAACCTGTTGCCTCACCCCCAATACCAGACTTGCCCCTTGACCAACACCAAACTTGAAACTTGAGCAATACCGGACTTGTCACTTGATCAATATCAAACTTGAAACTTGAGCAATACCGGACTTGTCACTTGATCAATACCAGACTTGAAACTTGAGCAATACCGGACTTGTCACTTGATCAATACCATACTTGAAACTTAAGCAATACCGGACTTGAAACTTGAGCAATACCGGACTTGTCGCTTGAGCAATACCAGACTTGTCACTTGAGCAATACCATACTTAAAACTTGAGCAATACCGGACTTGAAACTTGAGCAATACCGGACTTGTCACTTGAGCAATACCGGACTTGTCACTTGATCAATACCATACTTGAAACTTGAGCAATACCGGACTTGTCACTTGATCAATACCAGACTTGAAACTTGAGCAATACCGGACTTGTCACTTGAGCAATACCAGACTTGAAACTTGAGCAATACCGTACTTGTCACTTGATCAATACCGGTGTTTGGACCGAATCCAGGCTTTGTGTATTCCAACGTGAATGTGTGTTCTGTCGTATGTGACTACACGTATCGCGCGTTTTTATACAAGATGGGTCCACGGCGAGCTGGTGCACACGTGTATCCGGAGAAATATCGGCCTCGTTTTCTGGCCCAATACCAGCCTCGTGACCTGAGCAGTACCGGCCTTGTGACCTGAGCAGTACCGGCCTTGTGACTTGATCAACACCGGCCTTGTGACTTGAGCAGTACCGTCCTTTTGACTTGATCAATACCGGCCTTACTTTCTTTGCCCGTACAGTTTATGTGCTTTCTCGAGTGTCATCCTTGCTACTTCGACCAACACCGGTCTTGCCTTGACGAACACCGGTCTTCCCTTTGCTCGAACGTGGGATCTAGGCGTGTTTGCTTTGCCCAAACGCGAACCTTGTATGTTCGAACGTGGTGTGGGTCCCGCTGAGAGCGTTGAAGCATCTTCTGGAGCAAGCAGGTCCCGGAGAGCGTTTGATGCAGCTTCTAGTGGGTGGAGCGTTGAAGAAGTTCTTGACTGACGGTAAAGGAATTTCATGCTGAGCCTCAGTACCCAAGCGTGGTCTACGTGGCTCTATCTTGTATGCCCGATGGGTCTTTTGTACGTAATGATCGTTGATATGGTGAATCGCTGGATGGTATTAATTGACGAGCAACAACAGTTCCTGGCAGCAACTGTGATCAGAAGAGACTGGCAGGGAGAGGCATGATAGCTACGGGCACGAACTTGGCAGTCTTCATATAGTGGTAGCGCTCGTCTCATTGTTAGAGGGATAAACTGGAACCGATGGCTTTCTTGACGCTTCTTCACATGAAATAGAGAAGAGGGAGACAATACCCTGCCCACGAGTATCCAGAGCTTTGGACTTGATAGATGTTGTCACGCTAGGTTCATGAGGCTGTCTTTGAGATTGGCAGTGCTAAGCAGTCTCAGTCATACTCCTTTGGTAACGCAACTAAATCTTCTACGGGAGACAAATTATGAAAGCGTCTCTCATTGCTGTAGTTACCATCGATCCAGATATGGAATATCTTGGACGTTGTTTCACCATTACGACAGTCGTGCATATGTTGTTGGAGTTGAAGTTGGCGATTTTGGATGCGCAGGATGTTGTATCTCGGTGGCTTTCCTCTTGCCGTTTCAAATAAACCGCTATGGAAGGTCAAGGTTGTATTGCTGTTGGTGGGATGTATGCTTCCACGAACATCATGAGGCTCTTCATTCTTGGAAGGCCCGGGTTCTTTCCACAGGGTAGATCTTTGTCGTAGATGAGCGTTCAATAGCTTCACGAAGTCCGGAGGATGACCAAAAGTGCAGATTCTCCAACATAACACGGTGGACATGGACCATCCTCTGATAGAGTGATTCGACCGGATTCTTTCTCGACATGACACGCGGACATCGTTATCTTCTTGAGGCTGCTCCCTTGAGGTGTCGGCTTCAAAGGGATCTCGAAGATGTCCCATGCTCGCTCTTGTCCAGGCCGACATAATAGGCTAACCCTTTGTGATGATTCGAGAGATGAAAATATTTGTTGAATCCTCCGAAACGCTTCATGTTGTAGTGTGATCCAGACGAAACTTGATCCTTTCTTCAAAGGGGGGTGAATGAAGCAAAAGTTCACCTTGTCCATGAAGTTTTGGAGCTCCTTCACGATTCACGCGGCGACATTGTGAGGATAGCTTGAGTCTTGGATTTGACTACTATATCATCCACGTAGCCTTCGACTTGCTTATGCATGATGTCGTGGAAGATTGCCGTCATAGCACGTTGATACGTTGCGCCGGCGTTCTTTAAACCGAATGGCATAAGTAAAAATTGCCAAGAGGGGTTCGGAAGGCTGTCTTACTTGCATCGCGCTCATACATCCTTATCTGATTGTAGCCGCTGCAACCATCCATGAAGGAGAACATGTCGTGTCCGCTGGTGGCGTCTACTAACATGTCGATGTTAGGCAGAGGAAAGTCGTCCTTGGGGCAGCACTTGTTCAAGTCTCTGAAATCCACGCAACACCGAATCTGTCCGTTTTTCTTCTTTACTGGGACCACATTAGCTAACCAGGTCGGATGATGAATAGGTCTGATGAAGCCAGCAGCTAGCAACTTCTGAATTTCTTTCTTGATTTGTTCTTCCACTTCGTGTCTGAATTGCCTCGGAGATTGCTTGATTGGCTTGGATTTAGGTATGACATGTAGGTGATGGGTGACCAATTTTTCGTCTAGAATAGGCATTTCCTCGTATGTCCAGGCAAACACATGTACTCCTTGAGTAGTTGGACAAGACTCACACGTTCTTCCATGGACAGAGTCGAACTGATAGAGACAGGCCTGGGAGATTCTTCATTCCCGATGTTAACAGTCTCATGCTCGTCAGTTGTGGAGTTGGTGCCATCTTGTAGCTGTCGCGGAGCGTCCAATACCTCCTCTTGTGTTTCGTCGTTCTTGCATCATTCAACTGGGCGGAGAGACTGGGTGCCATTCTCTCCTGCTAATTGCTAACAGCGGCGCCGGTATATTGTCTTCCCCCTCTGATCACGGTTTGCCTCGAAAGTGCGTTCTCTTTTGGTGTGAGCATGGGTTGAAGCTTCACCGGATAAAGATGGACGCCTCGTCAGAAAAGGCATGTCGTGGTGCTTAGCCCCCAGTGATGCAAGTCGGATTTCTTCCTGGATTGAAGCCCACGTGGGTAGTGGGGTGCACAAGACTTTGTCTGACCTTTCCTGCGGAGTTTCTTTTGGCTCGAACAGTTCCACTCCGCATATTGGTGCGTACGGAGACAATGATGCAGGAATACGGATGACTTCCTCATTTAGCATGGTCTTCAGGCACTGGTGATACGTTGAAGGGATGACCTTATTGTCATGAAGCCATGGTCTCCCTAGTATCATATGGTAGTCCATCTCCTTTTCTATGACTTCAAATTTCACTTTTGACTGAACGGGTCCTACTGATAAATTCATATTGACATACCCGTATGTGCTGGTCTAGTTTCCTTCGAAGTCCGTCATTGTGGTGGGCTGCCGTACAATCTTGCATGGGATAACCTTGGTTGTCCTGAGAGTCTTGAGAGTAATCACATTCGAAGATGCTCCTGTGTCGACGAGGGCCCTCCTGAACTCTAAACCCTTGATGCGTGCGGTAACATGTAGGGCCCGGTTGTGAACTTCCTCTGCCATCATGTCGTCTTCTGTAAATGTAATATTATTTACGGATGTTTTCGATGCAGTTAGGACTTCTAGACGTGAAGGAGTCAGGTGCACGTCCAGAGTTATTTTATTAATTGCAGCAAACGTCTCTGCCCGTTGATTCTTCGAGAGGTGCAAGAGTTCACACAAGCTTTCCACTAGAGATGTCGCTTCCTGATCCACTGGTCTCTGGTCCGTAGTAAAGCTATTGATCTGAGGGGAACTAGTCCCCAGTGTAGAGGTCTACGGAACGCTCATCTCTGATGTCATCTTGATGAGGAGATCAAGTATGCCGTTTACCACTTCTTTAATTAGTTCCATGTTCTTCGTGTGAATCTCCTGTACCCGTGCTAGTTCGCTTAATGTTGGAAATCTCCTGATCATGCCGTCAGATACGCCGTTAGAATGAGGGGTATCTCCGTTGGAGGAACCATCAGGAGGATTTGAGACTGTCGAGGCGGTCCTAAGACCAACCATCTCGAAACTGATTGAATGATATTGAAGAAATTGACTTTACAACCGAGAGATTAACCTCCCGTTGTGGTCGCCAATTGTTTATGGATGAAAACTATTTCTGCCAGTTTTTGGTAATTTGGGGGTGTGTGGATGAGAAATGAATCTAAACCCTAAACAAATGTAGTGCACGGGAGTGCTTGTAGATTCGAGAAATCAATCGGTGCAAGTCCGGCCTAAACCAAGAAATGGTCGTTCCAGACTTGTTTCGGTCACAAAGTGAAGGAGATGGGGTTGATCTTAGGGAGGGAAGCGAATAAGGTGTTGAGATTGTGAAGGTGTTGGCTATGTATGACTTCTATCAGAAAGCTATCAGTTCCGGTGTTTGAATACAATGGTATCAACACTTGCCTCTGTTGTCTGGACTTGTTCCTTGTTTTTTGGAAATAAGGAGGAGAACCTATTTATACAAGTCATTTGAGCCTTATTCACGTCTCTCGTGGGAAGTGGGGGAAGTGGAGTAATGGAGTAGTGGAGTTGTGTGTTAGTGTTACACGACCAGTCTTGCCCACTTCTCCTGTCATCTCTAACCGTCCATGACTTCCTTACACGTTCTTGTGATGGCGCGTTGCACGCTGCACGCTGTAAACCGCCAGACCAATACCCCAGTATGTATCCCCCCAGGTTGTGACATGATTGATGTCTCAAGTGTGTGGATCGTGGGACCCACGAAAAAGCGACATGTAATGCTAGATTAAATAACTAAGTTATTTAGGAAGTCGATACTTGTGAAGTATCGTGTGTATTCTATGCGAGTGCTTTGCATCATGGTGTGGTAGAGTGACGGGTGGTGATCACCATGACGCCTCACTGACCAATTAACTCCTGACCAGGGTTGTATAACCAAGCCGGTGAAGTTGGACGGACGGGATGATCTTTGAGACACTCATCTGCGACCGTTGGTGGAATTAGGTTTTTTGAAGAGGTGAGAAAGCATTACTCTTCAGCTTGGGATACAATTTTGGCAGGGCCGATCGTGCATGTGTGTAGACGACTTGACGGTGTAGGCGCCCATACCTCATTGTCTCGTGAAAGTGTGATCTGGACCACTCAATTTGTCCGGCGAAGTTGAGTGGTCGAGATTAGTTTGCAATCGGGAGGTGCGACCATGCCTAGTTCGGGCGTGCGAATCGAGGCAACCAGGCATGATATGCCTTGGCCGATCGAGTGTGGAGATAGATGGGCCCACGGTGGTCATGTTGATGCGCACCGGACCTGCTTAGTTTAATCCTGGACCCTTCATTCGTGCAGGAGAAAATGGACGCGCGTGATGTTCAAACCCTAATTAGGGTTTCACCGGCCGTGCGTCATGCCTTGTTTGGGCGCACGAACTGGAACGACCAACTATAGTTGGTCCTGACCAATCGGTCATGTATGTAGGTGGCCCCACGGTGTTTGTGTTGACATGCTTTGGGCCCTTTGAATCTACATCTACACCCTCCATCTATGCCTGCGAAGATGGATGGTTGAGACTGTTTTGCGACACCCTCCATCTATGCATGCGAACATGTAATGTGTCGCAAACCCTAATTTAGGGTTTTTCGTCCATACTGCTTTGGTTTGGACGGTTTGGCAAGCTATGCCACCCTTTTGGAGAGGCCGACCATGCGGGGCCCGCGTTGGGTCGGTAGTGAATATTCCAATACCTGCTTGGGGTCATGGATTCAATCTAAGCCATCCAATCATGTTGGTGAAGTTGGATGGTCGTGATCGTTTCTGAGACTGATATGGACAGTCCAGGTTCAAACATGCTCAATCGGGCTAGTATAACACACCGAGAGACGTATGCTCAATCGGGCTAGTATAACACACCGAGAGTTGTATGCTCAGTCGGGATAGTATAACACACCGAGAGTTGTATGCTCAATCGGGCTAGTATAACACACCGAGAGTTATAGCCTGTACGGGTATTTCGTATATGCTTCATTATTAATGCTTGGAGGTTCATGTTGCTCTGCTGAGAACAACACTCAGTCGTCATGCCGCACCTGTAATGAGTACAGGAAATACATGGCTGGTTATGCATTAATTAATAATGCTGTAAATTCACAGGGTATATGGGATTGTTGCCGCATGCTCCAACCTGGATGAATTTCGTGTATTTAATTCACTGAATACTGGGATTGTTGCCACATGCTCCATTCTAGGTGAATTAGTAAAGTGGAGAAGTATTCATCACTTATCAGCAGCTTTATTCTTTGCAGGATGTTAGCGCATAAATTTGGTTTTACAATTTTAGCCATAAACTAAAATCCACCATCAACAGCCGCCAAGCCCTAATTCTTACCATAGCGCCAAATCCTAGCCTTGGCCACCCCACAAATCCCTAATTCTTTCCACGACGCCAAATCCTAGCCTTGGCCACGCCGCCAAGCCCTAATTCTTTCCACGGCGCCAAATCCTAGCCTTGGCCACGCCGCCAAGCCCTAATTCTTACCACGGCGCCAAATCCTAGCCTTAGCCACGCCGCCAAGCCCTAATTCTTACCACGGCGCCAAATCCTAGCCTTGGCCACGCCGCCAAGCCCTAATTCTTACCACGGCGCCAAATCCTTGCCTTGACCACGCCGCCAAGCCCTAATTCTTACCACAACGCCAAATCCTACCCTTGGCCACGCCGCCAAGCCCTAATTCTTACCACGGCGCCAAATCCTAGCCTTGGCCACGCCGCCAAGCCCTAATTTTAGCCACGGAGCCAAGCCTTAGCTTTGGCCATGCTACAATGCCACAGGCGTGGCCATGCCACAACGCCACTGGCATGCCGCCATGCCACAGCTACTAGCATGCCGTTATACCGCGGCTACGCCATTAGCATGCCGGTATGCCATGGCTACGCCACTGGCATGCCACTCGCATGTCGTTATGCCATGGCTCCACCAGGCGCTACTATGCCAATGGCGCCACTTCGTTATACAACAAGATGCGACCATAATCAATGGCTACTCTTCCTCATGAGATGCAATCTCAACCATCCAAGTTCGCCCACTACAAGAAAACTAGTGTATTGCAACATGTCAATTGTGTGGCAAGAACCCCTGTTTGGCGTAGCAAAATCCTTATTGCCACATCAAAATCTTTTGCCACACCTGTGGCAATAACCTGGGTGGCAAGAAGTTATTGCTACACTATTGGTGTAATGTGGCAAAAGCTGGGTTTTTTGCCACACCATATGGTGAGGCAATAGTATGAGGCAAAAAGGTATATTTTATTTTTATTTATTTTTTAATAAATAATTATATTTTCTTTCTTTTAATAGAGATTTTTTTTTTTGAAAATCTGGTAGGTTTTTTAATATTTAATTTTGTTTATTTTCTTAAATGAGTATTATTTGGTATTAAAAAAATAACGAAAAAATTATCATCAGAGAAACATAAATATCCAGAATTTTTTTTATTCACATGGGAAATTTTCCATCTTATCAAAGAAACATAAACATCCGTAATTTTTTTATTCACATTGGAAATTTTCCATCTTACAATGGTTTCATTTATGATACACGATAAACATATATTACATTGATACAAAGAATTATAATTACGTTTACATTGAAATCGCTAATTGAGATGCTTTATTAAAAAAAAACAAAATCAAGATCGCTAATCACAAATTTCGTATACGAAAATCTAATCTAAAAATTAAGACGGTGGTTCTCGATTATTCTCCTTGGTTACATGCGAAATTCCTTTAGGCGTTAACCTACAACAAACACAAACAAGTATGTCGAATGAAGATTTTTAGCCATTTTTATAATAGTAACCTAGATCTTACACTTACTCAATAAGATCTTGGAGTTGTTGAGCATGAGTACCAAGATTTTCATTAGCCCACAGTTTCCATTTACGGATAGAACCTAAAGAAAAAGAAAAATCCACAACCAAGAAAGTATGAGAAATACCATCTAAGTATATAACATTCTTTATCTCGTGTCATTTTAGCACTAATTCACCGAAACAAAAAGATCACTCAAATACCCAACTGATTATACTATATTATATAAATTTAACTCATGAAGCGTATTAGGAGATTTCACGTAATCTTCTAATAGAATCATCTGGATCGATTTTTCCACCAAGCATGTTAGGATAGTCACTTGGTTAATAACTTCCAAGAAGTCCAAGTAATTATCGGTAGTGGTGGTGATTGTTAGATTTAGGATAGAAGTGGGGCAGTTGAAGGAGGTTACGAGATGAAGAAGAGGGAAAGGTAGAAGATGGTAATGGCCTTAAGTTTTTAGGAAAATGAGAAAGTGGAGACGGTGAGTATAATATCCATATCCAAAAATAAAAGAAATAAAAGCCATTTAATATTCAGAAATTTCAAATTTGGTCAAAATTTTCTGTTTTAGGCAGTTTTAAAGAATCTTGGGTATTAATCAAAATTTAAGTAACAAATTTTACATTTTTGCAACACCGCGACAAGGTGCCTGTAGCAAGAAAATGATCTTTTCCAACACCATACGCAACCTGTGGCTATACAACTACTTGTTGCTACACCCATGCTTACCTGTGGCAATAAGACCTATATTGCCACACGTAGTAAAATCGAGGTGAGGCAATAGAGCCATTTTTTGGTAGTGGCCACTGAACTTACGGACTTGCGGCAAGTCCAAGGCAACCCGCTACGCCACGTCTATGCCAGGCGCCACTATGCAAATGGCGCCACTTTGTTACACAACAAAGATGTGGCCATAATCAACGGCTACCCTTCCTCATGAGATGTAATCTCAGCCATTCAAGTTCGCCACCAAACTGACGGACTTGTGGCAAGTTTTATGCGGCCGACCAAGGCAAGCCTAATAGCATCACATGCTATTTTCCTATGGTAAAGTCTCTTGACTTTGACTTGCCACACATAGCAACCTGCTACACGTTTTCCACGAAAACACTCGAGACATCAAACATGTCACAAACTGGGGGATACTCATCAGGGTATTGGTCTGGCGGTTTACAGCGTGCGGCGTGCAATGCGCCCGTTACAAGAAAGTGTCATGAAGTAGGACAATTAGTGGTGGTGAAAAGTAACGGTGTAAACAATTAATTTCCTTTATCATGGAAGCGTAATGACTGACGGTTACACGAATTCACTTCCCTCATCATGGAAGCATAACGTCTGACGGTTACACGTTACTTTATTCTTCCACCACTCAATCGTTTCCACTTCCTACGAGACCAGGGTACGTTTCAATATGACTTGTATAAATAGGCTTCACCTATTTTCACCAAAAGAAAAGTTTTGGTCGGCAACAATACAGTATCTAGAAATCACCTGGTAGCTTTCCATTCTGCTAACCAGTTCTACTTCCGATACAAGTCATAAAACAAACCACGCCTTCAGAATCAACGATTCTGGTCTCAACACTCTCTTCGCTTCCCTCCCTAAGACCAACCCTTCTCCTTCACTTTTTGACCGAAGCAAGCCTGGAACGGCCATTTCTTGGTTTATGCCAGGATTGTACAGATTGATCTCTCGAATCAAAAGTACTCCTGTGCAGTGGATTATTTAGGGTTTAGATTCGTTTCTCACCTACACACCCGAAATTACCAAAACCGGAAGAAACAGTTTTCACCCATAAACACCAGCAAAATTGTTATATCCCATGAGAATCTATAAAACCATCCTGCAAATCCATCAGGACCAGGTGCACTCTCTGGATTCAATTCAAAGACTGCAGTTTTGATTTCTTCTTCATCAGAAAGAATAGAATCAATCATGATTTTGTCTTCATTAGTCATCACCTTGGGGATATTTTCAAATATGCTCTCTTCAATACTTACCTCCTGACTTTTAAATTTTTCTTCAAAATGGTTGACCAATTCTCCAGCTATTTCTTTTTTATCTGTGATAATAACTCCTGCAGTATTTTCAAGTTCAGTTATCATACTTTGAGCTTGTCTTAACTTCATACTGACATGGAAATATTTTGAATTTGATGCACCATCTTTTAGCCACATAACTCTTGATTTCTGATGGATAATCTCTCTCTGTTGTTGAGCAAGCACTTCCTGTTTACCCCTTGCAGTCACAAGTTTGTTTAACAAGAAGTTATCTGAAGGATTCTTATCTGATGTTGTTGTAGTTTATTACTTCATCTTCTGCCAGCTTCAGCTTCTTATTTACATCTCCAAAAACTGACCAGTTTCACTACTTTAAATCTGTTTTCAATCTTTTCAGTTTACTCATGAAAACATAAATGGGATTGCCTTCCATGTTTTGTTCCCAAGATTTTTTTATAACATTCAAGAAGTCATGATGATTTTTCCATACTTTTAGTGCTATGAAAGGAGTATTTTTAGGTTTTGGGATATCAACATTTACACCATATAGAGTACTATGATCTGAAATACCTCTCACTCCAACTTTATACCCCAGCTTGGATATTTTTCTAACCATTTTTCATTAAAAACATCTCTATCAAGGTTGCACACAATTCTCTTTTTTCCAGCTCTGTTATTACACCAAGAAAAATCTAAACCAGTTTTAGGTGCTTGTATCAAACCACTGCTATAGAGACAATTATTAAACTCCAACATGGATATCCTCAAAGGCCTTAGTCCACCTTGCTTTTCATCTTCTCTCATTAGTGTGTTGAAATATCCCATCACTAACCATGGTTTATTCAGAGTGCTAATTTCTACCAAATTATTCCATAAGCTTCTTCTATTTACTGTTAAAGATGCAGCATGAATTACAGTTATTAAGGTATCTCCCACTTCCACTGTTATTAATTGATCAGATGAAGAAATTATATTTGGTTTCTGAATTGAAGAGCTCCACAAAATCCATATATAACCTTTTCTATCTTCTCTTGAATTATGTATAACTTCATAGTGCATTCCTGGTAACTTCAATTTTTTACAAAAATCTGCAGAATAATGTACTTTTGGCTCTGCAAGGATAACTAAAGAATGATTAAAAGAATTTACTAAACTCCTAAGTTTGTCTTTGGCCCTTATTCTTCTCAGGCCTCTGACATTCCAATATACTACTTTCATTTAGAAGATTGAGTTTGAGAAGAGTACCTTCTCAAAATCTCTTTTTTACCACCATTAATAACTAAATTTGCTGCTTGTTGTCTTGTTGTGACAACGCTCCCTTGTTGTGTCTTCTGTTTAACTTTTGGAACATTTTCATTAGTAACTCCCTTTCCAATAGGTGGTACAATTGTACTTACTTTATTAATAGATGGAGCACTAGAAGCAGCATTCAATAGTTTTTCCACTGATAAAGCATGGAACTCAATATTAGAATTAAAGGACTCTTCATTCAGTTCTTGTAATACCTGAAATTTACCTGAGTTAATAGATTTTTCTTGAGGAGTTTCTAAATTTTGTATAGATGGAGAACTTGGCTCACAAATATCATCAGCAGGAGGGCATATATCAAAACCTGTAGAAGTAGTCTGTGGCTTTCTTTTTGTAGTTACTCTTCTCCAAATTTTTTGTGGTTCTTTAGGCATCTCTGCAGCACCAGTATGTTGTTCTTGCTCTCTTCTTTTGTTTCTGCATTTTGCTGTAAAATGACCTACTATCTTGCAATGATAACAAAATTTAGGGAGATTAGAAATATTCATTGCCTGTTCAAACTTCCCATATTTAGATTCCACTCAGACTTTGCTTGGAATTGCTTTAGCTAAGAGTTGCATAATATTTGCATAATATCCTACTTCCATTTCCACCAGAATACTTGCATAATATCCTACTTCCTTATTAAGAGTTGTTTCATCAACTTTAATTTGCCTCCCTAAAGATTTTCCAATATGCAATAATATTTTCTCCTTCCAGTATTGTATACTCAATCCAGGAAACTGAACCCAAACATAAGCCAATGATGTTTTATGTGATTCTGGGTAAAAATTTGGTTCCCATTTCCTTATCTTAAGATTCTGAGAATCACCACCCAATCACCATTCTAAATAAGTTTCATATCAGCTTCATTTTCTAATTTTATAATGAAAAAACCTTTTCCGATCGTAATTAGTTGAATTTTACCTGAAGAATTCCATTGTCTTCTTAAAGATGATTATGCAACCTCAAATTTTAACTTTACCAAGTCTAATCTGCCAATCAAACTAAATTTTCATTCCTCTAAACTTTCATCTATATCATCATCAGGAATGAATGATAAGAACTCAGAAGTACTATGATTTGCTTCATCAGAATTTAAAAACTTAGGATTCTCATCTGTTTTTGAAGTAGATCCAGAAACAGATTCACCTGATCGATTTCCTATTATTTCCGACATATTTACTTATTTAATGAAAAGAACTCATCGGATTTATGACCACCGATCATTGAAAAAACCAGTAAAACACCTGAATTAATGAAGGAATTTGTGAAAAACGAAGTAGATCGAAGAAATAAAAGTTACCGAGTCGAACCGATTTTTTTGCCTGAGTCAAACCGATTCGCAGAGCTCTGGTGATGCGTTGCTAGCCTTCACATCAGTACCGCTAATCCACAAGGTGAAGCACTTGGCATTATCATTCCTAATTCTAGAAGTTCCTGGACTTGTTTCTTGATATCATCAGATCCCTCTACGGACATGCGATAAAGACCTACATTAGGAAGAGAACTCTCTCCGGTCAACATAATTTCATGCTCCACGCTCCTCTTTGGCGGTAACCTCGTGATATCAAAAAATAAATCCTTGTATTTTAACTTTAACCTTTCTAGGTTGCCTTCTTGTTATGTAGTCAAGGTTGCTAAACAAACTCTACTCGGCTTCTCCTCAAGAGAACGGATCACAAGGAGAATGAACTTTATGCTAGCATTCACCAACCGCTTAGCCTGAGTGGCTGTGATCAGGATTTCTCCCTCAAGAGGAGAATCTATAGCCCGAATCACAAAAATTTCCCCATCTTTGGTAAAGGTATACTTTTGTTCCCTCCTGTGTAGAGTTGCATCTCTATCCCATAGGTAAGGACTACCTAGTACTACTTGACAGACATCCAAATGAACTACGTCGCATGTAACTTCCTCAATGTATGACTCATCTAGAGAATATTTGAACGTGCACTGCTATATAACTTGTAAGCCTTTTTGAAGCCATCCTAAAGGGTATGGTTTTGGATGTTTGAAAGTCTTCAATCCTAACTTCTGCACCAAAGAATTTGAAAGTAAATTCTTCTGACTTCCCGGGTCAATAACAACATCAACTAGTGATTTTTTGACTTGCATCTTCACTGTGAAGAGTCGATCCCTAAGATCATATCTTGGAGGTATTTCTTTTGCCCCTGTCATAAGAGAGAGCTGTGAATTGGGTTCAGTTAGTCCGTGGACTTCTTTTGGAGTTTGAGCGACTAGTGATGCCTTCTTGGCTTCTTTCCTCTGCAAAACTTTGGGTTTAGATGAAGGTTCTATACCCAACACTTGTCGATAACGTGTCATGTTTGTTTGCAATATGTGCAAGTCAAACCTTCCTTGTCACTAGACATCCCTTCTTCTTTGCCTTTTTCTCCTCCTTTCACAGTGGTACCCCCAGATTTTCCCTTAGTAGTTCCCTTTGAATCAGATTTCTTAAGCTTGCCTTCAATGGCATTAGCTTTTATACTTGCTTCAGAAATATTATCAACTGAAAACATCTTCAACTCCTTCCGTATATACTCATGGAACCCGGAAATATACTTCACATAGATAGCATGATCTTCCAAGTCTAAATCCAAAACCATAGCTTGATTCTGAAATCCCGAAGTATATTCTTGCATGGTTTGGTTGTATGACTACTTCAAGTTGTACCACTTGAACTATCTCTCCTCAAGGTAGCCAACCGGATAAAAATATTTCCTTACAACTGCCTTGAATCTTTTCCACGACAATACTCCCTTACCTTGGTTTTGTCTTTGATAAGCTTTCCACCAGTTTAGAGCATGCTTTTGTAGCTTCAATGCCGCGAAAGCAATCTTTTCCTTTGAACCATATTCAAAGAAAGAAAATACGTCTCTAGACGTTCAATCCAATTATACAATTTTTATACATCGACACTCCCATCATAAAGTGGAATATCAACACGAAAATCAATTTTCAAATTCTTACAATGAAGTTTAGTTGATGTAGAACTTTTAAGAAACTCGTTTTTCTTCTTTTCTTCATCTTCATCCTCATCTTCCCCTTCTTGTTCCTCGTCCCCTTCTTCCGAAGCTTCGGGTGAGGTGTAAGCTTTTTCTTCATCTTAGACTTGGGTGTACGAGAATGAATACATTCAGTCAATTCTTCAAGGGTATTTTGAATCGACTTCATGTTTGTTTCTAGCGTAGCCACCTTTTCTTACATAGTTTGCGGTTCGCTTTGCTTAGGATCATCATCATCTGACTTCGTCATCCTTGATCCACTTGTTCTCCTAACGTCTTCTAGCTTGTCGAGTACCTCACCAAGCTTTATGTAGAGAGATCTAGTGAAAACCATAAACCACAGGGATTTACCCCAAAAACTAACCTTTCTCGTGATGCCAACTTGGTACGTATGATCTCTATACCTTGGTAACTATTATTATAGAGGCGGAATTCAGAATAATAATAGACAAAAACTTAGAAAACAGAAAATAAAGAAGTAATTCGAAGAAATATATCTTCTCTAGATTATGAACAAGAAAATGATTTACAATTCTCTCTTTGTTACACTCACAATCTCTCTAAACAGTAGTTAACCCTGAACTGTTTGCTAAAGCTTTCATTTGACAATAACACATGTATTTGTCTACAAGCTTTCTCTAGGTCTGTGTAGTAAACAACCAAACCTCCCTATTTATAGACTTTCATCGTACTCGGCCGACAAGGTCTTATATTAGGAATCTATTTCCTAAACTAAGAGTGTTGCCCAAAACAAAACTCTTCCTAACTAGGAATTCTGCCCAATTAAGGTTTCCTCCCTAATTTGGGATTCTTCCCTCAACTTAGCTTGAGGTTTACTAAGTTCCTAAAAGGAGTGGGGATACACCTGTATCAGTTCATCAAGTTGAAACCAAAATGGTATCTAACTAAAATTTACCCTATATTGTTGTTTATGTCCCATAAAATAGTCTTATTGACTAATACTAATTTACCCGAATAAAGTTACCTATTCAGCCCTTCTAATTTGTTCAAAGTTTTTACTTGTTTCACCACTAAACAAACTGAATTTCATAAATGCAAGAAGACAATTAGACTAACACTCATGAACATATAAACAGATGAACATATCAAATTAACATAAGTTCAAATTTAATCATCCAATATAAATAAAAACAAAAACTCATAAAGAGATCCTCATCATCAATAATCGCTTATTTTTTGACAGTGTCCCATATTGGACTAAGGTATAATATTCAAATTTTAAATAGATTAATGTTACAAAAGAGGAATCATCAAAGTGGGAAGAAATAACACCTTTCCTGAAATCATAAGCCAACAATCTTTAGTATTGTTGTGCTTCCAAACATCCTTAAAGGTATGAACTACCCGAAGCCATTTCTCTTCCAATTCCTGTAAAATATAACCAGAAGTGGGAAAAAAATGTTTAGTCGAAAACAATCTTATTCAGATCGAATTCAAATCTTCAACTGGAAAAATCAAAATCCAATTTCAAAAAATATGGAAAATAGGATATTCTGAATACTCACTTAAGAAGGACCTTAATAATCTCTTACCTTTCTTTGGATCACAACAATTTAACCTTGGGTGTTTCAGGAAAAAAAAAACCAACCATATTAACCAAATAAAACTTGGTCACAAAAACCCTAATTACACGGAGAGGAATACGGTTATTCTTACTGATTTCGGTGTTTAGTTTTGTTTACTCGCTCAACTTTCTTGAACTTGTAAACTCAATATTTGGGTTTGGAAGAAAGACGATGAATTGAAGTTAAAAACTTGGGGAGGCAGATTTTTGGCGTTTCGTTTCAATAGGCAGTGAACGCAAAATTGAATGGAAATGAATAGAAAGTAGAGCCATAGATTTGTCTTTGGTGAGGACGAATCTAGACCACCACTTACATAGGCAAAGTTATCCAAACTATGATTTGTATTCTTGACATATTGGTACATATCTGTAATTAACTCCTCTTCATTTGTGTTTGAATATGCAAGGTATTGGCGACAAAATATCATACATTTTTCTGTGTACCTTTTGCTGCTCACGTGTTGGACTTAATGTTGGAAAATACAGAAAAATTTCCCATGGATAAAGATGTGAATGTAGAAGCTAGAAAAATTAGAAAATAATTTACAATCATGCTTGGGTTCTGGCTAGATCAATTTAGACAACATTCTGCGAGACGCAATCTATTACACCTCTGGCTTAACAAGATTTGTAACGAATTTTATTGCAATTAAAAATATCATTAATTAGTATAATGCGATCAATAGCTTGTTTGTTGACAGAAAACTCGTCAAGCTAGCTAGAGATGTAAAGAATATTATTTCGAATAATATTTGGAACACGTGTAAAAATTCGTGCAGAATGGTTGGTCATGTATTGAAAATTATCCGTTTGTTAGGGTCAGACAAACACACCTGTTTGTTATAGCATATGTGTGACAGACGGCTGAAAGATCAGTTTAGTTCTCCTTTTCATGTTGCATCGTATTTTCTCAAACCCTATTGCATCTTCAACCTAGCAACCAATCTCATAAATAATGAAATTTCCGAACCCCCAAGTTTTTCTTAAATAAAGTCATATAAAAAATAGTTGGTGACTCGCAAAAATAATTGAAATGCATTCTAGAGGCACATAATTGTTGATATTGAAGTTGTTAGTAACCCATAATAAAAGTGAATTAATTTGTTTACGACTTCGGTAATCTTTCATTTAGAGATGATACACAATGTTACGGGAATGTGAATACCATACACGATTCTAGCTCATTACGTTGTTGATCGTTCTGACCGTGATATCCATAATCTGAACGAATAATATTATTCTAATATTCATAACAGTAATGAAGGATTATACAAAGGTTTGAAAAACTGGTCACGCCCAAGTCACAACAAATGACCGTGGCCGTATAACCCGTTTTGACTGGTGTAAGCACGTTTTTAGATGTTTTTTAAATTAACGGGCATTTTTTAGAAATCACAAAGTTATCTTCATCTCTGGCTTTGTGATTCCTCAATATAGATATCTAAACTCTTCATTGATTTGTTTGGATTGTTCTTGAGAGGTGGTTAGTGTTCTAGGCTTGTCTTTGATAAGAGTGTAAGTGTTCTGGATCCGTGGGTTTGTTGAACTTTATCTACTACAAACATATGTCTAGATCTAGATTGAAACATGCGAAAAGGAAAATCAAATAGGCTTGTCTGGTAAATGCATATAGGTACCAAAAGTTTTCACTTACATAGAAGCAACTCTTAGGTTGTAAAGGACGTCAACTAATTGGGAATTAAACGCGTATAATCTTGAGAAGTTCAATAGATGTAAGGAACACGATTGCGTTTGAATTACTTAAAGGGTTAATTTGGTCTCAACTACTTTCTAGTACGAAGTGTGATAGTAAGGCTAATGTCAGTAGCGTTTTAATATTGGTGTTTAAAGCAGGACGAGGTCCCATAGTTTTTCTGCCAGTGCGAATTTCCTCGTTAACAAAATTATGGTGTCTTGTGTTTTTTCCTTTTCTACATTATATTTTTTATATTTATAACATGAATAGCACAAATAATATGTAACTAATTTAGATAGTTTAAGTCCTTATTGATTGAGATCAAACCAAGACTTGTTCTTGTTGAATTTATATCTTGAAAGATAGATTCCAAGTTTCATACTTGTTAGAATTAGGATTTTGTACAGTTCGGGTACAAACTAGATTGAACCTTGGGTATTGATTTTTGAGATCATCTAAAAAATCTTCTACACAATCAGGTACACGGACCTTTGGTCTATACATTTTAATTGTGGAATAAAAAGAGAAACACTCTATACACAATCTGATTTAAGGATCTTTGCTTTGACCTACTTGTGATTGTATTAGGTTTTGTCCATACGGGTTGCCGAACGAAAAAGTTGGTGGTGTACTTAGTACCCTTTCCTTTTCAAGTAATGAGAAGAACAAAAATCCATTTACAGAATTGAGCAGAAAAAACAAATTTCTTAAGAGCTTCCAATAAAAAAAATCCCATTTCATAGTATCATAAGCTTGATAAATATCAAGTTTGAGGCCCATATTACCACCTATTCTTTCAACTAAAATCTCATTAACCAACTCTGAAGCAAGTAAAACTTGTTCTTGGGTATTTATGTCGAAGCACATTATTGTTTTGAAATTATTTTGTGCATAAGTACACTTAGTCTCATAGTAATGATTTTAGTATCGATCTTGAAACAAAAGTTACTAACTCCAATGGGTCTGAATTGACTAGCACATTTAACACCTTTTATTTATGGGATTAGGGAAAGAAAGTTATAATCATACCATTGGAGATTACGTAATTTTTCCAGCAATATTTGATAGTAGCCACCAAATCCTCCTTTTCCCAAGCAGCTCCATAGAAAACTCCAGTCTAGTATATCCATATGGATCAAGTGCACTGTCGGGATTTAATTCAAACACTATAGTCTTAATATCATCAAAATAAGGTGTACTCTGCAAAAACTTATTATCTTCACTAGAAATGATATGAGGAATAACATCAAAGATGGCTTCATTGAAATTTACTGGATTATTCTCAATATTTTTTACTGATATAATCAATTAGAACATTTGCAACGCCTTGTTGATCAGTAATGGTGGTCCCATTATATCTCTCAATTTCAACAATAGAATTCTGAGCTTGTGTCAACTTTATGCTAGTATGGAAGAATTTGGTGCTAACATCATCATTTTTAATCCCATTGACCTTAGATTTTTCTCTCAAAAAGGTATGATAGTTGGAGGAAGCAATTTCATGACGACCTCTAGCGTTAACAAGGATATTAAGTAAATTAATATCAAAATGTTATTATCATAATCAGCAGTAGCCTATATTCCTCAACTTTCTTGAGGTTATCATCAACGTTCCCAAAAACTTCCCAATTCTAATTCCTGAGAAGAACTTTTAGTCTTTTGAGTTTATTCATAAAAATGTAGACAGGATTTCCAAATATTTCTTAATTCCAAGAATCAAGAACCAACTTCATGAAATCAGGATGAGAAAGCCACACATCTTCTGGAATCTATAGGGATTATTTGAAACTCTAGGAATTATAGAATCAGAAAGCCATGATATTAGATACCTCTAACCCCCTACATGATAATGCCAACCACTAAAATACCCTAACCACTTCAAATTGAACATTGCTCTGTCTAGGTTGTAAAGTATTTTATTTATTATTCACTGTGCCATTCCACCAAGAAAACTCCAAACCACTTTTTGGAGCTTGTAGAAGACCATATGAGTCAATGAAATCATTAAAATTATTCACAGTCATACTAAGTGGACTTCTACCCCATTTTTTTTATCAGTTACAGAAAGCACGGTGTCGAAAACCCCCAACACTAACCAGGGTTTATCCATACTGCAGACACTCACTAAATCTTGCTAAAGTTCACTGATGTTTATGGCATAAATACAAGCATGAACACTAGTTAGAAGAACTTCTCCAACATCAACTGTGATACATTGAGCAGAAGAAGCAATAATAATAAGTGTTAATGGAATAGTTCCAAAACAACCAAATATTACCTCTGTTGCCATCCACAGAATTATGTATCATCTTATGATTCATACAGGGAGATCAAAACACTTGTTTTTTTAACTCTAATTTTTGGTTCAACAACCCAAATCAGAGTTGGATTGTTCTTATTTATTAAATCAAGAAGTTTATCATTGGCCTTCTGTTTTTATAGGACGCTAACATTCCAAAGAATAACTCTCATTTAATAGGAGGAGGTTGAGGAGATGTGGAACTCCCCCTTTCAATCACGTGTTTCAGAATCTCCTTGCTAACCTTTCTAGTTACAGGTATACAAATGGGCTTAGCAGTTTTTACACGAGGCTGTTTCTTCACAACTCCAACAGTTATTGCCTTCTCAATCACAATTGGAGAAGTAGAAACAATATTTTTGACAATAATATCGGGTTGAGGAATGGAACCAAATTCAAAAAGATTAGAAGTATTGACCTCCTCGATCTCACCATCTTCCGAACTTGAAAAATCATTTCCATTGTCCTGCAGTACTTGAAAATGATTTGGAGAAAGAATAACTCTAGAAGTATTGCTTATAGCCTCGCATTGACCTTCTTTTATAGCTCCATTTGTATTGCCAACAATTGAAGCTGCAAAAGTTATTAGTGATTCAACTGGCTCTTCTGGTGTTAATAATTCAATAAAAGAGTATGCGTTCAAACAAGAGTCAACCTTATCAGAAAAATTAGTCTCCATATTAGCTTCCTTGGTCTTATTCCTATTTTTTTTTCCTTTTTCTCTTGTTAATGTTATTTTCCAAAAGATCAGATAGAGAAATAACATTCCTAAGAGACCAACAATTAGATACCCAATGGCCAACAATCTTACATTGATTATAAAATATTGGACCCTTAGGAATTTCAACTTTTTGATGAAATCCACTATTTTTGACCTAACCCAAATTTGAGCAGGAATTGATCTTCCAAAATCAATTTCCACAAGGAAAATTGTGTAAAAGCCAAATTTTATGTTCAAAGGTTGCATCATCAACTCTATTGGGATTACCAAAAGTTTTCCCAATGGCTAATAAAATTTCTCCAATCCAATAACTAATACAAAGACCAAGAAATCTTACCCACGCAGCAGCAATGGAAACTTAATTTTCCAGTTTGAAATTTGGTTCCCAGTCTCAATTCTCAAGATTTGAGAATTTACAAACCTCAGTTTACTTCTCCAAACATAAATTTCGTCGATCTCATTTTCTAATTCAATCACAAAGAAACCTCCAGCTAATGGAAAAAATTGACAAAGATTGTACCATTGATTTTTTTAGAGAAATAACAACATCATCCAAATTAATCTTCTGAAGATCCAATCTTCCAATAAGACTCTCTAATTATCTAAACTCCTATCAATCATATCATCTGGAAGAAACATAGAAGGAGAATCTCCTTTCATACTAGATTTAGGAAGACTTGAAGTATTAGAAAAAAAATGTTACAACGTGCATGAAAACGGTTATAACGGGTCTAAATTATACGGTTTTGTGCATGTTATAGCCGTTTTTCTAAAAAAAATATCACAAAAACATTTCCCTACCCAATTTTTTTTCTAAAGTATTTTCCAATTTTTAATTAAAGACTAAAACTTACAATTTAAAGTTACAAAAATATAAAACTTTGTTACGATGTTACTTAAACCCGTTATAATTGTTGATACGCACGGTCATTTGCCGTGACATGGGTCGTGACCCATTTTTCAAACCTTATAAGAGGGTTCATATCTTCCGTGCCAAAGGAAATGTGAGCCGTCTGTGCCAAGCCAATTGGGTAGCGACACATGCTCTTTTTTATTGTAACAACAAAACCAGTTATAGTTTCCTTATCCACTCTTCTCAGTTTGGAAACAGAACCACAACTGATTCGGTTAAATAATTTGGGAAAGATAAGATAAATAAATTTATATTTATCAAATTCAAATATATTATAATTTTTTACGATATTTATGTTTATCAAATTAATTTATTTTCTTTGCTAATATTTATGTGTGTTTGGTGCGTGTAGCAATCTTTCAGGTATATTCAGCAATTTGATCTCCTTCTCGCAATCTCTAATATAGGAAAAGGTAGTTAGATAAATATAAAGTGGAATATATAATCATAAAAACATAAATTGTTGAATTCAAAAGCATGAATGTAACAATCATTCTTTCTAAAATATCTTACTAATTGAAAGACAAAATGTCATCGCATCAATATACTGCTCCTGCTCTTATTGGTAGTTGTAGGGATGTAGGTTATTCTTTTTTTTTTTTGACAAAGAGAAATATATTAAATATTAGAAAAAGGATACATCAGTAGCTAGTTGTACATTTAGAGCAGATGATGGAACTTACCACCATTCTCCAGGATTACAGTTTCTTAGGACAGATTTGTCTAAGCAATCTGCCACCTTATTACAAACTCTAGGAACATAAGCACAAGACCAGTTACTGTGATTTTTACAAAGTTGAACACACTTATTTAACAAAGGGGAAGATTGCCAGGAAGGAAGTAAACCTTTATTGACAGACGATATTACATTTTTAGATTCAAACTCAAAGATGACCTTGTTCCAGTTGTGATGCATTGCCCATTGCATAGCTTCTAATAAGGCCCAACTTTCTGCTTGATGAACATGAATCACTCTTATAAGAACTCCTTTTCCTGCAATATAAGACCCTGTAGAATTTCTTGTTAACATAGCCATACCAGCTAGATAAAAGGGTTTATGAAAAGAGGCATCTATATTGATTTTTAGAGTATCTGGTGGTGGTGGAGTCCAATGATGCTCATGTCCTACAGTATAACTATCATGAGATGTATGAGAGCTATGAATCATGTCAGCCAGATATTTAAAAAGAGGATGTAAAGCAGAGTTAGGATTGACAGTTTCCTGTTGAAATTGAACTTTACACCTGTATTTCCAAATATGCCAAATAATTGCAATCATTCCATGTAGAGAAGGGGTATCTGAAGTAAAATTGATGACTGAATCTTTGGTCCATGAAGTAATCCAATCCTGAAGGGTAGAAAACTGTTGAAGGTGAGTAAGGTGATGTGGCAGACAAGCTTTCCAAATTGCAGTAGCGAAAGGGCAGGTGAAAAATAAATGATTTATGTCCTCTGTTTGGTGAGTATTACAAAGAACACAAATATCTTCATTAACAGATAAATTGTGCAAGTTAGCTTTCAAAGGCAGTGCATTATGTATAACCTTCCACATAAAAATCTGTAACTTGTAAGGTATTTTCAATTTCCAGAACTTCAACCAGAAAGTAGTAATAAAGCAAGAAGATGTTGATGGAGAATTAATGGCACATAGATGATGATAAGTAGAAGCAGTCAAAAATTGACCAGTTGAGGTAAGAGGCCAAACTAACATATCTTGAGATTGTACATTGATAGGGATAGTTAAGATAGAGTGCACCTGAATGGGAGTGAATAGCTGATGCAGAAGTTGTACATTCCATTGAGAAGTATCTGTATTAATCAATTCAGAAACCCATTGAATATCGTTAGTATTGAGATCATTCCAGGTGTATAAAGTTGAGGATTCACTTGGGATCCAATTGTGCTTCCAATATTTATAGTTGTGCCATCACCAACTTGCCATTTGCTGAACTGCTGAACAATTTGAACACCATGCACAATACTTTGCCAAATCCAGCTAGAATTTTTATTGTCAGGTGGAGGTTCATATTTAAGATCATGATAAGGAAAATATTTAGACTTTAACAATTTCACATAATAGTCATCTGGATTGTGAATAATATTCCATGCTAGTTTGGCTAACATGGCAGAGTTATAATGATGAAGTTGTTTCAATCCTAAACCCCCTAATCTTTTAGGAAGATTCATTTTAGACCATGAGAGAAAGTGTCTTTTCCTATGATTAGATGAACTGTTCCACCAGTAGTTCCGCTGGAGTTGATCCATTTGATGAATTGTTGTGTCTGGTAATTTTAAAACTTGCATATGATACATACTCATTGTGCTAAGAACAGAATTCAGGTGAGTTGTCTTACCAGCTTGGTTGATAATCTTGCTACTCCAACCTTGAATTTTCGCAGACATATGGTCCAAGATAGACTGGACAAGTAGTTAATCTGCAAAAATACACTATTTTCTTTAGTAAAGATGTAGGTTATTCAACTTCTATTCCTTGTCTTGTTTAATGCATATGTTCCTGCAAATTATAAAAATGTACACATAACTAGAATGAGGACTTATTTGCTTTATTCAAAGATCAAAACTAGAATAAGACTAGGAACAAAATCAAAGACCAAATTAACTCATTTGAAATAGCTTATATTTGGGACAAGCTAAGCACCAAAAGAACTCTCTCTGCAGGAAGCTAATTACAATGAGCAATTTTCTCTATAGAAAGTTAAGTTTCATAGAAAATTCCATGCCTTTGTCGTTCATGAGCAATACGACGGGTATCATATGTAGACAAATTATCCAACCATGATTATCTGTAAGAAGTTGACAATGCCATTTGAACGTTGTTGATAATTGCTTGTAGTATGGTAGTCTCTACTGCCTCCCGTATATTATTGCTATTATATTAATAATTAAAATTCGTTAAATAGCCATGTATCATAAAAACATGAGATGTAGTATAATTAAGTTTACAATCCACAAGTATACAAAATTGAAAATAGTCGTGAAAAGTATAATACTGACACATTGCTTGAATGTAGAACTGTCTGTAACATATGATTACTATAGAGAGGTACGGACGTCAATGTAGGCGTACGTCGCATATGAAAATCATGAAAAGGCAGATACATGGGTAGGTGCATCGGTATCTCATGGTTACTACATTGAGGTATCAATGTCGACGACGGCATCGGCAACATCCGATTGCTATACATTCCCATGGGTCCAATAAACGTATTGAGAACCTGAAACATGATTTTCTTTTGAACAAGAATGACTTGTAACAAGTCAATGATCGAACAAAATTGAATCATAATTTTCAAGAGTGAACTAAATTATTTAGATTTGATGATGAATGAATAATTAAAAAATGAGTTTTGTATCCAATCTAAAATCAAGAAAATATTGTTTTACCTGTTGGATTTGAGGCGTTCCGCCGACTAATGTTGAGCCTTAGATGCAAGCACAACCTCGTCATCTTGAGGATCTAAATATATCGAGGTTTTTTCAGTTTTATAGCTTTATCTAAAACATTCTTTGGTATAAGAGAAGTAGTACTAGTTACCTTCTCTTTCATTTTAATCCCATTTGATGCTTGACAGTTATTATCAATAGCAGGGATAACTAGCTTTGGATCATCACTAGTTTCAGATGTGATGTATTTGTTTATTGGATCTTCCTGAGTTGCAAGTCCCCTCAAACTTACATCAACTTCCTTCAATGTTTTATTAAATTCTAGTTTAGCAATTGCTCATGCATCTTCAGACTCGGGTGCCATTGTTGCTAGTTGAATATATGATCTACACAACTCTCTATACCTCCTTACAATATTTTCCTTAGTCTTTTTCTTCAAATCTAGTTGAATATATGATCTACACAACTCTCTATACCTCCTTACAGTATTTTTCTCGAAGTCTTTTTCTTTAGTAAGATTTGAACCGATTATCGTGCTAACAGAATTAACATCCTTTGTCAATATCTTCAAGATATACTGATCAAGGATGCTCTTAATATCCTTTACATAAAGGATTTTTAAAGCATGTGAGCACAAATAACCAGCAAATTCAAATTTCGTGTAACTGCATGAAACATTATTATCTTTAGAGTCATAAATGTTAGTACGGTGGTATTTTTTCCCATGAGGAATAACTTTATATCTGCTTAATGTTTCATTTTCACCCTCGTTAAAGCAACTAAAGGAACAATCATGAGCTTTATATAACTGCGTTTGGAACAACTTGAACACTGCTGGTGTATAAGCACTTGTTTCATGCTTCAAAAATTTTACTGGAAATTATAATGCGAGAGTACTTTGTCTTGCTTTAAAATCCATCATTTTTTCTTCGTAACGATCATCCACCAGTCTTTCAAAATTATCAAGAAATCGTATAAATCATACTTATAACTGACATATTTTTTTACAAGACTATTTAAGCTTTCACTGCTTTAGGTGGTGGTAATTTCAGTACAAAAGGTGTCTCGCCCATAAACCAATGCCCATTTTTCCTTTAGATCAAATAATCTTCTTAGCCAATCATTTCCATAGAATTGTATTTTTCAAGTTGTTTATGGGTAAAAAACTATTTCTGCTGGTTTTGGTAATTTTGGGTGTGTGGATGAGAAATGAATCTAAACCCTAAACAAATGCACTGCACGTGAGTGCTTTTGATTCGAGAGATCAATCTGTATAATTCTGGCCTAAACCAAGAAATGGTCGTTCCAGACTTGCTTCGGTCACAAAGTAAATGAGATGGGGTTGATCTTATGGAGGGAAGCGAAGAAGGTGTTGAGATTGTGAAGGAGTTGTCTGTTTATGACTTGTATCAGAATGGTGATTTCCGGATACTGATGACAACACTTGGCTTTTTCCGTGTTGTTTGAAGATAGGTCGAAGAACCTATTTATACAAGTCATTGAGCGCAACCCTTCGTCTCGTAGGAAGTGGAGTGATGGAGTAGTGGGGTCGTGTGTGAGTGATTGTCACACGATCACGCCTTTGCCCACTTCCCTCATCATCGTTAACCGTCCATGCCTCCTGACACGTTCTTGTAATGGCGCGTTGCACGCTGCACGCTGTAAACCGCCAGACCAATACCCCGAGAAGTATCCCCCGATTTGTGACATGCTTGATGTCTCGAATGAGCGGATCATGGGACCCACCGCAGGAAATAGCATACGGTGCTAAGTTAAATAACTAAGTTATTTAAGAAATTGATATTCATGAAATATCATGTGTACTCGATGCATGTGATGCATTGAAAACAATCAATATGTATGAAGCATCGTTGTTTTAAATCCTAACCGAATAAGTCACGGATTAAGTGTCTTAAAATAGCATCATGTCCAACCATCTTCGAGTGATCGTTTGGAGGCCACATGGGCGAGCCATCCCCTGGTCGATCATTCCATGTGGAAGAGTGGCGGACGATGATCATCAAGGTGCTTTATTGGTCGCTTAACCCTTATCCTAGGCTGTCCGACCAAGCTAGTAAAGTTGGACGGACGAGATGATCTACGGCACATATTTGCGACTGCTGATGGAATTTTGGGGTTTTTAAGAGGTGCGCAAGCATCACTCTTTGGCTTGACCGAATTCACGCATGGCGTTATTTTTGGTGGGACCGACCGGGCATGCGTGTAGACGGCCTGCCGGTGTACGTGTCCATGCCGCTTTGTCTCATGAAGGTGCGATCTAGGCCACTCAACTTGTCCGGCAAAGATGAGTGGTCGTGATCGGTTTGCGATAGAAATATGTTGCCGTAAAGGATTTAGAAGCCGCGCGACATGCCACCTTTGGGCGTGCGTTTCGAGGCGCCTGGACATGGTCTACTTTGGCCGGCCGGTCACACGCACAGGTGGGCCACGGTGATCACGTTAATGTTCTCAGGACCTTTTGAGTATATATCTACGCCCTCCGTTTAGGCTGGCGAAGATGGATGGACGTGATAGAACTAAGACAGATGTACATTGCCGTAAACCCTAATTAGGGTTTTGAAATAGTCACGTACACGCAACTTGGGTCAAACGAATTTGCAAGCTGCGCTTCTCCTTTGGGGAGGTCGATCGTATGGGTCCCACGTTGGGCTGACGGTGAACATATGTGCACCTTCCGAATAGTCCTAGGCGCGATCTAAGCCATCCAATTATGCTGGCTAAGTTGGATGGTTGTGATCGATTTAAGACACTAGTGGAACTTCCGCGACCCTTTAAAGCATCACGCCAACCATGTTTCGAGCAAACGTTCATTGCTCCATGGCATTGCCGTGAGAAAGCCGATCGGGTAGGTGAAAAGTGGGTCCGCCAACGTGTGCATTAGCGTTTCCCTGACCATCCATGGGATGATCTAATACGTCCAACTAGGTTGGCAAAGTTGGACGGTTGCGATGGTTTTAAGACTGCCCCGGACAGTCTATGCTCGTTCGAGCTTCTCCGGGCAGCGCGACCACCTTACTCTGGGATGGCGTTTGACGGCGCTGGAGAGGTGTGTGTGATGTTCGAGCGGCTGTGGTCATCACGAAAATCGCCTATTCCTGCCAGGGTTTGGCTAGGCTTGATAAATTATGCGGCCAACTTGTGTGGCCACGATCGTTTCTGAGACTGATATGGACAGTCTAGATTTCCCTTAAGGAAATTATGGATGCTCGATCGGGCTAACCAAAGAGCGTCGATGCGAGACTCTCTTTGTCAGAGAGTGATATAGCTTGTGTGGGTACTTCGTGCATGTCTCACTATTTGCACGGAGATTCATGCTACTCTGCTGAGAGTGAACACTCAGTCATCATGTCATACAAATAATGAGAGTTCAGCTGAGAACACAGCATGGAAAATACTAGGCAAATCATGCATTAATTATTAATGCTGGTAAAATTCACATAATATTTGGGATTGCTGTTGCACGCTCCATTCTGGGTGAATTTTGTGTATTTATTGAATTGCTTCAAATAAAGCGAAGAGGTTTTCTGCACTCTGCCACTTCTTAAACGACCTTTCCCTTTGCAAGGTGACAGCGCCTAAAATACTGGTTTTACAATTTTAGCCCTGAACTAAAATCCACCATCAACATTAAGTCCCCTGCCTAGCACCTAATGGTTGCACTATTGCGGGGTAGGCATTAGATGGTGATAGTTTGAACGTTAGAACAATTAAGCTAAAGTAAAAGAATATTTTCCGTAGAGATGAACACCATCTTACGCCTTAAACGTCCCGGAGCTGGTCAAACCATTCATGTCCAGCGACTTTTCCGACCTTGATTAGGGTTTGAAAGAAAGCACGACTTGGTCGGTGTTGAATCCTTACTCATCGGATAAACCTCGTCGCAGCCGATTTGGTCTTCCTTTAGGGTTTCCTCGATATATATATGTACAGGTGGGGATTCAGAACTACCCTTTACTGTTTCGTGATAGGGTTTTCTTGTAAAAACTCCACCTTTTCATCATGTCCAACAGCAGTAGATCGTCTTCTTCACACCAACCAGGCTTTCCTGTTAAGCGTACACGACTTGCATCTGAGGTATGATTCCGAGCCTATCTCTTGATTTCAATGACGCCATTATTTATTTATTTTACTTTTATTACTTTTATTTCAGTGTGAACGAATTCCCGAGCTTCGCGATGGCTCCCCTCCTCGTATCCTCCGAGTTAAGAAGACCATACCAGTTCGTTCTTCTTCTCTTTCTCTTTTCCGAACAATTGTTTGTTCTTCATGATCAGGTGAATAAACCTCCCTTTTTCGCAGAGATACCCTACTGGAACATGTGTGACAGTGATCGATGATGACAACTTAACTAGTCCTCTTCCTTCAAACTCAAACACGCCTACCCCCGCGGATCTTGAAATGCTGATCTGGGTATCTTATCTTATGAATATCCCAACGCAGGCCTTTCGTTCGATGTCCACATGAGATGTCTATCTTCCAGTTACCGAACTGTCAGCGGATTCTTAGTGTGGAAGGATTTTGTGTCTTTATACACAAAATTATGGAGAAAGTACGGCCATATCGCAACCAGGAATGTAGTTCGACACTGTTCGTCTGCTTTGGTCACCACAGTAAACTGCCTTCTTCCCATGATTGATGAGATGGAGAATATCTCTATCCGCAACATTGCTGAATCAAACCTCGAAAAGTGGGAAAACATGGTGTCTACCTGCGAATCCATGGAGTTCAACGTGGGCTGGTTGCGCCAGCGTCTTGAAATCATCAAGGTTGATCGAGCTGGTATCCTCGTGAATGTAGTTCCTGCTGCGAAAGCTATCTTGGAGGAGGAGAAGGCTCTGGCTGCGGAATCAGAGAAGGTGGAGCAGGCAGTTCAAAACTTGAAGAATAGGACAGAGAGATACCAAACTAGGTTGAAGATGATGCTCTCAAGGAACTATAATCTGCTGGACGGCCTCTTCTAAGTTGTGCTCAGCTGTACTCCCTTGTTGTCAATGGCGTTCACGTCATCATATTTTTTTTCGAACATCCATGAGAAATGAATTGCATTGGTTTTTTGGTAGATGGATGAAGTTTTACATTAACGTATTTTTTGAATAAATCGATAATTCAAATGTGTAATGAAAAACGCATGTATTGCCATGTCATGGGACAGTAGCGGGACAATGATCAAGCATGGTATGCCTTGAGCCATTTTCCGTTAATGACTGCTTCTAACTTGCCTCCATCCACCTTAACGACCTTGTAGTAGCCGGTATTGTAAGCCTTGGTAATCACGTAGGGACCTTACCATTTCGGAGAGAACTTTGGTGCAGACATGTCTTGCTGAATGTGCTTGGCCATCTTCAAGATTAAATCTCCTACTTTAAAAACACGTGGCTTTACAGTCTTGTCATACGCCCTGGAGATCCTATTTCTGTACACTTGAGTACGTTCCTCTGCCTTGCTTCTTCTGGAATCCAGAGTGTCTAACTCAGCGATTCTTGAGTTAGATGCTTCAGCCTCGTTCCAGTGGACCCCACTTGCTGCTGCAATCCTGGTTGATGGGATCTTGATTTCTGCTGGGAGGATCGCGTCCGCACCGTAAACAAGTGAATATGGAGAAACCCCAATGGAGCTTCTAGGTGTTGTCCGATACGCCCATAGCGCCATCGGCAACTGTTCGTGCCACTCTCTAGGATTGTAATGTAATGTTCGACTGAGAATCTGAATTAACGTTTTGTTGGTGCTCTCAGCCTGTCCATTTCCTTGAGGGTAGTATATGGTGGAGAAGACCTGTTTAATTCCATATTCTTCAAGCAACGCTCGTACCTGTTTGTTAGCGAAGGGGGTGTCGTTATCAGTGATAATATACTTAGGCTCACCAAAACGACAAATGATGTACTCTTTAATGAAAGCCGCGATCGTTGCTCCTGTAGTCCCTCGTAGAGGAATAGCCTCAACCCATTTGGTGAAATATTCTGTCGCGGTTATGATGTACTCGTCGTCGCTTCGATGACGGCGGATTGATATTCCCAATAACGTCAAGTCCCCAGCTATAAAATGGCCATGGACTGCTTATTGAGTGTAAATGAGTGGAAGGTGCGTGAACAAGGTTCCCATGAATTTGACATTTGTGGCAGCTTCGAACAAATGCAGCTGCGTCATCCTCCATGGTCAGCCAATAGTATTTCTCGTGTATCTGGAGAAACGGTTTCCTCTTACCTTGATGTTCCACTTCATGCATTTCGTTCAACATAATTGGAATCTCTACCTCAGCCAGGCACCGTAACAGATCGCCTCCAAAGCTTTTGCGATACAGGATCCCTTCGTGAAATACGAATCGCTTCGCCTTTTGTTTCATCTTGACAACATCCTTTTGATTAGCAGGAGTTACTCCGTCACGGAGATAGCTAATGTACGGCTCCCTCCAGGTCCCCGATGACTTATCTTTGAAAACCTCTAGTTGATGTGGCGGCGCTTGACAATTTGAGCAAGACTTTTGGAGTAGCCGAGATTGAGTCTCCATTTCTGGCCAGTAATAGCCCAGGCGTTGAAGACGACGATAGAGGTTACCACCAAGGTTTGCCCGCATATTTCATCGTGAACGTGGTTAATCCGCAACGGAGCTTCTTCATCTCTGAAACATCTTGATAGGGAACCATCCGGGTTTCGATGATATAGCATACCATGAAGCATGAAGAAGTTTTGCAGGGTTTTGAGACTGACCTTTCCTTGAGAAAGCGAGCTGCTAAGCTCCTAAATGATCGGAGTTCGCCAATCGTAGGTTCCAGTGTCTTTGCATTGTGAAATCCACGTTGATTATATCGTTCTTCTCTTCACCGTCAGGGTTTCTTCTAAACCTTCGAACTGTAATTTAGATGCCAGCGTTGCTAAACAATCGGTGTGTTTGTTGTTGCTACGTCCAACATGGGTTATGGTTGCATCAGCAAAGTAGTTTAGTAACCTTTGCGCTTCTGATCGGTATGGAGATAGTGTCACCTCCTTCAATGCATGTATTCCATTCATCTGATTAACTAGTAGCTTAGAGTCACCCCTTATTTCCAGACGTATGACCCCTGCTTGTTTGGCTAATGATAGTAGTGCATTGAAAGTCCAGCTTGAAGGAGTGTGAGAAAACTTCACCGGTTGGAGATACTAGGACTATGCATGCCCCTTCAGTGTCATTGCTAGGAGTGGCAGAGCTGTAAAAATATAACATCCATTCATCTTCGTCGACAAAGGAGAAGTATGGAAATTCTCCAGGAAGATCCTCGCGTAGCGCAGTAGTGCCTTCCCCAGGGAATGCTGCTAGTAAATCTGCAACTGCTTGTCCCTTGATAGCTCTAGGTGATGCACACGTTATGTCTAACTCTGACATTTGGAGAAGCCACTTAGCCGACCTTCCCATCAGGACCGGTTTTGAAAGCAAAAACTTCGCGGGATCAGATTTAGATATGAGTACCACCTTGTTGGATAGCAGGTAATGTCTGAACTTTTGAATGGAATGGATTAGGGCTAAGCATGCCTTATCTGCCTTGGGATATCTGAGCTCAGCATCTCTCAGTATTCGGCTGAAATAGTATATAGGATGTTCGATTCCCTCGTCATCTTGTTGAGCGAGCAAAGCCCCGACGGCGGTATCACTGAAAGCAGTGTAGAGACATATCGGTCTTCCTTGGACGGGAGACTTCATGATGGTTGGAGATGACAATATTCGCTAAATCTTTCGAAACGCTTCTTGTTGTACTGCGGTCCAAACGAAACTTGCTCCTTTCTTCAGCAAGGGGGTGAATGAAGCAATGAGCTGGGCTAAACCAGGTATAAAACGTCGAATGTAGTTCACCTTGCCCATGAAGCTTTGGAGTTCCTTCACAGCTCGTGGTGGAGGCATCGTGAGGATAGCTTGAGTCTTGGATGGGTCCACTTTGATCCCCTCGGCAGTTACCTGGAATCCCAGAAATTTGCCTGAAGAGACGCCGAAAGCGCATTTCAAAGGATTCATCTTCAATTTGTATTCACGACACCTTTCGAACACTTGCCGTAGGAATCATGTGTGGTCCGCCCGAGCTTTTGATTTGACTACTATATCATCCACGTAGTCTTCGACTTGCTTATGCATCATGTCATGGAAGATTGCCACCATAGCGCGTTGATACGTTGCGCCGGCATTCTTTAACCAAAAGGCATAACAATATAGTAAAAATTTCCAAGAGGAGTACGAAAAGCTGTCTTACTTGCGTCATGCTCACACATCCTTATCTAATTGTAGCCACTATATCCATCCATGAAGGAAAACATGCCGTGTCCGCTGATGGCATCTACTAACATGTCGATGTTAGGTAGAGGAAAATCGTCCTTGGGGCAGCATTTGTTCAAGTCTTTGAAATCCACGCAGCACCGGATCTGTCCGTTTTTCTTTTTCACCGGAACCACATTAGCCAACCAGGTCGGGTGATGAATGGGTTTAATGAAGCTAGCAGCTAGCAACTTCTGAATCTCAGTCTTGATTTGCTCTTCCACCTCGTGCCTGAATTGCCTCGGAGACTGTTTGATCGACTTGGATCCGGGTATTACATGTAGATGATGGGTGACCAATTTTTCACCTAAACCGAGCATCTCTTCATACGTCCAAGCGAATATGTCCTAGTATTCTTTGAGAAGTTGCACGAGCTTCGTGCGTTCATCCGTGGACAAAGTTGAGATGATGGAGATAGGCCTGGGAGATTCTTCATTCCCGATATTAACGATTTCGAGCTCATCAGTCGTGGAGTTGGTGCCGTCTTGCAGCTGTCGTGGAGCGTCCAGCACCTCTTCTTGTGGCTCGTCGTTTTTATAGCATTCGACTGGGCGGAGAGACTGGGCATCAGTCTCCCCTACTAATTGCTAACAGCGGCGTCGGTACACAGTTTTCCCTTTCTGATTACGGCTCTCAACAAAATTTCGTTCCCTCTTAGTGTGAACGTGGGTCGCTGCTTTACCGGATAAAGAAGAACGCCTTGTCAGCAAAGATGCATCGTGGGGCTTAGCCCTCAATGATGCAATTCGGTCCTCCTCCTGGATTGACGCCCAAATGGGGAGTTGGATGCAATGAACTTTGTCAGATTATTCCCGCGGAGCTTCTCTTGGTTCAAATAATTTCACTCGACATATCGGTGCGTAAGGAGACAACGATGCAGGGATACGAACGACTTCTTTATTCAGCATAGTCTTCGGGCATTGGTGATACGTCGAAGGGACAATCCTATTTTCATGAAGCCATGGTCTCCCTAGTATCATATGGTAGTCCGGCTCCTTTTCTATGACTTCGAATTTCACCTTTGACTGAACGGGCCCTACAGATAAATTCAGATTGACATACCCATACGTATTGGTTTGGTTTCCTTCAAAGTCTGTCATCGTGGTAGGCTGTCGCACGATCTTTCTTGGGCGTACCTTAGCCGTCTTGAGTGTCTTGAAAGTAATCACATTCGAAGATGATCTTGTGTCGATGATGGCCCTCTTGAACTCTGAATCCTTGATGCGCACAGCAACGTGTAAGGCCCGGTTGTGACCCTCTTCCGCCATCATGTCTTCCTCTATAAATGTAACATTATTCACAGACATCTCTGATGTTTTTGAGACTTCTAGACGTGAAGGAGTTAAATGCACGTCTAGGGATATCTGGTTAATTGCAGCAAACGTCTCCGCCTGCTGATTCTTCGAGAGGTGTAAAAGTTCGCACAAACTTTCCACTAGAGAAGCTGCTTCCTAATCCACCGGCCTCCGGTTCATAGTGAAACTATTAATTTGGGGAGGATCATTCCCCAGTGTAGAAGTCTCCGTGATAGGACCGCTCATATCTGATGTCATCTTGATGAGGAGATCGAGTATGTCGTTTATCGCTTCTTTGATCAGGTCCATGTTCTTCGTGTGAATCTCCTGCACCCGTGCTAACTCGATCAATGTTGGGATTCTTCCGGTTACACCATCAGATACACCATTGGTAAGAGAGGTATCTCCATTAGAAGAACTTCGACCAGGATTTGAAGCTGGGGCAGTCCTAAGACCAACCATTTTGAAATCAACCAAATGGGATTGGGTATTGAAGAAATTGAGTTCACAACCGAGAGATTAATCTCCCACTATGGTCGCCAATTGTTTATGGATAAAAAACTATTTCTGCTGGTTTTGGTAATTTTGGGTGTGTGGATGAGAAATGAATCTAAACCCTAAACAAATGCGCTGCACGTGAGTGATTTTGATTCGAGAGATCAATCTGTACAATTCTGGCCTAAACCAAGAAATGGCTTATCCAGACTTGCTTCGGTCACAAAGTGAAGGAGATGGGGTTGATCTTAGGGAGGGAAGCGAAGAAGGTGTTGAGATTGTGAAGGTGTTGGCTATTTATGACTTGTATCAGAATGGTGATTTCTGGATACTGATGACAACACTTGGCTTTTTCCGTGTTGTTTGAAGATAGGTCGAAGAACCTATTTATACAAGTCATTGAGCGCAACCCTTCGTCTCGTAGGAAGAGGAGGAAGTGGAGTGATGGAGTAGTGGGGTCGTGTGTGAGTGATTGTCACACGATCACGCTTTTGCCCACTTCCATCATCATCGTTAACCGTCCATGCCTCCTGACACGTTCTTGTAATGGCACGCTGCACGCTGTAAACCGCCAGACCAATACCCCAGTAAGTATCCCCCAGTTTGTGACATGCTTGATGTCTCGAATGAGCGGATCATGGGAGACACCGCAGGAAATAGCATACGGTGCTAAGTTAAATAACTAAGTTATTTAAGAAATTGATATTCATGAAATATCGTGTGTACTCGATGCATGTGATGCATTGAAAACAATCAATACGTATGAAGCATCGCTGTTTTAAAGCCTAACCGAATAAGTCACTGATTAAGCGTATTAAAATAGCATCATTTCCAACCATCTTCGAGTGATCGTTTAGAGGCCGCATGAGCGATCCATCCCCTGGTCGATCATTCCATGTGGAAGAGTGGCGGACGATGATCATCAAGGTGCTTTATTGGCCGCTTAACCCTTATCCTAGGTCATTCGACCAAGGCCGGTAAAGTTGGACGGACGAGATGATCTACTGACATATTTACGACTTGCGATGGAATTTTGGGGTTTTTAAGAGGTGCGCAAGCATCACTCTTTGGCTTGACTGAATTCACGCATGGCGTTATTTTTGGTGGGACCGACCGGGCATGCGTGTAGACGGCCTGCCGGTGTACGTGTCCATGCCGCTTTGTCTCATGAAGGTGCAATTTAGGCCACTCAACTTGTCCGGCAAAGATGAGTGGTCGTGATCGGTTTGCGATAAAAATCCGTTGCCGCAAAGGATTTAGAGGCCGCACGACATGCCACCTTTGGGCGTGCGTTTCGAGGCGCCTGGCCATGGTCTACTTTGGCCGGCCGGTCATACGCACAGGTGGGCCCACGGTGATCACGTTAATGTTCTCAGGACCTTTTGAGTATATATCTACGCCCTCCGTTTAGGCTGGCGAAGATGGATGGACGTGATAGAACTACGACAGATGTACATTGCCGTAAACCCTAATTAGGGTTTTGAAATAGTCACGTACACGCAACTTGGGCCAAACGAATTAGCAAGCTGCGCTTCTCCTTTGGGGAGGCCGATCATGTGGGTCCCACGTTGGGCTGACGGTGAACATATGTGCACCTTCCCAATGGTCCTAGGCACGATCTAAGCCATCCAATTATGCTGGCTAAGTTGGATGGTTGTGATCAATTTAAAACACTAGTGGAACTTCCGCGACCCTTTAAAGCATCACGCCAACCATGTTTCGAGCAAACGTTCATTGCTCCATGGCATTATCGTGAGAAAGCTGATCGGGTAGGTGAAAAGTGGGCCCGCCAACGTGTGCATTAGCGTTTCCCTGACCATCCATGGGATGATCTAATCCGTCCAACTAGGTTGGCGAAGTTGGACGGTTGCTGTGGTTTTAAGATTTCCCCGGACAGTCTATGCTCGTTCGAGCTTCTCCAAGCAACACGACCACCTTACTCTGGGATGGCGTTTGACGGCGCTGGAGAGGGGTTTGTGATGTTCGACCGGCTAGGGCATAAGTGGGCCCGCCGGTGGTCATCACGACAATCGCCTATTCCTGCATGGGTTTGGCTAGGCTTGATAAATTATGCGGCCAACTTGTGTGGCCGCGATCGTTTCTGAGACTGATATGGACAGTCTAGATTTCCCTTAAGGAAATTATGGATGCTCGATTGGGATAACCAAAGCACGTCGATACGAGACTCTCTTAGAGAGTGATATAGCATGTGTGGGTACTTCGTGCATGTCTCAATATTGGCACAGAGATTCATGCTACTCTGCTGAGAGTGAACACTCAGTCTTCATGTCATGCAAATAATGAGAGTTAGGCTGAAAACACAGCACGGAAAATACTAGGCAAATCATGCATTAATTATTAATGCTGGTAAAATTCACAGAATATTTGGGATTGTTGTTGCACGCACCATTCTCGGGTGAATTTTGTGTATTTATTGAATTGCTTCAAATAAAGTGAAGAGGTTTTCTCGCACTCGCCACTTCTTAAACGACCTTTCCCTTTGCGGGAGGTGACAAATACCTAAAATACTGGTTTTACAATTTTGGCCCTGAACTAAAATCCACCATCAACACAAGCATCTTAAACCAAGTATTTGTAAATTCTTCTTCATCCTCGTGATCATAAACACAACTTGTGAAATCGATTTCAAAATCGTTAAACTTATGAAACACATGGCTAAGATGCTTCGCAACGTTTTGATAAATATGCCACATACACAACCGGTGACATGATTTTGGATAATGTGAAGCTAATGCTTTAGCCGTTGTTGCATCTTGGTCAATGAAAATACTTTTCATCCTTTTTTTTTTAGCATTAAAAAAGTATCAAACAAACGGATAAAAGTTTATGCACTTTCATCATACAACAATGCAACACCAAATATAATTGATTGTTTATGATGATTCACTTGGATAAAGATGGCAAAAAGGTCGTCTTCTTTGTTTTTCCTGTAAGTAATATCAAAATACACTATGTCGCCGAATAGATCATAATCTAACATCATCATAGCATCAACTCGGGAAATGTTAGTTATCAAATCATCTTGTATAGCCGAAAATAATTAGGATCATTTAATTGCATCTTTTGTAGATATTATAATACACCACCTGTATCTTCAGACTTTATTTTCTTGTTCGCTTGGTGCGCAAGTAATTTTTATGATCTATAGGTATAAACCCAAGATTCTCAATACCACCAACTTGTCTACTCATAAACTCAAAAGCAATTTAGGAGCAATTCCTAAACTATTAGCCATATCAATTTGAGTTGCATTTGTGATACTTTGATTTTTGTGTGATCTAAAAAGATGAGACTTAATAGGAATAGTATTCATATGTCCCCATTTCTGGTGTTTCAGTCACCTTTAGTAACACGATATTTACAATCGGGTGTATTGTTAATTTTCATTTTTTCTAGGCACCCAAACCTCGTTTCTGCACGGTGATTGTTTTAAATTAGCATCACGCTTACCTACTCACGAGTACCTTGAGTTGAAAAAACGTAAAGTCTATCTCTTAACTTGCTATGTGTTCTACTTTTTCTAATACTGAAACCCATCATAAAAGCATGCGCATTATAAAATTTGAATACAATTTTTCAGTTTCGAACTCCATTCCAATAACTTAGATTTCTTCTTTTCGTATTTTAGAATGCATCAAATCGACCTTTTTAGTATTCGTTGGCTCATCAATACATTCATCAACATTTCTAGTATTTATTGGATCTTCAGTGCATTCATCAATTAAAGAAATATTTAAATTTATAGCTTGATCAAAATCCAATCTTCGATTAGTGACTTTCTTCCGTAAATTTATCTGCAGGGCATGTGTTCTACAACATCATAAATAAAAAACATAAATTAGTATATATATATATATATATATATATATATATATATATTGATTAGATGAAATATACAATATGATTAATATTCATATAAATTGTACCTCCGAACTCATCAAGCACAAAGAACTAGTGATTAAAATTTTAATGTTGTATGATTTTTTGTTTTTTCTTAGGATTATGAACGAAGTATAAAAGGGTCCGGATCGTGTAACAAAGGGTTTTGACAAATGTCATAGAATGTTGGATGATAGATATCTTATGACTAGAAGAAAAGACAACGATATATCCAATATTTTCTTTAAATCATTTCCGTGTTTTATGTTTTTCTCCTTTAGTTTCGTCCTAATATTCTCTTCAATCTTCATAATCATCCGTTCAAAAAAAAAAAAACTGAGGCTAATGGTTTTAAACAGACTAATGGTTTTAAACAGACACAACGAGCAAATCTTCAATATACTAGTCAACTGATATGTTACAACATACAAGAGAAATCATTTCTTAGGGCATTCCCTATGGGAGCCCATTTTGATCCCACTATGGACTCTACAAAAGATAAAAATGGCTGGGAAAACGGGCATATTTAATAGTTTGCCCACTAGGTCCTTGATCAGTCGCGCATCTCTTTTAATATGCGCGGTTCATTTTTCATCTGCCAACGGACTATTGTAATCCGCATAGCCCCGAAGAATTGGCCGGCGCTTTAAGGTGATCTGCGTGGCCCTTCTCTGCCTGCCGACGGATAAATCTGATTTTCACCATCCAACGACTCTAATTCTTTAGCCTATAAATTCAGCTCATTTCAACTTAAAATTCACACCTTCTATACCTCTACCTCTAAATTTCTTAATTTCATACCATCCAATCTTCATTTTTCCTTCATTTGAAGCACGGTACTCTTACTATCTCAATTTATCCGAAAAATTTCCAAAAATCCCTTGCTACAACAAACATGGTGTTATAGCACTGCTCGGTCGAACTCGCAAGCGTTGCTATCTCAAGCTTGTTTGTCAAGTTTAGTTGCCAAAACTATAAGTCTTGATTTCTAATCTACTTATAGCTATGTCTCGGATTAGGATAGAATGTGTAGTTTACCTATAGACTTCACGGCGTTCATCGATTGAAGACGAAGAACTACTAAAGGGAGCTTGTGGAACTTCATCAACAAAAGGTATGCGGAGACTTGAACTCGTCTATCATTTAGAAGTTTATTTTTATTCTATCTCTTATTGAGACAAAAGTCGTATAGCTATATAGACTTTACTTTATACACATTTGATATTTCGACCTGAGTTTAACTCGCTTACATATTTCTCGAAATATCTGTTGGTAAGCTTTCGCTTTAACCAAGTTCATCTTTATTCTTGACGAAAGTCAAAAGATGATCATTTGAAAATCGCCTGGTAACATCTTACATGATTTGTGTGAGACAATCATTTGATGTAGACTCGGAATGATTTGTATTGATCATTGATCACTTGAAAATTGCTTTGAAGCTAATAGTTTGTGTGAGACAGCTATTCCCGTCTTCTAAGAATATTTCAATGATTAAAATGGAGTTTAGAACGATTAACCATTGATTGGATATACAATAGTATGCGTACTTGTATGCTAACTATTGCAAGTTACTCCAAGTCCGGGAACCATAGTATGCATACCCGTGTGGGTACTTGTTTAATAGTTGAAGTCCAGGAACTTAGTATGCATATCTGTATGCGTACCGGCTTAACAGTTCAAGTCCGGGAATTCAACTGAGTTTGGTCGTGAACGAAAGTATGCATACGCATTCGCATACTGGCGAACCCAGACCAAGTCCGGCTACTTAGGTATGTGTACCCGTTTGCATACTTGAGTGGGTTAAGTTCTAAAATCGGTTTGTTCATGAAAAAATACATTTATATAATAAGGAATGCAATATTTTACAAATCTTGGCTATAATGTTCATGAATTGATTCGAGTGAATCAAAATCGATTTTGCTTCAATTGTGTCTTGTATACTTCTACGAGAATATAAACAATTGAACAACTCTAAAACTAGTTTCATTTGAGTCATTTGAACTAGTTGTGATTAAGATGAACAAGGTTGATATGAAAGTGTTCCTATGGCTAACTTCGGTTAACTATTATTGTGCCAACAAGGTTACACGTTTAGGTAAGGTTACCCATATCTAAATGAAGTCACTTTTCATTTGTGTATAACAAGCTAAGTTCGGTCTAACAGTTGAATGATATTAGCTTGAATCTAATCAGGTTTTCATCTAACGGTGAATATTGAATGCTTTGTTACTAAGGTAACATTGATTGTAAACCATGATTTGAAGACTGTATAAGGGAGAACTCTAGCAACTCGGAAACCTAATCCCCACACCTCTTGTGTGATACTAGTTGCGACTAGAGTCGATTCTCCTTTAACCTAGGTTTTTTTTGAAACCATTATAGGTTAACGACTTAAAGACTTCATTTGGATTCCGAAGCCAGACCCAACTATTTTCTCTGTAGTTGCGTGTTCTAAACTTACTTTGTTCTATTGTATTGAGTACTATCTTCTCTAAGATTTGCTCGAGATTCAATCTCCGATAGGTAAGATAAAAAATAGTCACAAACATCTTCGTTTCATCATTTGTGATTCCACAATATCTTGTTGTGCTTCCATACGGTTAAGATCATTCTGATGTATCAATTGGTTCATGTTCACCCTTATTTATCAAAAGACGGAACAAAAAACTCATAGGTATTTCTGTGGGATACAAATTTATCTATTCAATAGACTTTTATGTGTGAGACAGATTTGTTTATCAAGTCTTCGACTTTGGGTCGTAGCATTAACTCTTAGTTATGGGTGAGATCAGCTAAAGGGAATCAAGTGCGTAGAGTCCTGCTAGGATTCAGAGACGTAAGGAACGCGACTGTACCTTAATCGGTGTGAGATTGGTTAGGGCTCAACTATATTCCAGTTCGAAGTTAACTTGTAGTAGGCTAGAGTCTGTAGCGGCTTAATACAGTGTGGTGTTCAAATCTAGACTAGGTCCCGGGGTTTTTCTGCATTTGCGATTTCCTCGTTAAAAAATTTTCTGGTGTCTCTGTTATTTCTTTTCCGCATTATATTTGTTTATATAATTGAAATATCATAGGTTGTGCGTAGTTCAATCAATTAGATAATCCAACCTTTGGTTGTTGATATAAATTGATTGGCACTTAAACATTGGTCTTTGGTACCATTCAAGTTATTTCTCATAATAATCAGGCTCGTGGATTTCTATCTGTTTGATTTGCTGATTACATTAAGAAACAAAGATATAACTCTTGGATGTATTTTCCTTTATTGAGTCTGACTGTCTAGTTGATTCTCTTGGAAGTATATTGGAGTTAGTCCATACAGATTGCCAAAACGAAATATTAGGTGTGGTTGTTAGACCCCCGCTTTTTCGATTGGTATCAGAGCAGGCAAACACGTTTAGGACCTCATAAGTCTGTGTCTGTAGCAATCTGAATCTGTGGACAAGAAATTGTCTCATTCATACGCATACAAAAATGTCTTCCAAAGTTTTTGATTATGCCCAATGTCTTGGGCTTACCTCAAAGGATAACTCCTTAGCTGATTCTTCCGAATCCCGAGGTAGAAAATTTGTTCTATCAAATTCTGATAACATTTCTCTGATGAGACATTTGACACTATGTCAGAAGTTGAAATGGAACTCACCAGAACGTTAAAAAAATCTGCTGAGATTATTGACATTCAAGATTCTAAAATAAAGTCTCTTGAAGAAAAACATGCTCAGCTCATTGATGAACTCGAGAAGTCTCTTAATCGATAACGGGAACTCTACAGTATCGTTGAGTCCTTCTCTAACAATATCGAAAACCTTGTTCAAGAAACTACCCTACATCGTGAAAAGATTAGTGTTCTTGAATATATTGTTAAAGAAGATTCAATTAGAGAAAAACGTTTGATCGAGACTCATTCATCAGATCTGAACAACTTTCGTGTTGAAAAAGAGAAACTGGATTGCATCACTTCTTCTAGCCCAGAAACAATGCAAATCCTTGGAAAAGGAAAACTCTATTTTAGTGAGTAAACCCTCTTCTATGCCAATCTCTAATTCTCATATGGGATTACAGTACGCGAAGAAATTTACTCCAAAGGAAGAGTCTACTTAGAAATGTTTACATAACTTGCAATCTTCTAATAGGGCTACGAGTCTAAAACATGTTCCTTCCGATGTCTCTCTTTTACGAACCTGTTCCTTTTACGGGAAAATGAATCATTATGATTCACATTGTTTTGCTAGGAAGAAACAGATTTCTGATCTTCAAAATCTACTTCTTTTTGGTGTCGACTGAGTGAATTGTCTGACGACATCTAAAATGGATTTCATTGCTGCTGAAAAACCAGAATTCTCATGCACTAGGTTTCCAAAGTCACTCTTCTAAAAATCTTTACAGGAATCGTGTCCCTCCTAATGACGCTAATATTTACACTACAAATGCACACATTTTAAGTGCTAATGAGAAGAAGTCTGGTAGATCTAAGTCTAGAAGATGAAATTTTCTCACCCGACCCTCGGAACCAATCTCTAGAGGTCGTAGATTTAGTCCTCAGAAAAATCCTTCTGATGGAAACTCAAAAAGCTTTATGTCTTATTTCTACGGGATAAGAAATAACCGAAGAAAGGTGGGGAATACAAGGCTCAAAATTTTAGATGGTACTTACAGTTTATCTCTCAATGTTCATGGTGGGATTACATCTCACTTTGCTACCTAGCTCTAGGTAATCTCATCCTTTTATCTAACTTGAGAGTTGCAAGGATGACATTTGCGAGATTCTCAAGTCTACTGTAGGTTATCATTTGTCTTGTGTTGGGTTTAGTTGTTTTCTTCTTTTGTGAAGGTTGAGTCATTTCTTGACTCCCAGTAACTAATGTATCTTTTCCTTACGCTCTGATTAATTCTTTTGATTATTGAGCTATGAAGGTAACAAATATATGAAAACAAAGAGTATTTCCTTATCCTTGGATCTTTTCTGATCCATTAACCTTTCATAACCGGTCCACGAACATCCGTGTCTTTCTTGGGAGTTTTAGGGTTTCCATAACAAGGGTGTCCTTCTCTTGTTCGTAAACATATATATTTTTTATATTGTTTTTCCTTCCCTAATAAAAAAAATGGATAATTCCTCAAGACCTCAGGAAGTGGTGAATCTTGAGATGGAAGAAGACATTAAAGGATGCGATTCTGTTCAAGAACTTGTCTTGAAAAAGGGGATTGAAAGGAAAGAGTACAACTCCTGGATTGGAGAATCTTTCAAGGATTTATTTTATTTTTCAGAATGACTCTAAGGTCGAATTTGCAAATCTTTAACTGCAAATTAATCAACTCTTTGATGGACAGTCCAAAATCCTAGAAAAGCAAAAGATCTTGATTCGAAATCAGAAGAAACTCATCGTGGACTGTGTCAAAGCTAGGCAGCTTGCCCGCATTGTTGATCGGAAAGTTAATGTTCTAACTCATGAACATGGAGTTTCTAAGGCCAAAAGAATCAAGGACATCAGTGATACCTTTTATGATGGACCCTTTCAAAGGTATGATGTTTATCAAAGAAACTTTGATTTTGTCTAGGAAACTTCTTATGAGAATTTATTCTTGTGTTTTAAGAAGGATAACTAGGGCTTGGGATAGCCTATATTTACACATTGTGATTAATGTTTTCAGATTTATTTATTTAAATTCTAAAGTTTATTTGGAAGATGATTTTTTAATCTTTATTGGTTTTATATATGCAAATAATGCTTGGGATAATGTGTGTTTATGTCCAACTAAGATTTTATTTGTCAAAAGTTAAATCTATTATGTCATGCAAATATTGATAGAAGATAAAATGAACTTTTGATTTCAAATTTAGTTTATATCAATGCAAATATTGATGAAAATAGAATAAATCTTTGTATTTATGTTGTAGGATCAGATTCATGATTAATAAGCAGCGGTGTCACGAGGAGTCTAAAATAAACGACGCGATGAATAACGACAAAACAAAACAATTGGAAGACATGAAACTGGTTTTATGAATATTCGTGCCAAGTCATTAGGAGAGAAAGTTTAAGAGCGCTTTAATTTCTAAAGTGTAATTCCTATTGTCTTGTGCAAACATTTCATGAAATCAATTAATAAATATTCTTGATTTTTTCAATGGATTCATTGGAGAGATACTTTCATTACAGAAAAGAAAAAATCAAGAAGAAATGCACTGAGAACCAACGACATTGTATGGGAGACTTCTTTGGAGAAAGGAGGAATTTTAATACGAAAATGATAGAAAAATTCCCCAAAGTTTGATTTGATAGAGGTGTACATACTTGGAGGTTTAACAATGGACAAGGGAGGAGGCGAGCAAGGAATGAATGGAGAAATGAATCCAGAAAACGAAGAAATCATAGAAAGATTGATGAAGAGAGAGACAAATATTGACAAGAGTTGGAAAATATGAGATAAAATTAAAGTGTGAGATCAAGTTCAAGATCGATTAGGGAAGAAAGAAGGAGAGAGTTTTACCAACGAAGAAGAAAACCAACAAGAAACACAAAAATCAGAAGATGATCCACATTGACCCGATTCTTTGAAGGAGAATAATCTTGCACGGGAGAGAAGAATTGAGAAGAAACCAGAGATTGAGGATGACATTGAGAGGCACTACATTGAACACCACGGCTACCTCTAAGAGCCGTCCTAAGTTTGACAAGAAAGAAGGAAGGGAACAAATCGTACCATAGTAAGAATATGAGAGGGTGCATCTTAAATAATCATTGGGTTCAAAACAGGCACTTAGAAGGAGATTAAAGACCAAGAGAATCAAATTAGGCAAATGAACAAATCTTAAGAGAATGAGTTGCCCTTCACGCTAAATTCAATCCTACCGCATTAACCAACATCTTTGATGGAACAGCCTTTCATGTGTATGTTGCAGTTGAGAACTTGATGCTATGTCCAAAGAAATAAAATGGTTTTGAAGGTCCTGCGAAGGAACATAATCACATCATTTAACTATTTTACAAGCCACATTTTGGGAGCATACATAAAGTAACAACTCTTCACACCCAATTTGATAGTAGGGTTGAACCGGTTGAGCTTACTGACAATAAGATGGAGAACCATGTGAAATGGCCCATCCTTTCATTTGTTGCTCATTATAATTTTTAGAATCAAAAAATACAATCACGTCATTATGCCTTAGAAGAAAGATTGAATTCTTATCCATCGCGAACACAAGCTCGATAAAATTTGCCTCAATTCATAAATTTGGACAAAGATTTCAATGAGGACAAAAGATAGTTTTATCTACAACCGTTATAATAAGATTGAGGCTAGATCATTGATTACGAAAAATAATCATTCTTGCTGTGTGGAAAAGATTAAGCACCTTGATTCTGAGTTTTGCTCTTAATCAAACAAACGATTTCTAAAGAGAATTATTCTCGTTTATTTTTTTTGTGATTGAAGTTGGAACAAAAGCTAAAATTTGGATTTTCATGCATTCAAAGAGTCTTTGCGAGATGATAATGATAAAGAACAATAATCATATTTCTTTCTCTGATTTTGGTTGTGAAACTAGAGATTAACCAAAACAGTTGATTGATGACGTAAAACTGTTGGGCGATCAACTGTTGCGTCAAGGAAGTTCGGTAAATATTCTTTTTTACCACACTTACAAGACGATGGGAGGAAAGGATGAGGATTTGATCCCCTCGACATACAAAGATATATGGCTTTAATGGCACCGCAACAAGCAAAGTTTCACATGAGAATACCTCTTCAAGGATTATCAACTATGTTTTATTCGTGGTTGACGTGGAATCTAATTGGGAGGGCCATGGCTTCATGAAATCTTGGTTCAACATACCACCAACAATGTGATTACACATTGCTATGGCCAACAATTTTCATCTTGCAATGTTTTTAGATTTATTTATTTAAATTCTAAAGTTTATTTGGAAGATGATTTTGCATTCATAGGCTCCTGAAATGAATGGAGAAGAATGGAGTTCTTCGGAGAGATTTACACGTCTGCGAGAATAGTCTATGAAAAGGATTGGTTTTATATTAATCTTTATTGGTTTTATATATTGCAAATAATGTTATGGGATATGTGTGTTTGCGTCCGTGAACTAAGATTGTCCCATATTTGTCAAAAGTTAAATCTATTATGTCATTATGCAAATATTGATAGAAGATAAAATGAACTTTTGATTTCAAATATTAGTCTATGATATCATTATGCAAATATTGATGAAAAATAGAATAAATCTTTGTATATTCTGCATTATTGATCTTTCCATGATCCACTTCTATGTGAAAGTAATGTACCGCTTTTTGGTTGAAGCAAGTAAGTTTTCTTATGTTGAGCATTTCCGATTAAATTAATCATTGAGGTTCTCTTGTGGTTAATTTAATTGAGTTTTCTGTATACAAATTCATGTTTCATGTGATTTGTTTATGTCCAAAGAAATCGTTCTTTTCTTGTAAAAGTAAGGTTGCTCTTGTTGTTCTTTCGGGAATGACATTTTATGGGGGAGAGTTCTTCATTGAACTTGTGCTTAATTGCCAAATATTTGTGGGGAGTGCGGCTGTGGAATATTGTAGGAGTTTTCTTGTATCTTTATAAACTCCTTGATGAATACACTAAGTTTCGACTATGTGAAATCATCGAAACAAAGTTGATATGTTCTCTTTTAGTCATGAAGTATTTCTATGAGAATTTCATTATAATCCCGCTAGTTTTCGTACCTTTGCCAATTTATATTGACAAAAATGGGGAGAATTATTGTGTAGTTCACACTATAAATGCATATGTTTTACGGATCATTATGTAAGGGGGAGTGGGTTTTCATTGTGAGATGAAGTATTGACTAAGGGGGGGTGATACATATCACTGTAGTATTATTGTCAAAGTTGTGATACAATTGAACTTTGATGTTGTGTAATAATACTATGACACTGTATAACAATTATTGAGAATAACTGTTTTCTTATTGTTATGGCTACGGATCTTCAACAACTATGATGTTGATTTGAACATGTTCAGAATCACTGGAGTACTTGGAAGTGACGAAGATTTCGAGTAATGTTGAAGAACCAAGGAAATCAAGCATTTGGATGAGACTCTACAAAGTCTATTCATTTTGTGATCCATATGTATTGATAGTTTTGTCACTAAAATTGACAAAGGGGGAGATTGTTAGAGCACTAATCTGTCGAACTTGTAAGCGTTGTTATCCCAAGCTTGTTTGTCAAGTTTAGTTGCCAAAACTATAAGTCTTGATTTATAATCTACTTATAGCTATGTCTCGGATTAGGATAGAATGTGTAGTTGAGCTTTAGATTTCACGACGTTCATCGATTGAAGACGAAGAACTACTAAGGGGAGCTTGTGGAACTTCATCAACAAAAGGTATGTGGAGATTTGAACTCATCTATCACTCAAAAGTCTATTTTTATTCTATCTCTTATACACATTTGCTATATAGACTTTACTTTATACACATTTGATATTTCGGCCTGAGTTTAACTCACTTACATATTTCTCGAAATATGTGTTGGTAAGATTTCGCTTTAACCAAGTTCATATTTATTATTGACAAAAGTCAAAAGATGATCATGTGAAAATCGGCTGGTAAAATCTTACATGATTTGTGTGAGACAGTCATTTGATGTAGACTCGGAATGTTTCGTATTGATCTATTGATCACTTGAAAATTGCTTTGAAGCTAATAGTTTGTGTGAGACAGCTATTCCCGCCTTCTAAGAATGTTTCAATGATTAAAATGGAGTTTAGAACGATTAATTGTTGATTGGATATAACACAATATGCGTACTTGTATGCTAACTGTTGCAAGTCACTCCAAGTCCGGGAACCATAGTATGCATACCCGTATGCGTACTTGTTTAATAGTTGAAGTCAGGGAACTTAGTATGCATACCCGTATGCGTACCGGCTTAACAATTCAAGTCCGGGAATTCTTCAACTGAGTTTGGTCGTGAACGACAGTATGCAAACCCGTTCGCATACTGGCGACCCCAGACCAAGTCCGGCTACTTAGGTATGCGTACACGTTTGCATACTTGAGTGGGTTAAGTTCTAAAATCGGTTTGTTCATGAACAAATACATTTACATAATAAGGAATGCAATCTTTAGCAAACCGTGGCTATAATGTTCATGAATTGATTCGAGTGAATCAAAATCGATTTTGCTTCAATTGTGTCTTGTATACTTCTATGAGAATATAAACAATTGAACAACTCTAGAACTAGTTTCATTTGAGTCATTTGAACTAGTTGTGATTAAGATGAACACGGTTGATATAAAAGTGTTCAAATGGCTAACTTCGGTTAACTATTGTTGAGCCAACAAGGTGTACATGTTTATGTACGGTTACACATATCTAAATGAAGTCACTTTTCATTTGTGTATAACAAGCTAAGTTCAATCTAACGGTTGAAAGATATTAGCTTGAATCTAATCTGGTTTTCATCTAACGGTGAATATTGAATGCTTTGTTACCAAGGTAACATTGATTGCAAACCCTGATTTGAAGACTATATAAGGGAGAACTCTAGCAACTGGGAAACCTAATCTCCACACCTTCTGTGTGATACTAGTTGCGGCTAGAGTTGATTCTCCTTTAACCTAGGTTTTTCTAGAACCATTATAAGTTAACGACTTAAAGGCTTCATTGGGATTCTGAAGCCCGACCCAACTATTTTCTTTGTAGTTGCGTGTTCTGAACTTACTTTGTTATATCGTATTGAGTACTATCTTCTCAAAGATTTGCTCGAGATTCAATCTCCGATAGGTAAGATAAAAAATAGTCACAAACATCTTCGTCTCATCGTTTGTGATTCTACAATATCTTCTTTCGTTTCCATACGGTTAAGATCATTGTGAGGTGATTGATATTACTAGGATGTTCTTCGGGAATATAAGTCCGGTGTATCAATTGGTTCTTGTTCACCTTGATTTATCAAAAGACGAAACAAAAAACTCGTAGGTATTTCTGTGGGAGACATATTTATCTATTCAATAAACTTTTTTGTGTGAGACAGATTTGTTTATCAAGTCTTCGACTTTGGGTTGTAGCAACTCTTAGTTGTGGGTGAGATCAGTTAAGAGAATCAAGTGCGTAGAGTCTTGCTGGGATTCAGAGACGTAAGGAACGCGACTGTACCTTAATCAGTGTGAGATTGGTTAGGGCTCAACTACATTCCACCGGGTTAACTTGTAGTAGGCTAGAGTCCAGCGACTTAATACAGTGTGGTGTTCAAATCTGGACTAGGTCCCGGGGTTTTTCTGCATTTGCGGTTTCCTCGTTAACATAATTTCTGGTGTCTCTGTTATGTTTTTTCCGCATTTGTTCATATAATTGAAATATCACAGGTTGTGCGTAGTTAAATCAATTAGATAATCCAACCTTTGGTTGTTGATATAAATTGATTGGCACTTGAACATTGGTCTTTGGTACCGTTCAAGTTATTTCTCATAATAATCAAGCTCGCGGATTTCTATCTGTTTGATTTGCTGATTACATTGAGAAACAACGATATAACTCTTGGATGTATTTTCCTTGACTGAGTCTGACTGTCTAGTTGATTCTTTGGGAAGTATATTGGAGTTAGTCCATACAAATTTCCGAAACGAAATATTGGGTGTGGTTGTTAGACCCCCGCTTTTTCACTTGGAAACCCCCTCGCAACAATCACAACAACAAACGTAAAAATCACAAAAACAAATGCAACAAAGATCCGGTAGAGCCCGGTAGTGCCAAATTTACGATGGATGAAGATTTTTGTAATCAGTTTGTAGGAATTATGTATTCTTTATAGTAGATCAAATCAATGGTTGCTTGGAAAGAATTTTGAAAAATTCTGTGAAGAAACCGATAACATCCATAATAGTGATCCTGAAGGGTTGTCTCATCGTTTTCATGCAATTATCAAAGATGTTAGTGAATACGTAGCTTTGATCATGCAAATGTGGCGCTGCAAAATAAGTGGTGAAGGTGAACCTGATGTGGAGCGAAGATGTCGAGAAGAGTGACAAAGATCGCACAAAATTGGTTTCCAACACGAAGATTGTTTCAATATTCTGAAGGTGCTAAACAAGTTTAATCCATATGTGTTAGAAGATAATCAAAGTCCAACAAGATCACCATATGGTCCAATTTCGTAAGATTTTCAGAATGATGCATCTGTTTCCTCATCGGAAGGAAATGCATCTCCGCATGTTGGGTCTCCAAGTAGTCAGGAACAACACAACACCAATCTAGATATTGATACAAATGTCAAAAGAAGAAGAAGGGGGGGTCAGAAGTATGAAAAATCAGCGAGAGATGCAGCCCAAAAAGCAACAAAAGGAGGTTCAACCGAGTTCAACTACTCCGAGTACATGGAAAACGACCTCCAATGTAGAACTAGCTAGAAAAAAAAAATTAGAGCTTGGTAATAAGGCAACTTTGAAAGAGTCTTATTTCTCGAGAACAACATTACATGGATTTTGAACAGGAACAAGCTACTCTCCATGAGAACTTCATTAATGAAATCACAACAACGTAGGTTATGAGGACATGAAGTAGACAAATTGGAACAACAACTAAATGAATAATAAAACTACCAACCTTCCCAATATGAGAATGCGGAAGACGATGTTGATGCCTCAGAAGAACATGAAAATGAATACCACATTGATTAAATGTACTAGCTATTTTTAATTATAGTTTAGTAATTGAGTTTTATTTAAATGTATTTAGTTTAACTTAGATCTAACGCAATTGATTTTAACTTATCAATTAATATAAACAGTCTCACTATATTAAATCTTATTTCAAAGTACATAAATTAAACATAATTAAAAGGGATAATTTGCATTACCTCCCCTGACCAAGATCATAATTAGCGTTACCTCCCCTACAGAAATTAAATTAGTGAAACCTCCCCTCGTTACATTTTCCGTCCAAAGTCGGTTATCCCGGCCGCCTTTGTACACGTGGACCAGTTCTTACACGTGGACTTTGACTTTCCCACGTGTAAAAACTGGTAGGGGAGGTAACACTAATTATGATCTTGGCCAGGGGAGGTATTCTGGGAAATTCAAAGTCCAAGTGTAAAAACTGGTCCACGTGTACAAAACTGTTGACTAGGATAACCAGTTTTGGATGGAAAATGTAACGAGGGGAGGTTTCACTAATTTAATTTCTGTAGGGGAGGTAACGCTAATTATGATCTTGGCCAGGGGAGGTAACGCAAATTAACCCTAATTAAAATAAACAACATTTAATTGAAAAGACTATTATCTGGCTCGGTTTTAACCGACCGCGCATAGGTGCTCTTGATACTCTTGCTCCTTTTGTGACCCAAAGGTGCTTAGTTAGATCTTCCTTTAGCTATCCACAAAGGCCCCAGTTTTGAATCATGTCAGTTGCAAGTCTATATTCTCTTGTCGGGCGGCCACTGTGCACTACAAGCCTCGGCCTCAAATCTTCGTCTGGATAACCAGTCCAGGTGGGATCACGTCTGGTTTTCTCAATGACCATGTTATGGAGAACTATGAAAGTTAGCATAATTTTGTTCATTTCTTGAAGATCAAAAAAGTGTGTCGATCTAGTTATGATGACGAACTTCCTTTTCAAAATGCTAAAAGCGTGTTCAACATCCTTTCTCGCACCTATTTGTGTGCCACTAAAATACTTCATATCCTTCGCAGTCGTTGATCCAAACCCCGTCTGACTATAAGCTTGAACCAAAATTGACCATTCTGGATAGATCCCGTCTGCAAGATAATATCCCTGAATGTAGTCATTACCGTTGATGGTGAAATTATAGTGTGGCGCAAGCCCATACTTAAGATCTTCAAACAATGATGATTTATGCAAAACGTTGATATCATTTTGCGAACCCAGGAGTCCAAAAAAACATGCCAAAACCAACAATTATAAGTAGTCGAAGATTCTAAAATTACAGTTGGCTTTGGATAGTGACCCTTATATTGACATACCCATTCAACCGGGCACGAATACCACATCTAGTGCATGCAATCTAGACTACCTGGCATTCCTGGAAAACCCCTCTTTGTGTTTTCGGCAGTGATTCTATCGACATATGTTTAAGTAGGTTTTCGTAAAAAAGTTGGACCAAAATGGTTGACTATTGTTTCACAAAACATTTTGAGATACCTAAATGCGGTGTTTTGCCCATACCAATGTACTCATCCGTGGAATCTGCTAGTACCCCATAACATAATATATGCAGAGCTGCAGTGACCTTCTGTTCGGGACTAAAGCCTCGTACATGTCGTGTATCATACTGAAAACTAAACAAAGGTTGTACCTGACAAAGCTCAACAGTAATCTTTTGGGCCAAGTTGCAGCCCATGCGAAATCGACGTTGAAAATCCGCATCGGAGTACACATATTCATGAATAAATAATCATGCATCATCTTGTCGTGGTAAAAATATCGATCTTGCCACGTCCATCTTCTGGTCATTACTTCTTGTGGCTCTGAAGGCTTTAGTATCATCCATCAATGTGATTGCAACATAAAATTTCGTTGTCGTCTATCCTCAATTGCTATTTCATCCATTTGACGCAAAATCTTTATATACATTTCTTGCTCTTCTTCATATAAAGTTTCATCCGTTTTCATATCTTCCTCAGAAGAACCAAAATCGGGATTCATGGTTGAAAAATAAAAGTGATACAAATTGCAGAAAAGATTGATTAGATGAAAGAGTGTTGTGATTTTAGGAGGATGAAATCGATTAGTATATATGGGGTGAAAAATAGTCGTTCCGGTGACCGTTAGAAAAGTAGCCGTTGGCCACTTGGGCTAATCACAAATGAGGTTGAACTGAAACCACTAGCGACTTATGTTAAACCACGTGTCTCATCATTGTTCGTCGACATCCATTTACCATAACGGAAAATCCACTTTGCCTATCCGTGTGGCTTAACAAACGATTCTTTTAGGTGATTCCTATAGGAATTTCCCTTAGATCAAATACATAGGTTGGAAGTAACAAAAACGAAAAGAATTGCCATCAAGACAAAATAACGAAAAAAATATGTTGTAATCTATCAATTAAAAATCAATCTACCTATATCATTTAATATATTTGGAATTCCTAATTATATCATAATCTAATTTTTTGAGAATGTTGATTTTCAAAACAGGTAGTTTATCTCATTTTCTTTCTACTACTTCTTGTAGTAAATTCATGGGTAATTCAATTACATGAAGAAGAACAAAGTATTTTTCTAAGAATTTGGAAATCCATCATATTCTGAAGCTATTGGTACATAAAATTGTCTGCTATAATTATGTTTTTGGAATTTTATTTCCGAATAAAAAACGATCAAAAAAAATGACAAACTGAAATAATTATGGACGAGAATATTGAGAAGTACAATAAAGACATAACATGTGTTTAAGGAAAAAGGGATCATGCCAGCTCGGCTACGAGCCGAATAGAAAATAAGAAGTAGTTATAGGACGCATAAGTATAAATATTTGCCAAAACCCTTTGTTACAAGATCCCAGACCAGTATATAAAATTAGACGTGCAGTATATATGCGTTAAATAGTTGCTATATTTTCTTTATATATTCTCTCACTCCCAAATTTTTTAGCTGAGAAGAGTTGAATAAGAGCATCTCCAATGGGACTTTTTAAGTTCCTAAATTTTAGGCCACCTAAGATTTATACACTTTTTGCAAAAAATACTTCCGCAATGGAGATGTGAAGTAGAATGTTAGGATGATGTAGAGGGTTAGTTATTAAGACATCCGCCAGTCCATCATCTAGTTTTAGAGGTCTTTGTAGAGGATGTGCCAAATCTAGTCAAAATTTTCAAATTAACTGAAAATAAGATATAAAGTATGTAAAAAAAAGAGTAGTTCAACCAATTAGATTAATACAAATACATATCAACTAGATTTTGTGCCCGTGCTACGCTCGGGTATTTTTGTTCTTTTAGCCATACTTTTTTATTAGGTGTGGCTCGGCTTCGCCTCGCCCCGTCCCGGTGCATTTTTGATTTGTTGTTGCACGGATTTGCCCTGCCCGTCGCAATCCTTTTTGATTAGGAGTGGCTCGGCCTCGCCTCGCCCCGTCCCGATTTGATTTGGTAAAGCTCGGCTTCGTCTCGCCCCGTCCCGATTTGGTAAAGCTCGGCCGCCGCGCCGCCCGCCCCGATTTGGTAGCTTCGCCGCCGCCGCCGTCCCAGTTTGATTTGGTGTGTCTCGGTTTCGCCTCGCCCTGTCCCAATGTACTTGATGAACCTGGTAATCGATAATGCCAGTAGCAACTTCTCGTGGGACATCACAATCTCGACTGTGTGACTTTAGTTACAATGCATCAAAATTCTAACTTTCATATAAATTACAGAAAACTGAACTGACTTTTAAACAAATAATTAACAGACGCCCGTAACTTTAAAGGTGTACTAAAGAAAAAATAAGAAGACAAATCATCTATCTTTTAACATGCTTGCAAATAGTTTTGCAATTTACAAAAGGAAAAAAAAAACACTCGGTTTCACTTTGCTAGACTCTTTTCTTATTAGAAGTTTATATATACAGCAACTAAGAAGATGTAATAATATAGCTAATGAATGGTTTTGCTTGTTTTTTTTTTCATAACTTCATCATCACTCTATATACCTTGGCTTCGTAATCGGTGGTAGCAAGAACCTGTCCATAATCACCCTTTTGTTTTCATACCTTTTTTTTCATAGAGAGATTCTATTGAAACCCTAATATCATATTAATCACCGTTTAATGAGAAGACTGCCTCTATCATTCCAAACCCTGAAAATCTTTTCAACAACTTCTTTTTAAAATAGAGGGATTCTATTGAAACCCTAATATCAATACAAAAATTCTTGTTAGGGTTTACAATAGCAAAACTCGTTCGTTGATCAACGAATAATCAAAGCATATACTATGACAGAGAAGTACAACTGAGAGAGGAGAAGATGAGAATACAGTAAAGAACACGAGGAGATGGAGAGCAGAGAGAGAAGAAGGAGAAAAGAGACGGAAGGTTTTTGGGAATACAGTAAACCTGTATCTTGCTAGGTTTTTAGTTTTTTTTTTTCTTTTATTACGAAAGTATTAAGTTTTTAGTGTAGGAATGAGATGGCAAGTGACATGGTGAGATGAAGAGAAGAATTAGGAATGACATGGCGCAAAAGGAGAGAATTTCTCTGCAATTTGGAGAGGGGAGGGTGAGGGTCACCGTGCGACGTGGCAGCTTATATGACTTAGGATTTTAAAAGAATTAGATTATATAATAATTTAAACATCTATTGGTTTGAGATAACCTCTCTCAAAATCCTAGAATGTAGAGAATTTTGGATTGCACACCGAAACCCATTGGAGATGCTCCAGGGACCCCTTGTCAAGACCCTCACTTGCATGGCATACGGAAAAAAAATTGAACGCGCATTGCGCATTCAAAGTTTGAACCCGCACCTCCACGACCGCCGGATTAATAAGATATGACGTCTTTGAATTTTAAACCTAACCATAGTTACTTGCCGAATTTTCACTCATCTACGAATTTTTCCAAAATATTTCACACACGAATTTATCCACTAATCAGTTCTATATGATTATTCTTTTCACTATTAACAAAGTGATTGTATAAAGCCATTTTTTCTTTCTCATTGTACTAGCAATCTTAAAACTTGATTAAACCATTTGATTCATCCCCAGTGTGATCACGTAGATAGATGCTAGAATGGCATCATAGGGTTTCGAATTTCAGAGCGTGATCTAATGCATAGTTTGACTTTGAAAGGACCTTAAAAATGCAGGTGTATAAATGAACCTTTTGCCCGGTAATCCAAATTGCATCGTATAGAACTTTATCAGTAATCTAAAACACGCCTTGATGATGAAATCTTTGTTTTTCGAAAGTGAGCTTTGCATAATGAGATCAAAATGGTTAACTTGATTGTCTTTACCTTCCACAAAGCTTTGTAAGATAATAGTCCAGTGACTCATCATTTTCGATCTGGGTGATTGTTTATTAAAATTAGGCCATTATCAGACAATGCAATTTTGCGGAAGAACGAAAAGAAAAAAAATTGAATTCGGAGACTAGTTAAGAAGTAAATTGAAACCACCGCTTAAAGATTAGTTTGAGCATCCCATACATTGATGTCAACGACTGGATTTTAAAAGGTCTAGGTAATTAAATTTGTCGTCATCACCTGATTCCCAGATTTTGGCGCCCAAAGGTGGTAAGTTAAAAAACGGGGAAATATACTACAGTTAAGTTCAAAAATTGATGATGTCACCTCTTACCAATTGAACGGCCACGGCGGTACGGGTTCAAACTTTGAATGCGCAGCGCGCGTTCAAAATTTTTTCCCATAGCATACGGGTGTGGACCGTATGGTCGTTTTAACGAACGTCCTAAAAGAAGCGGGTGTTTTGCATACCTTGCCGGAGGATAAACGAATTTTTCTCTCATTCTCGCGTTATCTTACTATCTTATCTTATATCTTATCTTATACTAATATAAAGAAAAGATGCATTTTTGGTAGGAGACCCCCTAAATTACTTAGTTGTCCTCATTTCTTATATATTTATAGAAATACCATTGTTTTAAAAATTGATCAAAAAATTTAAAAACTTAATATCTTTCAAAATATACATTGGATTTTTTTAAAATTTATATATTTGAAAAGTTGTTTCAATTATCTACGTAACGAGTACAAATAAGAATAGTAAATTTTTGTTTTGCAGAAAGAAATTTATTATTTTCAAATTTAGTATTGTTGATGAATAAAATTCAAGCATGTGCATCGCACATGTGTCCTTACTAGTCTTATATCTTATACTATTATAAAGAAAAGAGGTATTTTTGGTGAAGCCTTTTCACATGACAATAATACCCCCATTGACTAAGCTTTTAGTTAATATTTGTATATTTACAGGAATGTCATTGTTTTAAAAATAGATCAAAAAAATTAAAACTTAGATATCTTTAAAAATCACATCGGATTTTTGCAAAATTAATATATTTGAAAAGCTCTTTAAATTATCTACGTAATGAGTACAAACAAGAATATTAAATTTTTATTTTAAGATTTTTTTTTTCCATTATTATCAAATTTGGTGTTGTTAAAAGAATCCAATTCAAACATGTGCATCGCACATGTGGCCTTACTAGTACTAATATAAAAAAAAGAGGTATTTTTGGTGAAGCCTTTTCACATGACAATAATACCCCCATTAACTAAGCTTTTAGTTAATATTTGTATATTTACATGAATGCCATTGTTTTAAAAATAGATCAAAAAAATTAAAACTTAGATATATTTAAAAATACACATCGTATTTTTGCAAAATTAATATATTTGGAAAGCTCTTTAAATTATCTACGTAATGAGTACAAACAAAGATATTAAATTTTTATTTTAAGATTTTTTTTCTTCATTATTATCAAATTTGATGTTATTAAAAGAATTCAATTCAAGCATGTGCATCGCCCATACGTGTCCTTACTAGTCTTAAAAAAAGAAAGAAAACATTAAGAAACAATCTTGGTAAAGGGGCGGTAGGAATCGGTAGAGGGGCGGCAACCTAATAAGACAAAAAAGGTCATTAGAAGTAAATTCAAGTGCCCCCCATTTAAAAAAAAATAGAAATGACCAATTAACCCTTATTATTAATAATCAAGATTAGTGTTTGATAATCAAGATTAGTGTTTGATAATCAATTTTCACTTATAATAACTCTAAAATTAGATTTTTAAAGTTATAAAAAAAATAAAAAATTATGTGATATTTGTGAAACCCTAGATTTTGATTCACTCAACCAAAATGAGTGATTCAAGTGGCAAATAAGAGGTGAGTGATCAAAATTATTTCCCATTAGCTTTTTGTTGATCAAAATTATCTAAAGTATGTAAAAAGATCAAATTTTTAAAATTTTCTGAAGAACATACGGTTGGAAATAAGCTAGTTACCAACCAGAATCGGTTCAATTTGGGAAAACCCAATCGTAATACCGATTCTGATTGCTAGAAAATCTTGGATACGAACCGTAACTAATTACTTTACTCATAAAAAAGGAATCGAAACCAACCGTAACTAAACTACGGTTGGTAAGTCATCTATAGTTTCGAACCGTACATCACTATTTCAAAAATTCTTAACATTCAGGATGATATACGGTTGGTAACTTTCATTAAGTTACCAACCGAACCTAGGTGCGGTTGGTAACTAAGGTTTCGTACCAACCGTACCTAAACCTAATTCTCAATTTTTTTAAGGTACGGTTCGTATTTGAACTATTACCAACCGTATGTTCTTCAACATATCCAAGCACTGGTTGGTAATTGAGTTATTACCAACCGTAACTCGCATAAACCTTAAATTTCAATTTCAATTTTCATACAAAACCCTAATTTTTGATACAAAATTAACTTAAATTCAACACGATAAACTAAACCCTAACTGGGTTTTTTCCAAACATTTTTCAAATCGCCGATTAATCGAAGACGATGAAATTTTCGGTTTTAATGGAGGTTAGGATTGATGGAGGAGAAGAAAAGATGAAGAAGAAGATGAAAAAAAAAACTGATTTGATATTTTTTTTGATTCATTGGGTTAAAAAAAATTTGATTTGATTTTGGTTGATTTAAGGTGAAAGGGTAATCTAGTCAATCTACATCCCTATAGGACACCCCCTAACCAATAAGAGGGACATTGCTATCACACTTGCCGCCCCTCTACCAATTCATGCCGCCCCTTTACCAAGCTTGTTAAGAAAAGAAGGGCAATGGACAAGGTAGTAAGAAATGAATAGCAGACAGAAACGAAAGAAAGAAAAGAACATCCGAGTGGTCAGGTTTGACCATCTCGACAACCAAAAAGAATTCATGGTGGTGGTGGGTAAGGCGGTATGTCACACCTAAATACCACTACTATTAATAATAATTTACGCATTTCCACAAACCCTACCATTTCATTTCGCTTTACCATCTTAGCCTTGTAACCTGTTCCTCTTCATTCATACATACTCACCCACCTTAGCTGGTGGTTATACTACAGTTACATTTTTCAAAAATTTGTTAAGAGTTATTTTGATTTTAGGTTTTTTCATTTCCATATTTGGTCAATATTTTTAGATCGGGAGATTTGAAATTTGAAAGGCTCTGATCTATGGGGAATTGCTGTGCAAGGCCAGATGGTAAGCAAAATGGGAAGAAGAAGAAGAAACAGAATCCATTCTCAGTTGATTATGCTGTAAATCACGGATCAGGTGGTGGTGGAGATACTAAATTGTGTGTTTTGAAAGATCCAACTGGTCGTGACATTGAGATTACATATGAATTAGGTCGTGAGTTAGGGAGAGGTGAATTTGGTATCACTTATCTATGTACAGATAAAGCATCAGGTGATGAATACGCTTGCAAATCAATCTCTAAAAAGAAGCTCAGAACAGCTGTCGATATCGAAGATGTTAGAAGAGAAGTAGAGATTATGAAGCATTTGCCTAAACATCCCAACATCGTAACCCTAAAAGACACTTACGAGGATGATAACGCCGTGCATCTTGTAATGGAGCTTTGTGAAGGTGGGGAATTGTTTGATAGAATCGTTGCCAGGGGCATTACACTGAACGTGCTGCTGCATTGGTTACTCGTACAATTGTTGAAGTTGTTCAGGTAAAATTAACTCACTCTCTCTCTCTCTCTCTCTCTCTGCATATAATTCATTAGCTTCTAACTATACTCTATGAGTAAACTAGTTGATTTTGGAGAATTCGCCGACTGATTAGCGCTATTAGGGAGTGATGTAGAGAGGTTTGCTTTATGTAGTAGTGCTAGATATTTTCTTCTGTATCAGTAGTAGAGTTGACCCAATAATTATATTAGTTGTATCTTTACGTACATAGTTTCAGAAGGAAATTCATTGTTGGATATTCTCCTATCTTTGACTCATAAGAGTTGTGTCCACTATGTACTTCACTTCCGTCACTGTTTTTACTTCTTAGATTTTGCGGATTTCTGTTTTTGTACAGATTAATACAGATGTATCATGTACGGTATTCACTGTAAAGCCTCTACCTATATTGTTTTCTGGATTTGTCACTGAGGCCATGTTTTCAAACAAACAGACCTTCCAACAATGAATCAAGTAATTATTGAACCTCTGAGATCTATCTATAATTATTTCCTGTCCTATCTCCCAGCTGTTTATTATCTTTAGTTATTTACTTGAACAATTATGACCTTGACCCGCAATGCTGGGCACAATGAGCTGACAGTGTTCATTGGGCAAATTTGGGTCTATCAAGATCTGTTTCTCAAGAGTGCCAAGCTTAAGCAAAACGTCGTTCTGTTCTTCAGTACATAAGCATGTGGTATAAACCTCACTCACTCCCATGTGAAGGTGGAACGTTAACTTAAACAGTAACCAAGTTATAGTCTCAGTCCCTTCTCAATCTTAATTTTTCTGTCCTTGGAATTTTTCTCTCATGCAACCTAGCCACTTAAAGCATGAGTTTGGCTTGCGTCCCTTTTTTCGTCCTTTCTGTTCAGTTATTTCTTTTCCCAAAATATTTCATTGACTGCAACTGTCATTTCCTTCTTGCATTGAATTTCATTATCATATTATATATGGTCTATACTCTTGTGTTCGTCAATAAATTCATGTCTGATTCTTGTGATTTAGTTAGCTGGGCGTCCGATTTTTCGTCATGTCCAGCAATGAATCCTGATTGGGTTTTACTGACTATTTATAGTGTATTGTTCAGTTTACAATTTTATTTATCTGTGAAACTGTGATAGCTGATGATGATATTTGATATGGTATGTGGTTGGCGAAATAGGGTTGAAGCTTTAATCTGTTTGTTTTTCAGATGTGTCACAAGGAAGGCGTGATGCACCGAGACCTTAAACCTGAGAACTTTTTATTTGCTAACAAGAAGGAGTCGGCAGCTCTCAAAGCCATTGATTTTGGATTGTCTGTATTCTTTAAGCCTGGTAATGTCTTGCGATGACAAGTACTTCCTTTACCGTTGTTATTTATCGACTTCAGTAGTTTTTATTTGTTTTTGCTGATTTGTTTTGTGTTTCGCTTAAGAGCTGAGTTTGTTAGTTTTATTTTACAGGTGAACAATTTACTGAAATAGTTGGAAGTCCTTACTACATGGCACCAGAGGTCCTAAAGCGAAGCTATGGTCCAGAGGTTGATGTCTGGAGTGCGGGAGTGATCCTTTACATCCTACTTTGTGGAGTCCCACCTTTCTGGGCTGGTAACCATCTATATGTCTTGTAGGCCAAGGCCACTCTTTCTTTTTATTTTAAACAATTTTGAAAATTTTAGATCTGTATCTAGTGTTAGATGCCTTATGGTTCCAAATCTCATTTACCTTATCTAAGGGAAGTAGCACTTTTCATTTCAAAAATCAGATAAACAGACTTTTTAGGAGGTTTGGTCCCTGAAACAACCCTTATATTTACGAAATCTTTGCTATCTATATTTCTGTGCATGCAGAAACTGAACAAGGGGTTGCACAGGCAATTATCCGCTCTGTCATAGATTTTAAGAGAGACCCGTGGCCAAAAGTTTCTGAAAACGCAAAAGATTTGGTTAGGGGGATGCTTAATTCTGATCCGAAGCAGAGGTTGACCGCTCATGCAGTGCTTGGTAACTATGAGTTTCTTTTTCTTTCCTTTTTCGCTTAAACTGATTCCTTTGGTTGGTAATTCAGCTGCACTTTCATATGCATAGTTTTGAACCCGTTGTTTTTGTATTTCAACTGCAGATCATCCCTGGTTACAAAACTGGAAGAAGGCTCCAAATGTTTCTCTCGGTGAAACTGTGAAAGCAAGGCTCAAACAATTTTCAGTTATGAACAAGCTTAAAAAGAGAGCTCTTAGGGTAAATGATGGGCCAGAAAAACCTTCCACTGAACAATTAAATGCACTTAAGATAGAAATCGTCCCTTGAGAGGACTGGTGTGCCTGACATCTACTTGGTTTTGGACATGCACAGGTGGTGGCTGAGCATTTGTCAATGGAGGAAGTGGCTGGTATAAAAGACACATTTGATATGATGGACATAAACAAAAATGGAAAGCTAACCCTTGTGGAGCTGAAAGATGGTTTGCATAAGATCGGTCATCAGATTGCCGATGCAGATATTCAGATACTAATGGAAGCTGTAAGTTAAATTTAAACTAGAGTGCACTTTTGATTGGTATTTGGTTTTTATACCTGTTTCTAGCGCCAAAATGTAGTAGTGGAAAATCCCACTACTAACACCCCTTAATAACTTTTATAGATCTAAACATATTGAATATGAAAATGATAAGAGTGCTAAAATTGTAAATGGACACAAGCATTTTTTACATGGTTCGATCAATGTGATCTACATCCATGGTTCTTCACTATAATTGTTTGAGGCTACATTAGTATTACATTTAGAATCTCCATTAATGGGTTTTTGGGTAGAATTCTAGATCTAGTTTATTGGGGAAGAAAATGATAAAGAAAATAAAGTCTCTCTCTACAAAAATGTGTGTCTCCCCTTTTCTCTCTCCTGCCTTTCTCTTTATATAGGTGTTTACATAGTGGATGACAGCTAAGAAAGCCCCTATTTTCGGATCTAACGTGCGATGCCCTCGCACGCTTACATGGGTTCTTCTCGCACGTGTTCTTGAACTTCGCACAGACTTCACACCATCGCACGCTTACATGGGTTCTTCTCGCACGTGCTCTTGAACTTCGCACAGACTTCACACTTTACTCGTGACTTCATGACATCATTGGCTCCGTCATCTGGGATATGTTACATGCGAATTCTGTTCGCTCCTTTGTAATACTACCTCTTCGCGTGATTACTTGATGTGCGGTACTTAGCCCCTACAATACCGTGATAATATTGTATCTTTTTACTTTATTTTGGTGAACTGTGTGATATGTTGTTGTGGTGCTTTTGAAGAATGCAATAAATGAGCTTTAATTGTTTTGTTGACAATTGACATACTAAAGTTGTAGCATATAGACCACTGGTCTGAATCAGCTCACTTTTTTCTATGTGGGAACACTGAGTACTAGATTTTTCAGGCTGATGCAGATGGAAATGGAACTCTGGATTATGGAGAGTTTGTTGCACTTGCCGTTCATATTAGAAAGATCGGCAATGATGATCACTTGCGCAAAGCATTCAATTTCTTTGATAAAAACCAGAGTGGTTATATAGAGATTGAAGAGCTACGGGAAGCTCTAGCTGATGAAGTGGACCCCAACAATGAGGAAGTTATCAGTGCTATTATGCGTGATGTTGACACAGACAAGGTTAGTGATATTTGTATTTTTAGGTGTACCCTGTCACAGTCTTTCTGTTGTTTAAGTAAGCATACTCAAAAGCATACTGTGCTATGCGCTCCGAACAGAACTTTGTTATCACCTACAAGAGTTGGATCACTTAAGCCACTAATTCTTATTTGGAGCTTCTATGTACCATATATTTTGTATAAAAGAGCCCAAACTTAAGTGCTCCTGTTGGCCCCAACTTAAGTGCTCCTGTTGCGTACCAACGTGAAAGTAGAAAAGGAACAATGCACAGCACAAAATATACTTGGCTAATTTGCACAAAGAGAAATGGATATCTTTCACACTGGAAAGAGATAGGGTTCGCAAAAGACCATTGTGACCTCTTTGCTGACTGGTAGCGTCACTAATGTTATCTGACTCTAAGACAAACAGACAACAATCGGAAATCTATCATCCTAATGAAGACGGAATATGTTTTTAAGCTTCTCTTGTCTTAAAGTTCATGTTTCATGCTTTCTTACCCATACGGTTGTTTCACTTTTCTTGATTTACGGACTGATGATGGAAGTCCGAATTAGATGATATAGCCATGTAGATTATGGCCTGTTCCTTTTCATGTGTTGATTTCATGCACATCTAAGACACTATTACATTTCTTATATGAATTTCAATTTGGGTCACGTGCAGGATGGGCAAATAAGTTATGAAGAATTTGCTGCGATGATGAAGGCTGGGACAGATTGGAGAAAAGCGTCGAGACAGTATTCAAGAGAGAGATTCAATAGTCTAAGCTTGAAGTTGATGAAGGATGGGTCGTTGCATGTGAACATGTAAACAATGAGGGTAGATGATACCACAGAAAGGAAAAAGTAATACCAAAAAGGACAATCTGTCATTATTCTTGTGCTTGCAAATTGCTTCCTCTTTCCGCCTATTAATTTTGTCCGTATGTTGTTCTTTTTCCAGGTTTGATTCCTTATTGTGTATTAGGATCAGAGTCAGCTTTGGTAGTCTTCCCAAGTCATTGCTGCTGTGCGGGAATCAGCAGTACACTAATTGTTATGAATCGATGCTTGGGGTTAGGTGTCAAATTTGTCCCCGAATTGCTACATTTATCTCTTCCGTTTTGTAAGTTTCCAAGAAAAGGTAAATATTGAAAAATTGGTATCTTCATTGTAGATAATGTTAAAACGGCTCAAGATTTGGGAAAATTCTCGTTCCAAGTAAACAGCATAGCTGAGTTTATCTGGTAGTCAGATTTATTAGTTACCTGTGTGCGCCGAAGTAATTTATGTAGGCAGGTATTAATTCACAAAATGCGGCATCAATTGTATTGTGTTTGTGTTGTGCCAGGCTGTAGTTTTTTAGAGCTCTGCGGGTCATAATTCATGGAACGACTATGCATATGTAAACGAGCTGTGTCGTATTAGTTCTTTTATTTTATGTATATCAAACTAAGTGCCTTTGTACAGTTATAGTTATTTTGACAATCAGTTGATAAATTTTTGAAAGGTTGGTGATTGGTGTCTACAGATTCAGAACGGAGACTAATCCCCCATGTCACTTTTATGTAGTTTCAGGTTTACAACTAGTGAGAAATAAATGTTAATTCACCACATCTCGGGACCGCTCTTATACCCAAGAAGAGTGATACGAGAAGTGCATACAACATTGTTTTGATAATACAAGTTTCCTGATCCAATAAGATCATAGCGCATAGGCTATGACCAACCAGTTGTAGTTTTTGTTTAAACTAAAGCCAGATTTGAAGCCATGAAATAGTTGTGGCCAGGCGTTGCCTTCTGGCTAAATTACTTAGACGAACTATATCAAAAGTAGTTACTTAGACGAATTATATCAGTAGTTGTAGCTCCCCTGAATTCAGTACTTGTGAATCTTCTGCAAGGCCGGCCGTGAGGTTTGCGATGCCCTTGTATATCTTCTGCAAGGCTGGCCCCGAGGTTTGTGATGCCCCACGCAAGGTTCAAAAATGTTGCCTCATGCAACACTGATTTTAGCTATTTGACCAAGTCAACCTACATCAACATAGAAATTGTGGCTTCTAAGCGTTGGATAATCTGGAAGAAAAGATGCATGAGAATCTTCCAAGATAAATCCAATACTAGTCTACAAATATCTTTAACAATACAAAGACACTTAAGTTTTTGGTCCCCTTCTTAACTAGAAAACTATGTTTTGAATATACTAGTATGAACTCTAATCTTGTTTGGAAAGCCTCCCATTGCATCAATTTGAACCGAATTTTGATGCTTCTTGGATAGATATAAATTCTCAAACTGGTTATGGTTTAATTCTGAGATTTGCTGCAGGTCAAGTTATCTCAGCTAGAGCTAAGACTATCAGTACAGACAATGCAAAAAAGGTATAAGTATTAACTCTTTTGGAAGCATCATCCTGAAGTAGTGCCAGCTGTCAACGGGGCAAGCTAGGGTCAACCCGGCCCTAGCTTGCCAAGCCATGGACGGGTTAGGGTCAGCCCTAGCCCTAGCCCTAGTACTATTCATGTACAAGCCCAATACCCCAACCCTAGCCCTCGGCGGGTTGGATCTGGCGGGTTGCGGGTTGGCTTGTCGTTGTAAATGAGTTTAATCAATTTAGAATCTAGATTTAAAAAACGAAGAAAAAATAAATAAATATTGTTAACGAGAATCGAATCGAACCCATCTGACCTGGGTGGTCACATAACATGTTGACCACTGGACTACGAAAGCACAATTGCCTGTTCCTCGTTAATTAAATATATATTCTTGTGTTCACTGTACTTGATGTTTCCACAAAATGAAAACCCAACAGCAGATCGTGTTTCTCATTTCTTTTTCACATCACCTTCTATTTCCATTTCTTACCGTGTTCTTCATCTAAAGTTTGTTATTCTTTTATTGTTGGCCTTCTTCGTTTAAATAAAAACAAACCAATTCAACATCCTAACTCAAAATCATTCAAGATCTTAGTCCTTCCCCTTTTTCTCTCTTCCAAGATCTTGATGGATATGTATTGCATATATGGTGTAGTGATAATGAATCAAGATCTTGATGGATATTTTAATTTTGATTTGATCTTCCGGTTTTATTCATATGGATTTGATACTTTTATAATATGTATGTAAATCATTATGGATATGCTCATGAATTTTATTTGATTAATATGTTAATTGTATATATATGGTTGTAAAAACAAAATTTATTTTAGATCTAATCTAGACTATTGTGTAAATCTGAGTGTGATTGTCTTAGTTATTAATCATATTAAATATTCAAAGAGTAAATTAGATGAAATATGTTGTATGATTTAGGGAACCAAATAAGTTAAACTTTCCCTAAAATCACAAAAATAACTAATCCTAATTAAACGAAGGACCCGCGGGTTAATCCTAGCCCGACTTGTTTTCTAGTAGGGTCAGATATAACAACCCTAACCCGGCCTGTTTATCCAACAAGCCAAGCCGGGCCGGGTTGAAACAAGCTGGGTTAGGGTCAACCCGCAAGCCGGGTCAAGAATTGACAGCTCTAATCCTGATTCCTGAGCAAAACACATGGTTTTAACACTTTTGGATTAAAAGAGGCTGTCATTTGATCATTGGTTATGCTAATGGGAAGGTTAATATTGTACAATTGAGAAACCAAGCAATAATCTCTTAAACAATGAAGATTTTACAGACCTATGGAGGACACTGTTTGGGGATTGATCTCAATTTTAGAAGTACTAATATGGTAGCAGATGTTCTAGCAAAAAAGGCAAGGAAGCAGGGAATACATAAAGAAAATGGAACCACACACCAAATTTCTTTCTTGCTTCTATTTATTTTTGTAGGCGTAGCTGTGATTTCATTTCCCTCTTGTTTTTTATAAGATATCTGATTTCAAACAAAAAAGAAAGATGTAATAATAAGCATTATTACAGGCAGTGAGTAAAACCAATTTTGATTGGAACCACATATAAAAGTTAATTATATGTGGTCGTAAATTAACAATGTTACCCATTTGGTTATCTATAATACAAAACAGAAGGGGTTTCTGAGTATTGGACGGTCGGATAACATTTTGAGAGACAAACATTGCATCCGACCATCCCAGTCTCATCCCAACTAAAGACATCCGATGGATGTAAGAATTGTAACCTCTTTTCATTATATTGATTTCCCTCGTACTTACATCATAAATAAAACTGAATATGGAAAAATATAGAAACAAAAATCATTATCTTTAATTATCTCATTATTTTTCCATTGTATTCTCTATTTACAAATACATAAGTATTTAAATAAATATATAAGTATCGACTAACCTGTGGTGAATTTCCTCAACATATCAAAAGTAGGGCATTTATGTACTTTGACATCATCTCATAACTCAAATGACTTAAAACTAATTATTAGGTCTTCAACATATACAAGTCCCATTAATAACAATATTGACATTTATTTTAGTACTCCATTTATTTTTTTTTTTTAAATATGGTTTTTTTTTTTAATTAAATTTTAAAAAAACTCTATATATTGAGGGAAAATCCATAAATGTAAAATAAAAAATATTTCAAATATAAAAGTAAGTTAATTTTTTTTGAAATCTTTTAGAAAATTTTAGTTCAACAAATTTTCTTTTATTTTTAAGAATATACTTATCTAAGCTTTGATCATGTAGGAGTTGTTTTAATAGAAGAAAAATGATCGTGGCATGACTACTCCTACGCAGTACAATTCATTTCAGTAAGTATGCATGGAATATCGAAATATGACATGAGTATTCAAAAAAATGTCATACATAATGTAAAGGAAAATAATCGCTCATTACATGGCCAGTTACATGTAGCTATATATATATATATATATATACACACTAGAACTTCCCCCGTGCCGCGACGACACAACCTCCATAATAAGTAAAGAAATTATTTCTATTTTAACCCTTGTCATTTTTTTTGTTGGCTCTATATAAAGTGACTACTGTTCTCCATGTTTTTTAATGGTTATGTTTTCTTTTGGAGAATTCTAAGTTGACCAAAATATTTGTCTCGAAGAAACCACCGAGTGAAACATATAGTGGGACCAACTGAATTCCTTTACTATCCCAATGGTGGTTCCATTATCCTACCATCATTGGATTTTTCTCGGGTTGTTTTTCTAGAAAATTTGCGTTCATCCTGTACAATTTTTATTTTTGTATCATAACCAGCTTATTTTCACATTAAAAAAAATCAACCACAACTTCCATAGTAATGCTACTTGTACTGACGACATAGAATAAGTATTTGCCCAATACCACACTGAACCTGCACTACCACCACCATCACCGACTCCATGCACCACCACTCACAAACACCATCCTGATCATCCATAATATCTATTGTATGATTGTTAACAAATTATTATTTATTTAATGAAAATATATTTATTAAGATAATTATAAGACATTCGTAATGAGAATAATGAGAGATTAATAAAAATATTTATTATGAGAAATTAATGATACAATAATGATGTAAACAACCACAACCATTGATTCATCTTCTCCCTAAACAAATCTTGGCCGCTCTTTATCTTGCCTAACTTGTCCAAACTCTATTTTGTAGGGTTTATAACCCGTGCCGTTACGGCGCGGGTATGGATTTATATTTGGTTATACATTTGTCGATGTTTATATATTATATATAATATTTATTATATCCCGAATTTACCCTTCTTATCATTACAAAAGTAAAGGAAGCCCGATATATATTTCTATTCTTCAGTCCAAAAATGTCCTCATATATAATTCCTTTATGTTTTGACACTTTGACATTCTCCCAAATAATGCCTCCTCCTGTGCGAGTTGTATCCTCAAGCCAACCATGGAATTATATCGGAATTAATTTTCACAGACTCTTTCCCAAAAGAATAAAACAATGTTATTTGATATGTTTTATAGTTTACAAAGATATTTATTCGATAATTTGAAATGATATTTGTCCATCTCCCTCAATTTAGTAACCTGACGTAACTAAAACATTAAACTATGTAGTCTATAACAAATTACATCACTCGAACTCATTCTTCTCGAGAATAATTATATAAGTGTTGATAATGTTCAGATCCTTGTTGATTTTATCCCCTTTAAGAATAGTATGAAAAGATTAAAACTCTGAATTGACTCAACAATACATATTGCATTATATGTTCTTACTATTTCAATAACATAAAGGAAAACTAATTGATTTACTCAAGCTATTACATTATAACACGTTAAATCATTTCAAATGACAACCCATTTTACTCACATAAGATGTAGTTTTAGTTTTTCAAAATTTCCAGGCATTCGATGACATTAACCTTCCAAATGTGAGGTTATCTGCTGCATAAAAATAATGAAACCCATTTTACTCACATAAGATGTAGTTTTAGTTTTCAAAATTTCCAGGCATTCGATGACATTAACCTTCCAAATGTGAGGTTATCTGCTGCATAAAAATAATGAAACCATGATTAGTTGGTAACTCAAATGGTTAACTACTTAATCTAATAACAATAGACTATAACAACGACTAATACCTAGACTCTGTTATCCAAAGACCAAAGACCAAAACCCTTTTTCCAGTAGCAAGTACCAGGTAGGGTAGGAGACAAAGTTAACTCCCGAAAATAGAACATAGTTTTTACGCCGGCATGTCCAAGCCTTGCACAACCCGTAGGCAAACCTAGACTCTGTTTTCCATCATCATTAAATAAAAATAAAGTTATGTTATTTATTAGGAAATATATGAGATGACCGGAAATTACTCATTGGGAACCACTGTTCACCAATACATGCAACTACCATAATCACACCACTCACCACTATTGTTTTTACTGAAACAACTCCCACCACCATTTCGAATCAAACCATAGCGTCTTTGCCTTAACACCACTACAACCGCCACCGTGGCCCACTTGTATAATTATTAGCGAATCTAATTGAGTTTGTTATTTATTTTATTTTTTTTTTAATTTCCATAAAGTACTTCGAAAACATATATATTGTAATATTTTCCCATCATAGTGTTCGACAAAGAGTTTTTAAAGTGTTTTTATGCAACGCACTTTCAAAATCTATCAACTTTGAAAAGTAGACGAGAAAGAGCTTTTAAAAGCTTCAACAGCAAAAGCTATGATCAACCTTAATTTTGTATTCTATTTTTTCCTATCCGTGTTTTATTTTATAAATGATAAAAATTACCCCTAAATCTATATATACTACCGATCTTTATTCGCAATATTTTATCTTAAAGATAATCATTTTCCTTTCAAACTATATTTTATACTATACCATTATTTAAAATTCTTTAATTTAATAACAATAAAAATAAAGGCGATATTAAACAACGACTGAATTTTTTAAACAACAATACTTTTTAATGATAATACTAATTTGTAAATTTAATATTATTTATATATTTATTTATTTAATACTAAAAAACTCATCATTCTAAGCACAATAAAATACACAACAATTTTCAGAGATATGTCTATTCTAGTCATTTGCTACAACAACAATAGTTGAACCTGATATTTTACGAAACAAATTTGATCGTTTTTTTAATCAACTCTACCTTAAGTTTATGTTTTGCCAAACATCACTTATTTTTTTGTACATAGTTCAACACAGCAATGCACATTAGAAACATGTTGTTGTACAAGTCACAACAAAACTAAATTAATCCTAAGCATTAGTTAATAAATATATTTAGTTAATAAAAATATATTTATTATCATAAATTGACATTTATGATGGCAAATTAATAAAATATTTCTTATGAAGAATTAATGGAACATTAGTAATATTGTAAGTAAATTTTAGTCGTTAGATGCACTTATAATCCCAATCACAACCACACTTATGATAAACAATTACAGCTGTAGATTTATCTCTTGTGAGGACAAATTTGAACCGCCACTTATCTAGGCTAAGTTAGCCAAACTTTACGGGATGCTTAACACGTGTCGTAACGGTACGGGATGCTTTTGTCTCTAATTCGACATTGTTTACGTTTGGTTTTTTTTATTTTTTCGTGGGTAATAGTTTTGATAGTGAAATAAGATTTGGACAGAAAAATGATGAGTTACATGAGCTTTTTGTTTTACTTAAGCATGTTATTTAAATTTAATATTTGGCCGGAGTAATAATGTTATCCCAACATGAATAAATAAATAAATAAATATTGTTCATATCTACTATTTCATCCGAGAGTAATTTTAAATTTCAAAAAGAATATTTCATCTAACGGTAAATATACAAAAACTGACAACCCAACTTCATGACATTTATGAATACATATTGGGTTCCAAAATTATTGATAACTAAGGATTTACAAAAGCAAAGATCCATAATATTTTCCCTACTAAACTATTCTTTTTATGCAATGTGAGAGTTTTATAAAAATGAAGAACTATTGGCTATTGGAAGGCTGAGATATACATGTGTGAGCTGAAAAAATAAACTTATAAACGTAAATCAAAACATGTGCAAGCTTCTTCCTCAATCATATTGGTAACATAAAATTGAACAAATTCGTGGATAAAAAAACTTCGCATCAACTATGCTAATTAGTGCATGAGTGGCGTTCTCACATCTAATGTTACTCAAATATTTTGGAACAATAAAGAACATAGTCATATCGATGTCCGTGTCTATATAAGTTCAACTAACCTTTTGAAGAAGAACATTAGTTCAGGGTAGAAGCCGACACAAACTTATGCCGCCTTCGATTCGTAGAATATACACTGGGTTTAATCGGCCTTTATATTAAACAAATACTCCAACATTGGTCAAATAATGTCTAGAAATCGGGATTAAAATAGAGTGTCAACTGGAAAAAAAAAAGAGACTAACATCTGTGTTACAAAGAGAATACCCTATATGTATCAAATTCTATTAACTAAACATGTATTCAAATTAAAAAAGTCATCAATTAAACATAAAAGAACCCAAGTTGAATAATATTTGTATAAACAAAACTGAACCAGAACCACCAAGCCAACACCTGAACCATTTTTTAATGTCATGCTTAATTTTATATGAAGTGCAATTTCTTACACGTTACTCACAAGTTGTTTTTATCTAATACATCACTTTCTGCAACTAAGGATTCATCCCATACGTTCAACAAAGTTCAGTAGCATACATGGACAAAATAAGCAATTTTAAAATGGGGTTTGCTCTTGCAAAAACTATTATTAGAGCGTGGATACCAACAAGTTTGCTATAGGAAAGAGTTGCTCTGCCTAGCTTTAAGTCCGACGCCATTCCATTGCGGTGAGAATACAATCAGCCTCACTTACTGAGCTAGTAGAGAACAGCAACGATTTGTCTCCGCAAAAACTTTTGTTTTTGTAGTAGAAAATGATTCCACCATGTCATGCTGAGGATTCCTTCTTTGATACAGACCACAAGATCCAACTCAGCTTCCCTTGCTTCCATTATAGCAGCAGCTTCAAATGGTGGTGGGACATATTACATATATGACAGCATTAGCCTTTGTTTCTGCTTCCGCTTCTGCTACTGAGTTGAAAACAGGAAGACCCAAGTGCTCTGTACCACCTTCCTTTGGTGTCACTCCACCTATTTTAACAGATAAGAAGGTAAAGTCATTGAACTATATGAGTAAATTAATTCTTTACCTAACACAATGTTAAAAGGTACTTGGAAGTTGGAACCACATTTTTCCTGAATGGTGAGATTCTCAATTATGTTCGAGTATCATAAATAAAGGAATGCACTGGAACATCAGTACTTTGGAAACCCATATTTCTCTGAAATGCTTATCAATTAAATAAGTTTCTCAGCGAGCTTAATAAGATTTAAGAATTCCTTCTAACTTACATGTTTCAGTAAGTCAAATTAGTAGTTTCACAGCAATATACAAGTACAAACATCATATCAATATTTACAATCGGACAAATTTCCTCTTCTTTCCAGGAAAGTTCAGAAGGGAAGTCATGCAGAGCCGTTCCTGCTATTTTATTGGACTTAAATCTAAACATAGTTTTCACTCAGCAGTCAGCACTTATTTAGCTAAATCTTTCCTCTCCAAAATTTTACTTCCTCCCAGTAGGAGGCATCCTCCGAGACTATATTTTCAATCACCTTACTATAAGACCCACTATATTTTCTCCCAAAAAATTGTAAAACACGGCTGGCTGAAAAACAAAGAGTAAACATGAAACTCACCTGATGCTCATTGCTTCTAACACACAGGACAAGATAATGATAACGGAGCTTTAGTCAAAAATCACAGTACAATATCTATATTTTTTAATCTCAAGGTACAGAATGAATTATGAAAAAAACTTAACCCCATGACATCAAGTCAAAGTCGTAAGGTTACATACAATTATGAACAGTACGATCCTGCAAGGAAGAGCCGCTAAACAGAGTTGATCAAAGACTCACAGTTGTCATTTTTAATGGAAAAGATGGTAAGTATTCTGCAATTTTAATGGGATCATCTAAATTAACTCTGGGAAAAACAGACATCCTGTTTGGTCAATTTTCAACAATCTATTATTATATTTTATAGGATACTATACCAAGATCATGCCAAGGAAATTCAATTCAATGGTAATTGGTAGACTAAAAGTAGGAACGAATTTTGTTCTCATAAAGTGCGGATTAGTATTATTTTTAACTCTGCTCCAGAGTAGTGCTAAACATATACTTACAGTCTATAACAAACAAGCGTAACATGTGGACACATAACTTAGGGTAAAAACTGAGAGTACTTTACCATAACTATATCAGAATAAAACCACAGGGCAATTCAATTACACTAGGAAAACTTACATGGTGTTGGTCTTAATCCATACTTCAAATCTGGCAATTTTAGTGGTGTTTTTCTTGGTGAAGCTGTTGAAGTACCCATCAAAGCAGTTGGTGAAGCTACAACTATAACAGATGGTGGAGCTGTTGAAGCTGCAATCGTAGAGAGTTAAATTATGATCATGGGGCATTCAGGTCATCATGAATCATAACCTTTCAAAGTTCAAAGCATCAGCTCCTGTATGCTTATACATCTACTGCATCACTGCATGATAACTATGAGCTAATTGAACTTAGTCACATCTCAAGGACATTACCAAACCCATAGAACTCCTCTTCCTCCTCTTGGCCTTTCCAGCTTCGATTCTTGGAAGTAGAATACCCACCATAAGCCCCTCTTCCATAATCAATTTCACACTAAGCTTCATCAAAGAGATACTACGCAGACAACCCTGCCAGAAAAGTAAAATCCATACTTAGATTTCTAAAATAATCTGTACAAACCATTTTCATCCATGTCTAGTTTTAAGTCAGCAATATATTTACATAATGCCATAGGAACAAAAGTCAAGATTTGCCATTGAGCTTTCTGAATTTATGAATCCATGGCAAGTGTTTTAATTATGGAACTTGTCAAAAATTTGTCGCAAGTAGTGTTCGTCCAGACCAAACAGTCAACAAAACATAAAATAAAATCAATAACACAAACTAGCAGGACATGGACCATGCTAGAATTTTAGCATGGTCAGCAGTTTGATAACTTGAGGATCCATAGGTTATAGCTGCATATCTTATCAGAGGTTGAGCTGAGTTTCTGCCCTGCCCCTTTATCCAGGATAACAATATATATAATACATCACACAATCAGTATCTTGTGGACATAGGCTTGCAAATGCATGCCACGTCTGAGTTAGAATACTTTTTGTAGCAATAATAACAAGTTTGCTGTCTAAATACCTGAGATTTAGTGTTACGACAATGTACATGCATGCACTCCTTGAAACGATAAGCAACCTGATCGATGCGGGTTACAGGCCTGAAAAGGGCAGTTCATTGTCTTGAGATACTGCAATTTAACAAATCTAAAATATCAAAAGGAAGTAACTCTTTCTAAGAAAAGGTTCCGAATCCAGATTGTAATTCTGGTTCTAAAGCTACATTTTACCAATTGGTCGAGAAAGATAACATCCAGCAGATTGTATTTATAAAGTTAAATTCTATTGAAGGTGGACATAAAATTGACTAGGGAAGAGCTTGCGGCTATGGCATGGATATAACAGATGACTGATGGTGAATGTAAGTGCTTGGTATCACATTTCCTTTACCCTCATGGATCAAAAGATCTCAAGCAAACTCTAAAACTACTGGTGCATTTTGACCCAGTTTATATTACATGAGTTCAGAACAAGTGATACTAACCAAGAAGTATCCAAGTTTCACCAAAGACTTACTTCTAAAAACCAAGCAGGCAAACTTAATTTCTCCTTCTCTAGCAACATACTCTCCCTAATCAACATAAGTAAAGCAATTTCTTCAGTTCTGTACAAACACAAATTTAATCTCTAGCAAATAATAAACCCATATCACGATCTACGCAAAATAACATTACATAAATGGCACCAACAAGCAAAACCCAGTTCTAAACTCTGTCAAAATTAACTGATACATAGGGCTAGATATCAAACATTTACAAAACCCCTAATTTTTGCCGTCATCTTTCCAAATTTCACACAACAGGACCTTTTTTTTTTGTTCGATTACAACAAAACTATCAATTCACTCAGAAGAAAAAGAGAACTCAGTTACCTCATCAAAGAAGAAGACATAGCATGAAATTAAGCATCATTAGAATCAACTCTAGACCATCTTCTTCATCTTTATTCAGATTTTAAGTCAAACCGATCGACATGAGTAACAGAGAACATAAACCTAGCTAAATCTAATCGAGTTTAAGATAGGGTTTTATCTTGATGGCTTAATTTCAAACTGAAATTATCGCACTCACAGGATTGTTAATGGCGGAATGAACGAGATACTACAGATGAAGAAGTAGTGCTGTGTGGGACGATAGAGAGAAAGTGGATTGGTTTTTGTTTAAGTCTGGAATTTGACTAGGTCAATGATTCTATGACTAAGTCCTTCTTATTTTGGACACAAAAAAATAAAGAGTTTAATTATTAATCCTGGCTTGATTGGGGTATACCCAATTTTAAGTGGACATGTGACCTTACTAAGGGGAGGCCAAAATGTGGTAACGTTACTTTAATACCCCTACACTAATTAACCTAAAACTAAACCCTAAACTTAAAAACTAAAAACTGATTAATCTTCCACTAATCCTTCTTCTCTAAACCCTCTCCTCTTCTCTTTCATTCTTCTTCTCTAAACCCTCTCCTCTTCTATTTCATTCCAAAAACCTAAAATCAACCAAAAATTTTCAATTTTGATTTTCTACAAAAAATGGTTGATTCTAAACGATCCAGCAGCAAGAGAGATTCAACTGGTAACATGAAAAGATCCAAATCAGAGGGAAAAGGTAAGGGAAAGGTTGGAACGAGTAAACCCAAGAATGCAATCCTTGAAGATCTTTGAAAAGAAACCTCTAAAGGCGAAAAGAAGATTGTAAGTGATTTATAAACTCAAACCCATTATTGTTTTGTTGTATATGATTGTTAGATTAGGTTAGAAATCGAAAATTTTGATTTTCAGATTTTTGGCCGGCAAGGTCGATAGTTGAACAACACGCCGACCATTTGTATTTTCAAAGCGCCGGCATGTTATTAGGATGAATAACATGCCGACTTTTCATCAGATCCATGCCGAATTTCTAAGGTTACAATAACCAGGGCCGGCAGGGTATAATAACCAACCATGCCGGGTTATATTTGGTCGGCGTGGTTTTTGACTTGTACCATGCCGACGTAAGGCATCAGAAACCTTAATTTCCTAAGTTATTAGTCGGCATCTTTCATAAATAGAACCATTCCGGCGGTTTAGTCGTCGGCAGGGTATTTGGTTAACACCTTCCCGACGCTATTGTAATCGGCAGTGTTTAGTTTATCGGACTTGCCGGCCAGTGGAAGAAGATCAACAGTGTTGTGTTGTTTGTTTTCATATATCTTATTTGTGCATTGTTTAGGTTCCCAGTGGAAACAAAAGAAGAACTACCTTGTCTTGTTAACAATGCAGAAGAGCTATTTGAATATTTGGACACAATTTATCCCAATTTAGAAGAACCTAAAGATGAAACTGAAGAGAATTGTCCGTTTAGAAAGTTATGTTTGATGGGTAAGGAAAATCCATAAGAATTTCTAAGGTTTATGAACAGTCCTAGCAATCCCCTCAACTATGAAGAATGCACATCATCAGAGGAGGAAGAAGAGGAGGTTGATCCAAGAACTTTTTTCAGGGCATGTGACTTTTCTGGAGTGAACCCCTATTACAATGAGGATGGTGACTACATAGGTCCAAATGAAGGGGAAGGGAAAAGCAAAAGCTCGATGCCTAGTGAAAAAGCTAGTGATGGGGAGGAAGATAACAACAATGAGAAGGATCCTTGAAATTCTTAAACTTTATTATGTTTACTTGCTTTAGAAACTTTATTGTGGTTTGAACTATTACATTATGTTTTAAACTCTTAGATTGTGGTTTTAGACTTGTTAAACTTATTTTAATTTTCAGTTTTAGTTGTTTTAGAAGTTATTATTTTGTTTATGCAGTTTTAGACAAAGTACTTGAGGCCGGCATGGTATGAAATCTATACCTTGCCGACCTAAATGTTAGTTGCACCTTTTAGGTACAAAGTACAACCCATTGAATGCTCAACGGCTAGAAATTTCAAAATCAAGATATTACGTATGTTGTTATTATAAAAGCATTCCCAACTTCATCTTCAACCTTGCATAAAGAATGGAAGTTTCACCACCAAATATTTGTAGTCTTTGTACACTAAGTGGTCATTTTGCAAACGATTGTCCCTTTGAAGGAAGCAAATGCACTATTGAAGGTTGTAAGGGATTCTTATTTCTAATGAAAGCTGCAATAGGAGGTGTATATCAGCCGTATGCTTCAAAATGCACTTGTTGTGGGTTTTTCTATTGGATAGATGAGCGTGTAGCTCCGTATGAAGATGAAGTTTCTAAAATCAACCTTCTACCATGCACAGATCCATGTTGCGACGGTAGGATGAAGCTAATTACCTCTCCTAAGAAATTGTGTACCGGAAAAAGATATTATTTATGTCCCAAATGTGTTAGGGTTAAGTTTTTAACGTTTGTATGCTTTAATTAAGGTTTGTATCCGATATATAGTCGGCATTTTCCTAAATTAGAAGCATGCCGGCGCCATCATAGTCGGCATTATCCTATATTAAAACCTTTCCGACGGTTGTTCTGTCGGCATGGATATTATAATACACCTTACCGGCTTATAGAAAATAACATTCATGAACAATTTTTGAGGGAGTTCTAAGCCGGCATGGTTCTCCTCAATAACAATGCCGGCGCAATAAGAGCCGGCAACCTAGCAAAACCAGAACCTGCGCCGCTTGATAGAAAAAAACATCCAGAACAATCTTTTTAAGGGAGTTCTTTGCCAAGATGGTAAATTTCATAAACACTGCCAAGCTTATAAAGCGCCAGGCAGACTTAGCGAAGCGACCTTGCCGGCCATATCGAGCGACTTTTTCTGTCTTGTCATGTATTGCGGCCTAGCCTCGACGAAATAATAACGTGCCGACCACAGGGTGAGCCGCAGGTTTGGTAATAAATATGATGCCGACCAAATTACAATACACCCAAAAAAACACATCCATTTCATTCATTTGTAGCACTCCAAAGTACATTACACAAAACACGCATGCGATTACAAAAGTACTCCAAAAGTACGAATGTTTTGTCTAGTACTCCATTGTACACTACACAAAAAAGTCGCTTTATTCCCTAATCATAATCACTCCTCACTCAAATCTATTGGAGGGAGTTCATTCAAACCTATTGAACCTCCTTTAGTCAAATCTATGGGACATTCCCGAGACTCATCTATAACATTCCAAAGGGCCATGTTGTCCTCATAAATTTTCATCCATTCATTGCTCTTGTTGTTTGTGAACTTCTCCCACAAACTAAACCTACATAGAGGAGGTAATGGACATTCCTTATTGAGTTGTAGACCAATAAAATGATTTTTATCCACCAAAGCCATGACAATTCTTCTATGCTTGAGTTGGTCCACGCAAACCGCATGTTTCGGTGCAAATGCTATAGATAGTCCCTCACTAAAAAAATGTACCACGCAATTCCAAGTATCTGCCAATAGATGGCCACACTCCGGCATTCTCAACCAATGCTCCCATTTGATCGGTGCGTTTCCCTCCGGCCTTTAACACTAGTTAGCAAACCTTTGAAAGTTGCTTCTTTCTCCTCCATGGAACCTTCTAGAATCATTGAGATATGGAACTCCTTGTCGTTTTCTAGTCGAGCGGCCATATTCTTTCTAATGTATTGGCATTGGGTGAGATTCTCTTCAACCGCTCCACTTAGGTGTCCCAATTGTTGCGAGATAACGTGAAACCCACAATTTCCATCTTTCGGAACATCGTCGGTACCAATCACGAAATCTTGAATAATTGGAGGGAGTTGAGTGCGATACTTTTGCAACACCGGTTGTACTACCTTCTTTGAACGACCTTTTTTCTTCGCAACATCTCCTTGGCTTGATTGGCTCTCAAGAGGTAGAGTTCCATTTGTATTCAAGTTAGAGACGGTTGGTGTAGTTAAATCCTTCTTTGGCCGACCCCTTTTCTTTCCAATAAATTCCACGCTTGCTTGACTCTCAAGAGGTAGAGTGCCATTTGTATTAAAGTTAGAGACCGTTGGCGTAGTTGAATCCTTCCTTGGACGACCTCTTTTCTTTTTAGCGGGCTCCTCCTTGTATTGCGCCTCGGTATACACATGTCCGGATGGATCGCACTTTGTACTCAAATGCTCTTTAATGTTTTCCCTTTTGGATTGATCACTATTTCTACTTAAAAACTCTTTGATTTGTTCTCCTTCGGATTGATCTTGATAGCAATTTGTACTCAAAAACTCTTTGATTTGTTCTCTTTCTTCTGTCCTCGTCTTTTTGGTAGTTGGTCTACCATTAGGATTTTGTTTCGCCGGTTCTTCAAGTTCTTCCATAAAAGGGTAAACTATCGGCATCAACTTGTGCTTCATAGTTTGTTTGTCCAACCTATTCAACTTGGGGTATTTTTCGAGGATTATTCGCCCAAGTTCCATGTCACCAAACTCTTCATCGAGATCTTCTCTTGGAGCCGGTTTGAAAGATAATTGCTTCCAATAGGGATCGATGTCATCAAGAGGAATGGGAGATTTATACCTACCAAGCATATGACGACATGGAAGTCCGATAGCCTTCATTATCCTACACTTACAAGGAGTGTTCGGGTCATCATACTTTTTATACTTTTTAAACAATGCGATATGTTTCATCATGAAACGTATTTCCCAATGCGAGACGTTTCTATGTATACCAACAAGCAACCAATCATCCTCCTTAAACTCCTTCAACTTCCGGAAGCTACTTTCTTGGAATTGTTTTTTTATCTTGTCGATATCATTATTAGTGTACTCATGGATAGCATGTTGCACCGTCACAATCCCATTTTGACTCGTGAAAAGTAGACCTTTTAGTCTCCCATGATCTTGCTCTACCATACTTGTGGATTCAAGTTTGAAATGTTTATAGTCGTAAGTATAAGCATACACAAACCTCTCTTTGTGTGGCCTCAACCATTGTTTCTTGCAATATTCCATTACTTTGGGGTAATTAGTCCCCCAATCATCCTCGAAATCCTTCAAGTTTAACTCATATGTTCCCACACTCATCGACCAAACCACCTTATCCCAAGCTTTCATGAATAACCCAAACTTAATCTCACCTTCTTTTCATTCTTCGTCTTCTTTCTCTTTCTCCTTCTCTCGCTCCTCTTTAGTTAGTTTGCTAAGACGTTCATCTTCCTCTTTTTCACGTTTAGTTCCTTTCTTTGCTTTCGGTTTTTTTGGATATGACTTCTACAATTCTTTCTAAGATTGCATTGTATATGCCAAGTGCAAAGGAAATTTTGTGCATTGGGAAAGACTATCCTCACGTCGTTCATTATTGCTTGCTCATTGTCGGTGACTATAACCCCCGGAGTTTCGTCTTCGTGGTAGAGAAGCTTCAAAGTTTCTAATGCCCAAATATAGCTATCATCCTTCTCGCGATCCATAAAACACCATGCCACCGTGAACGATTGCTTATCCGAGGTTTGTCCTACAATGTTCAACAAAGGCATGTTGTACCTATTCGTCTTATTATAAGTACAATCCATGAACAAAACTTGGTAAAAGCAACGCGCCAATTGAACCATATCGGGATGCGCAAGAAAAATACGATCCACCTTCCCCTCCGATGACTCATGGTGTCTCACCGTGTAGTTGTATTTGTGTATTAACCATTGTGATTCTTCCATCACCTTTCTTCCATCCCATTCAATTCTTTTAATAGTTTCCTTGGCCGCATAAATTGTAGACAATGAAGAGAGGTTATGCGGGTCGTCCCTCTTGAACTTACTTAGGAGCTTACTTGGTTTAACTCCCCAACTTGTTCTTACTTGTTCGAACTCGTGCGGTTTCAACTTGGAAACTTGACAATGCCCAACAAGAGTGTCCGGATCTTTATGGTTATGCCAACCAACATCAACTCTACTCATTCTCCACACGTTGTCGGTATCTTTGTTCCTCCCAAAAATTATCTTGAATGGGCATCCACACTTCTTTGACTTCGTCTTGTACACCCTAGTCGCTTCTTATCATACACATAACCCTTTCTCTTGTGACTTTCCTCCCAATGATCCATAACACTAGCATACCATTTCAAAACGCGTAGATTTTTGTTGGGTATTTTTCACTAGAACGCACATCTTCTCTTTGGCTTTCTCAACAATCCAATTGACCGCGTCGTCTTTTTCCTTCCATTCCAAATCATTAGCATAATGTGAGGAAGTATCGGGACCCTAATTTTCTCGAGCTTGAGGCCGATCGTCCATAGGTACCAATGCCACAATCTACAAAACATCAAAAGTTTAGTTGATGTGTATTACCACGGTCGGCATGGTCGACATATAAAACAATGCCGGCTAGAAAAGACCTGAACGTAATAGAATATAAACATTGCCGACATGGAAACAAAATTTAAGGTCCGAAAACATGACAATGCCGGCGTAAGCATTTTCAAGTAAAGACTCCTGTGTTTCAAAAAAATGGACGTCGGCAAGGTTAAAATTTTCTACACGGCCGGCGTGGTACTACTCATGAAAAGTCGGCACGTTGTTCAAAGTAGAACCACGCCGGCTTTTATGGCCGGCATGATCGACAAGCGTCGACCTTGCCAACCCTGTCATGCCAGAAAAAAAAAAAAAAGCAAAATCGATTATTTGCATGGAAAAATCACAATCTTCACCACGTAGGTTGTCTACCCGATTACTTTCGACTCCATTCTCTTCTTCTTGCTCATTGGATTCTTCGTTTGGCTCAATACATTCATCACTTCCATACCCATCATGAGTTTGAGGAAAGTAAAAGTGAGGGTCATGCATGTAATCCATTCGATCATGGTCTCAGTAGATCATCATACAAGTACTCATATGTAGGAGGAAAGTTAGAAGACTCCCCCACTTCAAAATCGGGATTAGAATCACTCATCTCACTCATATCACAAATTTCACAAAAACCCTAACTTCCCCCAAAATCTCCTCTACTCCTACATACTAATTCTCTCTCTAAATGATTTCTAAAACTCAACTTATAACTAAATCAACTAACTAATCTAACTAATTTAACTAATCTAATCATTTTAGTTAAATTAAAGTTAATCATTGTGGGGGCATTTTAGTCATTTACAAAAATATAGGTTAAGGGGTAGCTTGACTTTACTTCAAAATGACCCTATTTTGTCTTATTGGGTATACCCCAATTAGTTTGGGTATACCCCAATCAAGCCAGGTTATTAATTAATAATTAATAATATTTATTTCAGGTGATTTTCCTCCGTTGTGGTTAAAAGTTGAATCAAGCTCTCTTCCTAGAATTTCTGGCCCCACCAGAGAGTATTTCGACCAATAGAAAATTTTCGTTTTTCCACACCACGTCATGGGTACCTTCGGCCCATTTTTCACTCTTTTTGCAATATAAAATTTCCTTCCAAACCCTACATTTTTCTTTCGCCGCTTCTCTTTTCTCTGTATTTCGATTTTTTTCTTTCGTTCTCGCCTCTTCTACTACGTACTTATCTTTTTTCTTTCTCCATATTCTAATAGAAAACCTTAAACCTAATAGAAGGCGAGCAATAATAACTTGCAAATATTTCTGCCGATGAGATCCGAGTAGCCTATTTTTGTTGGGGCTGGCATCCAAACCCGGCGCTCATGGAAAAAAGAGGTACGATTAATGTGTTTGATGATAAAGATGGTGGGAAGATTGATGATATTGGAATTTCTTGTAAAGTCTCTGTAAAGGTTGATGGGGATTCAAACTCTTAATTAATTTCAGGTATTCGGTTTTCTTACTAGGCATTTTGTTTGATGGGTATGCTTTCAGTTTTTCTTATATGCTTTCTCTCCAGTAATTGCACCCATCAATCTTCTTTCGTTCTTAATTATTTGTTCAATTGGGCAGTTGCGATTTATCTTTTCATGATCATGCTTCCCTCCGTTTGATGCTTATTTCTTAATTTTTATAATTGGTGTTTGTATGTTTTATTTCTCCTTCAGTGTTTTCCGTTGATCTCTTCAGGGATGCTGTTTTGTTGCTGTAGTTTGGCAGTTTTAGACTTTAGTTGGAATTCCTCATAGCGTAGTTTTTGACGGAATTGATTGTTTAAATCTAAGTTATCATTAGTGTTGTTAGGTTTCGTCGCTTTGGTTTCTCCGGTAACACTGTAGCTTACCGTGTTTACAAGTTTTAGTAGTTTTAAAATGGAAAAAAGAAAAGAAAGAAAATTCAGGAGATGACGTGCGGGACTGTAGTTTCCCGTGTTTGCAAGTAAAGGTTTTTCCCGTGTTTGCAAGTAAAGGTTTAGAATGATAAAGTATAAAGAAAATTAGGAGGTGACGTTAGTCGTGACGTGTGAGAGATTAACGTGTCTAAGTCTAAGGAGTTGGTCTTTTAACGCGTGTGTGTACGAGGGGCGTTCCTTTTTTCAAGCACTAATTTTTTTCAAGTTTCAAGTTTGTTTGCTCAGCTTATTTTCCAGTTTGTGAGACCGCTGTTCTGACTCGCGTGGTTTTATGGTTTTAATTTTCGGGTCTCGATTTCTCTACCCTATCATTAGTTTGCACTAATAGTCATTTTATTATTTTATTTTTTTTACGCAATTTTATAAATGTCTACGGTAATTGGTTCTTAGTAAGTTAATCCGAATTTTCAAGTTTTCATCTAATGAATCCCTATTTTTATGACTTGTTTCTCCCGTTTTAAACCCAAAATGTCCCACCATCCTAAATTACACATTAATCTTGATGGATCCGTTCCAAGAGCGCAGGAAAAATTGCCAGCCCATGGCCTAGTTAAACATTTGATAGCTTATTCAGATCTACACCCAAATCCAGCATCTTTCTAATTGAGGAATCAATTTGAAAACACCATCAGAGCTTCGCCATAACAACAAGTACGACTTTATATTCCCTTACTTTTGCTCTATCAAACAATTAACTTTTCATTTGCACCCGTCTACACCAACTACAACTCCGTTCTCCAATTCCATATCATTCCAACCCACGAAATATGACTATTCTCACTTGGAATTGTCAGGGTTTAAACCAACCAACAACAATTCAACACCTTCGTGGACTTATCTCGATGTATAAATCAACCATTCTATTCATTTCAGAAACATTGGCCAATGATATCAAATACTGCGCATCGCACAAACACTACAATTTCAAAACTACTGCTATGTTCCTAAAGTAGGTAGAAGGGGAGGATTATGCCTATTATGGAAAACCGACGTCAATGTCCAAATCATCTTGAAGTCCCAAAACTACATTCATGCACTCGTCACACCCCCCGCTCCAGCCCAGCCTTGGCTTTGCACATGTATGTATGCCACTCCACACCCTGACCCAAGGAAAATATTTTGGGAATGCTTCCCAACAATTTTTCCCAACACTTCAACACCTTGGCTACTCTTGGGAGACTTCAATGAAGTGATGAACCAATTGGAGAAAAAAGGTGGAAGGCTAGTCACCTATGCACAAACACAACCTTTTCTCAATTTAATGGATCAGATGGGATACATTGACCTTGGTTTCAGAGGGGATTCATTCACATGGACAAATAATCAACAAGGCCAAGACAACATCCAGGAAAGACTCGATCGAGCAATCGCATACCAACACTGGAGAACAGCCGACCCTCACGCTGGAGTCAGTCATCTTCCGCGAATAACGTCAGATCATGCTCCTATCCTACTCCAGACGAAAGCTTTAAACTGGCAAGGGAACAAGAATTACAAATTTGAGCACCTATGGCTATCTCATCCTCAGCTTCATCAAGTAGTTAATTCGACATGGGATAAGCTACATGACTCGGATCCACCCTTAAACCTCCAGCTCAAACTCATATCAACCAGCAAATCCCTCACAGAATGGAACAAGATTAACTTCGGCCACCTTCCCACATTGATTAAAAAATCAACCGCGAAAATCAAAGCAGCCCAACATTAATCTGCGACGCAAACTGGTACTGAACTGGAAAATTGGATTCAACAAGAAAAGCAACTCTGAATTGAGCATCTAAATCTACTTGATTGCCACGCAACCTACTGGTGGCAGAGATCCAGAATCCAATGGATTCAATCGGGAGACCGCAACACAACGTTCTTTCATACCAAAGCTACAATTCATAGAAGCTGTAACAACATACAACAACTCTAGGATCATCAAAACAACTGGATTACAGACAAGGAAGAAATTATCAATCTCATGATTGAGCACTTCACAGATCAGTATACAGCACCAAATACAGTAATTGGTGAAACCCTGTTTGAAGCAGTATCACCAAGGTTAACCCCTCAACAATGTAATATGCTAACAGCCGAAGTAACCCTTGAGGAGATTAAAGAGGCGCTTTTCTCGATAGGATCGGAACGTGCCCCAGGACCAGATGGATATACCAGTAAGTTTTTCAAAGTTTTCTGGGAAACAACCCAACCACAGTTGATTGATATGGTTCGAAGTTTCTTTACTTCCCTTAGTATTCACCCTCTCATGAACCATACTAACCTCACGTTAATCCCAAAGATTGATCACCCCTCAAAACCGTCCCAATTCAGGCCGATAGGGCTATGTAATGTCACTTATAAAATCATTTCAAAGATACTGGTCAATCGCATAAGACCTTTACTGCACTTTTTGATAAGCCCATATCAGAGTGCCTTTGTGCCACAAAGATCCATTCACGACAACATAGCCATCGCTGCCGAACTTTTTCACTACATCAGAACCTCAAACGGACTAAAAATCCTAAAATAGCTCTTAAGCTAGACATTCAAAAAGCCTATGACTCCTTGGACTGGGGTTTCATCAAACAAGCTTTCACTAGGTTAGGGTTCCCATCTACCTTCGTGGAGTATATTATGATGTGCATATCAACAGTAACCTACTCAATCAATATCAATGGCACTCCGCATGGGTACATTTCCCCAACTAGGGGAATAAGGCAAGGAGATCCTTTCTCATCCTATATATTTATTATATGCGCGGAAATACTATCCACAAATTTGGGAATTCTTGAAAATCAGAAAAAGATAGAAGGGCTCCTCATTTCCCAGAAGGCCCCGCCAATACTACATCTCATGTATGTCGATGACTTATTGATAACATATAAAGCAACTCCGGAAGGTACCAATTAACTCAAACATCTGCTACAAGCTTATGGAAATTCGGCGGGTCAACACATCAACACATCAAAATCTAAAATTATCCATCATCCGAAGCTAGAAGAACACCAACTGGATAAACTAAAACAAGCCTTCAATATGCCAGCAACATCAAACCCCCCGACCTATTTAGGAGTGCAATTTAAACATGGGAGATCTTCTAGCCATATTTTTGCCCCAATCCTTCAGCGCCTAACTCGCAAGGCAAAAGGTTGGATGACTAAATGCCTAAACCAAGATGGAAGATTCGCACTCATAAAATCCTCCCTTACCCCTACAGCCAATCACCTCATGCAAACACAAACCCTTCCTACTCACATCCACAAAAAAATAGATCGTATTACAATAAACTTCTTCTGGGGCCATGATTCTTCTATCAAGAAGCTCCACGCACTAGGAAGGGACAAGCTATACAAACCCAAAACTCGGGGAGGACTAGGCATCAGAAGCAGCAAGGAGAACAACAAAGCACTTCTCATGAAACGAATCTGGAACATTCATGATAAACCTACCTTTGTACTAGCAATATTATATAATGCAAAATACCTCAAACAGACACCCATTTTCGAAAACATCCCTCCCCTCCCGTCATCTCCCAGCTCACAATGGAGACAACTGGCATCGCTTATACCAACCTTCAGACATCATCTCTTCCATCAAATTGGGGAAGGATTAAACACCCCTATCCAATCAAACCGGATTCCACAATTCAGTAACAACATTAACCCATCCCTATGTTATCCCATACAATCGGTTGCTGACATCATCGACCCACCAACAAGGAACTGGAACCATGATAGGCTGAATCTACTTCCCCAGCTCATAGTTCAACGAATTGTCAACATTCCCATCCCACAAAATAACCAAACATATAAGATCATTTGGCTTTTTACCAAAAGTGGTAAATATACGACGACATCAGGATACAACTTCCTTATGGAAGACTCTGCGCAAACCCATCAAAACCCCCTCCCACCAACTACCTTCCTTTGGACACTCCCGTGTCCCCCAAAAGTACAACTTTTCTTGTGGAAAGCAATTAATGAGGGTTTACCAACCCTCAACCTTCTCAACCGCATCAAACTCACCAACTCCAACTTATGTCCACAATGCAGTTATAGTCCTGAAATGTCCAGTCAAATTCTGCTCCATTGTCAAACAACCATTGACTCCTGGAACCTCCTACTACATCATCTCGCAAACAACCAGAACCCTACTCAGAGCATCCCCGCTTCACTGCCCCATCAGACGACCGTCTCCTTACTCCTCAAAACAAAAGCTCATTCCCCAGTTACCACAACTTTTTGCTTCCTTTTTTGGTCCTTATGGATAGCTAGGAACGATGTAGTCTATCGCCAACGACTGCCAAATCCGACGAATATAATGCAGATGTCCATCAAACTCCAGCAAGAATATACCTGGGATCAAAACCACCTACCTCCAGTACTTCCTGGGATGCAACCTTATCCAACCCAGTGCAAACAACACTAGCAACAACAACCATCTTCGTGGGATGGATCAAACCCCACTCAGAATAGATCAAAATTAACACGGACGGAGCAACAAGGGGATATCCCCGAATAACATGAGCAGGTATTATATGCCGAAACGGGGGAGCCGGCATAATCTTAGCAATAGCACAACTACTGGGTATCACGACTACACTTGCAGCGGAAACTTGGGCCATGCTCGTCGTTTCTAGAACGACGGCGGAGCGGGGATGGCCAAAAGTTCAATTTGAAACAGACTCGGAGAATTTAACGAGATTTCTAACCTCGGACACTGACGCTCCATGGTATATTTGTAATCATATTGCAGAATTCAAGTATAGGTTCACCCAAATTCAACAATATACTATTAGGCACGTCTACATAGAAGGAAATCAAGCAGCAGACGGTCTAGCAAATCCAGCGACAGATGATTGCTCTATAGGGAAGCTCACAACAACAGTGTGGGACAATATAATTCCCCCACCCCATAAATTCTATTGTAATAACATACTCTATGGGCATAACATTCCCTTATGTAATCTCAGTTTAATTTAATATAAATTACATGCTTCAAAAAAAAAAAAAAAAAAAAAAACTTTCTTTCCATTCAAATAAGGTATTCCTTTGTGTTCTTCTATATTCAAATGCCAGTATAAAGGTGATTTATATTTTTCCTTTTGTATTTTGTTTGTCGATTTATTTTTTGAAATTTTGCAGGTTAGGTTGATTTTTTGATCTATCCCAATAGTCTTTCATGCAGTTGTCTTTCATTGTTGAACTCTGAAGCCAACAAAACAGGTGATTGATTATATATACATGGTTTTTCTTATTTTTGCACTGGTATCAAGGCATGTAAGGTTCTTCCCAAGATCTCTCATTCACCGCGGCATGCTGATCTCGCCATCTTAGTTCGGATGTTCCTCTTCCTGAGCATGGGTCTTCGCCTTCTATATTCTAATGACCACTGCAGCCCAAGAAGGTCGTCGTCGTCTAGGCATTCTCTGACAAGCTTGACGCCTAGGACGTTGTCTGGGCCAAGAGCCATTTTCAGGTGATTTTCCTCTGGTTAAAAGTTGAATCAAGCTCTCTTCTTAGAACTTCTGGCCCCACCATAGAGTATTTCGACCAATAGGAAATTTTCGTTTTTCCACACCACGTCTTGGGTATCTTCGGCCCATTTTTCACTCTTTTTGCAATATAAGATTTCTTTCCAAACCCCATTTTTTTCTCTTTCTCCGCATTCTCTTTTCTCTGTATTTCGATTTTTTCTTTCGTTCTCGCCTCTTCTACGTACTTATCTTTTTTCTTTCTCCATATTCTAATAGAAACCCTTAAACCTAATACAAGGTGAGAAATAATAACTTGCTTTCCATTCAAATAAGGTATTCCTTTGCGTTCTTCTATATTCAAATGCATTATAAAGGTGATTTATATTTTTCCTTTTGAATTTTGATTTTCGATTTATTTTTTTAAATTTTGCAGGTTAGGTTGATTTTTTGATCTATCCCAATAGCCAACAAAACAGGTGATTGATTCTATATACATGGTTTTTCTTATTTTTGCTTTATTAACATAAAAATTGAATTTTTTTTCTCTCTTGATTATCGTATTGTTTTTGATTTAGTATTGTCAAGAAAAAAGATGAGAAACAGAATTATGCTAACTCTCTTTAGTGTATGAAACATCAAGCTTTGGTGGAATCAAGGAATTCTGTTAAATAACAGGTACATCAAGTTGTGTTGAAGAGATGTGGAACATGCATATTTTTAGTGGAATCTAATCCTCTTATCATCATGTAAATCAATAGTTAAGGTTGCATAAATACTATTAGCATCATCCCTACGGACCACACCTGCATGCACGTTGCTTATGGTTTGATAAGTTAAAAACATTTCACTTTTTTTTTATGGCTTTTGATTTTAGGATTTTCTATGTTGACATGACTACCATTTGTTATTGCTCTTGCTAAAGAAAGTGTCGTGGAAACTGTTTGCTAATCAAATGTTTCTGATTGTATGATAGATGCGAGACGGAGAGACAAATCATCTTTCAAATCTTACATGAATGGTTTTGATATTGGAGGTCTTCTGTCAAGGTTTCCAGCTACATTAGCACTAATGATGGTTCAGGAATGCCTGGTAGGGTTCTGAAATTTGACATCTCTTGATTTATTTGCTTAATATGGTCCTGAAAATTCCACATGTGGACATTTGTCAAATGATTAGGTTACATTAATAATTTGTGCTCTGTGGTTTGACTTTAAGATGATTGCAGGCTATTAATTTCCGCACATACTGGAGGTAGGGATATGGTGCACACATTACGAATGAGGTATTTGCATCTTTAGAATGTGTGTTTATGCAGAAAAGTAATAGTAATTTTAGAATGTGTGTTTATGCAGAAAAGCAATAGTAATTTTGTACTATTTACTGGACTGTTTTTGTTCACTATCTTAGAGTATCTTCTCAGGACATGGCTACCTCTTTAATTTGTTATTTGTTCTTTGGGTTCCATAAATGGTGGATATGTTTTTATTCTTTTTCCAATTACTTTTTTGTACACCACTATGAAATGGATCTATCTTACTAGACATATCAAAAGAATGGCTCTATCTTACCAGACATATCAAAAGTCGTTTGGAACTTTCTTTAGAATAGCAGAGATGTATATCAAAGGGGTTGTCTGTTGAACACTACGGGAAAGTTAGGAAAAAGGTATGTCTATATTTCAATATTTTATGAAATTACCATATACTATGTTTACCTTTTTGCATGATCTTACTTAGTATCGGGACTGTGCTGTCGGCATTTCTTTCCTTTTCCCGTATATCAAAAACACTCACACCTTAAGAAGTCAATCGAGTAATGAAAGTTCTTTCTTTCTTCTTCATGATGGAAGATGACTAAACCTGGAATATGAGGTATGCACATATTAGCCATACTCACTGTAAGAAACTAATTTGCTTCATCTATAATTCGACTCCCACTTTTCCGCTATTATATACAACATGAACAAAAAATGAGACTTCTTCTAGCGGTACACATGAAGAGGGAATTGCACAAACAAACTAGGAAAAGATGTGTCTAGAACAATTGTTAAAGGCGCAAAGAAAAGATAGCCAATGTTATTTTACTTGGACGGGTTATTATTTTAGTTTCCGGTATGTAGCTTCAACAATTCACGGGCTTATGCAATATTTATTACATGAAAATTTCATGTATATGTCTTTGGTTAATACGAACATGGTTGTAAAGAAAACATGATATTCTATTGGTGCTTTTTGATGAACATATGTTCCATGAGGGCGTGTTTTCTGTTCTTTTCCTTTCAGGTGGTTGAGGGAGAAGGGGATAAACCCCGAAACACGGATAAAAATACCATATCTCTGGGAACCGTGTTATCCAATTATGTAATGTAATTTTGGGTTTCTGCATAAAATCCAATTATGTAACAAAATATGTAGTTGAAGAATTATCATTCAGTCTCAATAAAATTGAGAATTTTGTTGATGCATGAAATCCATGTGGAACTTATTGAAGTATTATAACATGAAAGGGGGTTAACAGTCACAAGACAGATTTTTGGGAACACTACGGGAGGTATTTTGGAATAACCAATCTTATCCCATGCAACGCACGGGCGTTCTACCTAGTAATTAGAAAAGAAAATAAAGAATTCATATTTAAAAATTTAATGCAATTGTTAAGTTTGTGTAGTTGTTGGCATGGTAGTGATAAAGGAAACCACAAGAGTTGCAAAGTTGGGGTGGGTTTTGGTGTATGAAAATCATTGGGTGAAAGTATCAGTAAGTGTTAGTATACAAAAAATCCTCCACAAATAATATTGTTACTTAGTATAATGTCACGATTACAAAAATTCTTAACAATTATACTTGTTACAGGTTTTATTACAGGTGTATCTGTGACTGAAAATGAATCTGTGACAGCTTACACTGTGACAGAATTCCTGATTTGGTGTAGTGCGTATTGATCATTCAATCACTTGAAAATTGCTTTGAAGTTAATAGTTTGTGTGAGACAGCTATTGTCGTCTTCCGAGAATGTTTCAATGGTTGAAATGAGAGTTTAGAACAATTGGATATAAGCACAGTATGCGTACTTGCATATGTGTAATCCAAGTCCGAGAACCATTGTATGCATACCCGTGTGCGTACTGTTTGGTTTAGTCAAGGTCCGGGAACTCGGTACGTATACCGATACGCGTACTGGCGTGAGGTTCAAGTTCCAGGACTTTACTGAGTTTTTGGTATGCGTACAAATTCGCGTACTGGCGAACCCAAACTTAGTCTGTCCACTAAGGTATGCGTACACGTTTGCATCCTTGAGTGGGTTATGTTCTAAAATCTGTTTGTTCATGAACTAATACATTTATATAATAAGGAATGCAATCTTTTGCAAACCGTGGCTATAATGTTCATGACTTGATTCCAGTGAATCAAAATCGATTTTGCTATGATTATGTCTTGTATACTTATATGAGAATATAAACAATTGAAAAACTCTAGAAATAGTTTCATTTGAGTCATTTGAACTAGTTATGGTTAAGATGGATATGGTTGATATGAAAGTGTTCATATGGCTAACTTCGGTTAACTATTATTGAGCCAACAAAGGTGCACACGTTTAGGTACGGTTACTCATATCTAAATGAAGTCACTTTTCATTTGTGTGTAACAAGCTAAGTTCGATCTAACGGTTGAAAGATATTTGCTTGTGTCTAATCAGGTTTTCATCTAACAATGAATATTGAATGCTTTGTTACCAAGGTAACATTGATTGCAAACCCTGATTTGAAGACTATATAAAGGAGAACTCTAGCAACTGGGAAACCTAATACCCACACCTCCTGTGTGATACTAGTTGCGACTAGAGTCGATTCTCCTTTAACCTTAGGTTTTTCCAAAACCCCGTAGGTTAACGACTTGAAGGCTTCATTGGGATTGTGAAGCCAGACCCAACTATTTTCTATGTAGTTGCATGTTCTGATCTTGTTGTTTTCTATCGTGATTGAGTATTATCTTCTCTAAGATTTGCTCGAGATTTAATCTCCGATAGGCAAAATAAAAAGTTGTCACAAACATCTTCGTCTCATCGTTTGTGATTCCACAATATCTTGTTTTGCTACCATACGATTAAGATTATTGTGAGGTGATTGATGTTTCTAGGCTGTTCTTCAATAGACTTATCAAAAGACGGAATATAAGTCTGGTATATCAATTGGTTCCTGTTCACCTTGATTTATCAAAAGACGGAACAAAACTCGTAGGTTTATCTATTCAATAAACTTTTCTTTGTGAGACAGATTAGTTTATCAAGTTTTCGACTTTGGGTCGTAACAACTCTTTGTTGTGGGTGAGATCAGCTAAGGGAATCAAGTGCGTAGAGTCCTGCTGGGATTCAGAGACGTAAGGAGCACAACTGTACCTTGATCAGTTTGAGATTGGTTAGGGCTCAACTACATTCCAGTCTGAAGTTAACTTGGAGTAGGCTAGTGTCTGTAGCGGATTAATACAATGTGGTATTCAAATTTGGACTAGGTCCCGAGGTTTTTCTGCATTTGCGGTTTCCTCGTTAACAAAACTTTTGGTGTTTGTGTTATTTCTTTTCCGCATTATACTTGTTTATATAATTGAAATATCACAGGTTGTGCGTAAGTTCAATCAATTGTGAATCCAACCTTTGGTTGTTGGTTAAATTGACTGACACTTGGATATTACTGAGAATCCCGTTGAGCACTCAAGAACAAAGCATATTGATATAAGATACCACTTTATTAGAGATGTCTATGAAAATGGTATTGCCAACATAGAGTATGTGCCATCAGAACAACAATTGGCTGATATTCTCACCAAGCCTCTAGACACCGCAATATTTCAACACCTTCGGAAATCTATCGGTGTTGTTTTGGTCCATTAAATCAAGTTCAAAGTATTGCCCCTTTGGGAAATAAAACTTGAGTTCCAGTTAAGGAATTGTTGTTCATCTTATTAAAAATCCTTTTTTTTTTTAAAGTAAGGTCACTCATGTTGTTCTCTTGGGAATGACATCAAATGGGGGAGAATTCTTAATTGAACATGTGCTTAATTGATATATCTTTGTGGGGAGAGTGGACGTGGATTTAAAGGGGATGCTTGTTGTTGACGGGGAAAAACGATTTGCTGGTTTTTTCAGGAAATGGAGAGACGTCCGTGCGGACGGAGACTCCTCAACCGAGCAAACTGCCTAACCTCAAATAGATGCACTGTACAAGAGTGCTTTGAGTTCGAGAGATCAATCTGTAGAACTCCGGCCTAAACCAAGAAATGGTCGTTCCAGAGTCAATTCGGTCACGAAGAGAGAATAGGGTTGATCTGTAGGAGGGAATCTGATAAGTGTGTGAGATCAATGGTGATCAAGGATTGTGAATGTGTTGTGGGTTTCTGCAAATGAAGAATAAGTTTGAATTCTGCTCAATTGAGAGAGAGTGTTGCTCACACGACGATTCTTGGTTAGACGGATGTTGTCTATTAAACCAAATGTTGTGTTATTGTTCTCAATCGTGACTTCATAAACTTATTTATATTGCTAGAATGTAAACACATTGATCTCCAGTAAGTGTGACGGTTTCTCGAGTGAAAGAGTGGCAAAGTGTGAAATCGTGGATTAACCGGTTCCAGGTCGTGCGGAGACTTGGTTGATTGTCCACCCACTACTTTGCTAACTCCCTCAACTGCTTGCACAACTTACTCACATTTCTCATCGTGGATGAACACACGTGCCGTAGGCCGCCAGAACAAAACCCTAATTAATATCCCCATGTGACGTGATTGATGTCTCACGAACGTGGAGTCTGCAAAGCAGACGTGTATTTGATTAGTCAGTCGTTGACTTGATTAGACGATGAGTCTAAGTATTGTTCAGTCGAGCATGATTGTTGAATGCTCTAGGATAGTCGAGCATCATAAATTGAACATGTCTGCTGGGACGTATAATTCTCGAATGAATGATGTTGATTCAATATTCATAAATTGAACATGATGAATATTGATAGTCTGAGCAAATATTGCTCGTATGATGAATTGTTGAATATTGATAGTTGTTTCAATATTCGAGTACTTGAGAAAATATTGCTCCTTTGATGAATACTGAGAACATTGATGGTTGAATCAATATTCGAGCATCTGAGCAAATATTGCTCATTCGATGAATTACTGAATATTGATAGTTGAATCAATATTCGAGCATCTGAGCAAATATTGCTCATTCGATGAATTACTGAATGTTGATACTTGAATCAATATTCGAGCATCTGAGAAAATATTGCTCATTCGATAAATTATTGAATATTGATAATTGAATCAATATTCGAGCATCTGAGAAAATATTGCTCATTCGATAAATTACTGAATATTGATAGTTGAATCAATATTCGAGCATCTGAGCAAATATTGCTCAATTACTGGTAACGTGGCCAATTAAAATATTGGTAGATGGACCGAATATTATATATTTAACCCGGATGTTGATTGCTGGATCAACATAAAATTATTAGTGTTTGAACTCGCTCAGAATTATGATTTGTAGAGCATTTGTTCGAAACCCTAATTTTTGATCAATTGTTGATCAATTGATGATTTACTGAAAATAAGTTAGATGGAGGGACCGGCTATATGGGATGATGATAGACCATGTAGCTCCCAAGTGCTCGAGTGAGCATGCACCAAAGTCCTTTGTTGACCAGTTGGTCAAAGGATGATCAAATGCTGGTTCAATCATTTATTCAAATAATGTTCGTCTGAGCGTTATGTAATAAAACCTAGTTATGGAGAGATGAGGGACCGACCAAGGGGTTATGGGACCGGCCCTTGGTGCTCGTGGGACCAGCTGATGGTCGATTGAGCCAATCCTAAGTTGGTCGGAGAGAGTTTGGACCCAATATGAACTGTTGAGAGATAATTAGGTCAAAATTATGAAAGAGTGTGGGACCGGCTCCTTGCAAGCCTAAGGGCCGACCTTGGTCGGTCAAGGTGGCATGCCCGTGTCACCATACTGCACGTGTCTCAGTCCTGAGAGTTTTGGTATTTTTTGGTGCGCGTTTGAGCAATATTTCGGATTTTCAGAAGAGTTTAATCTTGACTGAAACTCTCGATTTTGCTCAAATGAGCAAGTAGAAATTTGCTTGTGCGACCAATATTTTGAAAATATTAAAATAATATATATATATATATATATATATATATATATATATATATATTTTGCCGTGAGAAGCCTAGTCGGTCATGTGATCATTTGACTTTTTGGCTTTTTTCATGGTTTGAGAAACATTTGAGATATTGAGAAACTGGGTTTGCGCTCAAACGATGGAGTTCCATGAGATGAAGGAAATAATAATATGAGAAAATAAGGAATTGCAAGGTGTGGGACCGGCCACGGCTAGGGTATGGCCGGCCGGCTAGGTGTCCCAGTCCCGTGACACCTTTCCCTATTTTTCACTATTTCTTCATTGTTTGATGGAAAGTATGGAGAAACTAAGAGTTTCGCTCAAACGAGGGAGTTCGCTCAAATGAAGAAGTCTTCATGAGATGAGGGAAATAATAAATTATAATAAAATAAAATAACGGAAGAGGGGGACCGGCCAGTGGGCCCGGTCCCACGCCTCTTGTTTATTTTATTTAATATTATTTTTGCTTCCTAATTGCATAGGTTCCTCGTTCGTCCATATTTTTGAATGCTCGTTCGTGCGTTTGGGTGCCCGTTCGTGCATTATTATCAAGTAGACTTGCACCATTTTCTCGAGGCTTACTCGGTGGTGGTCCAGATGCCCAGTGAATATTTATTACTAATTCACGAAATTCAGCTGAGAATAATTCGTGAAACGGAGTAATAAAATGAGTTGAGTCTTTATTACTAATCCATGGAATCCAGCTTAGCATCAGCCATGAAACAAAGTAATGAGATAGAATAGATTATTTTCTAGGAATTCAGTTGATGAATGACGCGCTAGAATTAACCTGTTTGCAGAATTGAGATATGAGATAATTGAAGCATCATACCCGTTTGAGGGGGGTGTATAGTCAGGGAACAACGAGCAGCGTGACATCCTGAAGGCGTTAAGCTCTCTAACATGCAATATGTCTAGGAACCGCCCAATCATTAAGAGATTCTATACACGTCTCTCTACGTAGTCAGGGAACAACGAGTAGTGTGATGTCCTGAAGGCGTTAGGCTCGATACTAGCATGCAATATGTCTAGGAGCCGCCCAATCATTTTGATTCTACGTAGAGGTGATGATGAAATATGTGAAGCATCGAAAGCTCAGCTGAGAGGCCCTTTGAGAAACATATTTATCATAGCTCTGAGAGGAACGTTCATTCAGTCAGAGGTTGTGAAATGGTTCACGGATCATAAAATATGAATTGTCACATACATTCCTGAATCCGGGCCAGAAACATGCAGGATCATGAATTACGATTTTAGCCCTTGCCGAAAATCCACCATCAACATTAAGTCCCCTGCTTAGTGAGGGACAATCATGTTCCGCAGTAAGCACTGGATCGTGATTTTCCAGTAGACGATATAAGTAGTGTTGATGGTGGATTTTTGACAAAGGCTAAAATCGTAAAACCATAATCTTACATATTCCTGATCTAGCAATCAGATGAGTATTGAGACTTATGTCTTTCATTAAAGCATGAGACTCATGCTACAAGAATCTCTGACTGAGTATATTGTCTCTCAGAGCATACGTGAATATGCAGTCTCTCAACTGAGGCAACTGCATATCTCATGAATACTGAGCAATTTCAGTAATTATTTCTATATAGAATCGAACGATTGGACGGCTCCTAGGAAGCTTGTCTGCTAGTATAGAGCGATAACGTCTTCAGGATGCAACAATGTTTTCCCTAACTATATGGAAGGAATATGACGCTTCAACAAGCTCATATCGCTCAATTCATGAATAATTAATGCTCCTAGACGACGTGCTAGTATAGAGTCATCAATTAATTATTTCTAGTCACTAGATTCATTAACTGAATTCCTAGAAAATATTCTACGTTCTTTATAATATTTCGTTACTTCAATTCATGGCTCTTCCCAGCAGAATTCCATGGGTTAGTAATAAATATTCAACGTACGGGCATCTGATCCGCTATCGAGTAAGCCCCGACCAAAATGGTGCAAGTGTACTAAGCAATAATGCACTAACGAGCACTTGAATGCACGAACGAGCATTCAACAATACGAAGGAACGATGAACCTATGAAAAATAGGAAGAAAAATAATAATAAAAAAATATATATTATCTAAGGCGCTAGGGGACTAGGCCCACCGGCCGGCTAGTCATGTCGTGACCGGTCCCACGCCTGATTCTTTATTTTATCATATTTTATTATTTTTCCTTGATCTCATGAAAAACCCTTCATTTGAACAAAACTCTTTCGTTTTAAGGAAACTCCTCAGCCTCATGGTGTTTCCTTTGTATCAAGGAAATAATATAAAATTAGGAAAAGTGTCATGGGACCGGGTTCACTAGCCGGCCGGTCATGCCCTAGTTGTGGCCGGTCCCACACCTTGCGTTCCTTATTATTTTATTCTTATTATTTCCTTCATCCCATGAAATTCCTCAATTTCATGATATTTCCTTCACACCGAGGAAAAGATATAAAATTAGGGAAGGTTCACGGGACGGGGCCACTAGCCGGCCGACCATGCCCTAGCCGTGGCCGGTCCCACACGCCCTTTATTTTATTATTATTACTAGGACTTGACCCGTGCCGTAACGGCACGGGCCTTGTCGTTGGTTAATTTTTAATATCGTACTAATTGTGTCCCGAAAACTTATCAACTTCAGTTGTAGCTGTTTTTGTCTTTTAAATATGATCTAACGCTTAATCCATGTTGAAACGACATGGGGATAATTTTTATCTGGATAGTCTTAGATTCACATTATCTCGCACTTTGGAAGATATTTTTCTTAATAAAACTTAAATGGGAGAGCATTTGAAGTTAATATTCTGGGAATATGCCGTCTCGCAAAGCTCTACATATCCACAAAAAATGAGCATATTCCGAAATACTAAACCCCACCATCTACCGATCTTAATTTTAACCGTTGAAAATTTGTTGGTTTTCGATGGTTGATTTTCAAAGTAGTAGATTACAAAGTTATACATTTCAGAATTTGCTCATTTTTCGGGGGTATGTATAGCTTGGTAAGACGAACATATCCCCAAATATTAGCTTCAAATACGCTACTGTTTGGTTTTTGTAGAAAAGATAGTTCCCAAAGTGTGAGATATTAAGACAATAAAAGTGTGAGGGGATCTTCCCTCATATTAAATTTAATATTTATTAATTATTGAGTTTACCCTCCTTATCATTATAAAAGTAAAGGAAAAACCAGTAGATATATTCCACTCTGCAGTCCACGACTCGATAATTAGTAATTTCATATGTTCTGATTTCGATTCATATCGTTTGTCTGCAGTTATTAAATTACGTGACAATTGATTCAAGTTTTTTTTCAATTGTCATGTATTTTATCCGAGTTTACGTTAACACTAAAACGACCAACCACGTTTTACACTTTATAATGTTACACGTCTTGTGGCGTCACGGAATTAACATAGTCTATTATTACTCACCAATACGCGCCACCACCACAAAACCACATGATACCATTTCTTTCACCATAAAACTACCCAGAAAATATTTAATTTCATTTTATAAATAGTACTTATCACATATATATTTAAGGTTTAGTCCACCAAATTAAGTTTACATGTTTCTTTTAAAAAAAAAATAGCCCTCGCAGTGTCAATTTCTGACTCTGCCGCAGCTACCACCACTGCCGCCTACCCCATGTAGGTTGTTAGGAGTAATTCTAATTTTCAATTACAAACACCATATATGAGGTTTATATAGAACAAAATTAAGTCATTTAATTAATTTGTCCCATTTTTTTTTCCCGTCCTCTTTTATATTGCAATCAATTTTATTTTAACATTAAAAATCATGATTTATATGAAATGGTACCAAAGATAACATGGGTGCCATTTGGTTGATCCAGCTGTCATGAACAATTTGTCATATATGATTTGATATCATCCTTGAAATATATGGCACATGCCTTTTTCAATCTTGCTAAAACAACCAACCGCATATTTCACAATACAATGTTATCCGACTATCTGTATTGTAATGACACGGTACTAATATTGTCCACCACCACTCACCAGCACCCACCGCCACTACTTCTTCCAGCACCATGATGTATTGTGGATGTCCCATATCGATATTGAAGCACCATTTATAGTCCATCCTAGAATTACTTTGAATATGCCAAGTATGCCCTTGGTGCTAGTATAAATTAGAAGACATAAGGCTAAAGGAGAAAGTTTTGAATTTTAGAACATTTGTGTGAGGATGAGAGTTGTCTCTTCTTTCAAACCTAATTGTTATCTCTAGGGGGAATTAGATCATCTAATTCTAGAGTATCAACTAGATGCCTCTCATACTCTCATAGTTTCCAATTTAATTGGGTAGAAATTGTAAGTTATTTGATAAAAATCTCCATTATTAGGGTTCTTCCTTAATTCAAAGGGTAGAAGAAACTAAATTGGTTGATTATTTATCCTTTTCAAGTAACAATTTCAATTTATTTTCATTGTAAGCTTCCGTTTCTCATCATTTGGTATCAGAGCTTTGGTTGATTCTCAAGGGGAAAAGGTGGTGATTGGTGAAGATACTTGTTCTTGAGGTGAAAACTACTAATCTCTTTATTAATATTTTGGGTTGATTTTTATGTTCTTTGATAGTATTTTCAAATTGGGTTTTCAATCTTATATTGATTTCACTGTGGTTTACAAAAGAGAAGTTAATTTGGGTAGGATTCGTTCAAAGGATGTGTTAATGAATATTGTACATGAAGTGTTTGATGATATGTATCTAAGAATGGGAGAAATTTGTGAAGAATATTATTGGAAACTTGTAAGTCTCCATAACCAAGAAAGGATTCTACCTAATGATTGTGATGATGTAAGAGAACAGATTTATCAATTTTGGTTGGTGGATATGAGGATGAACAAATTGCCCACAAGATGTTTGATAAAATGTCTCCACCAAAATTTGATAGTTATTTGAGTCATGAGGAAAATGAAATAGTGGGTGTTCTTCCAATCTATCAAGATGGCATGAATGTGGATTAAATATTTGATTATTTTACTATCATGGACCAAGTGCTATCACGTAAGAATCAAGAGAAAGAAGAATACAATCCTTTGTGTTCAATTTGTGATGAGATAGTTAATGGTAGTGAAGTAAAAGATTTTGGTGTACCAAGGTATGATATTGAATTGGAAAATGCTATGTTAGAAGCATCTCAAGAACAATTTCAAGTATCTGAACCGACTACCGGAAGCAAGCATTCACTCAAGCTACAACAAAATGGGGAGGCAATATATATGAATCCAATTTGGGCTTTCATTGAAGATAAGTTTCATGGTTGTAGTCTTCGTGCAAGGTTGAGAGAGATGCTTGGTGTCTCTTTACTACTTGGGGATGCTCTTAACTATGACCACAAGATGCTACATTTGGTGAGTAACTACAATGGAAGGTGTAAAGGTAGAATTGTCTTCAAGCAAGGAAGAAGTTCAAGCACTAATGGAGAATATGCTTTGGAGAATTCATGGACGAATTTGTTCAAACAAGGGGAGGATGATGTATTTACAAACGAAGAAATACTTGGTGTGTCATTACTACTTGGGGATGCTCTCAACTATGACCACAAAGTGCTACATTTGGTGAGCAATTATAATGGAAGGTGTAGAGGTAGAATTGTCTTCAAGCAAGGAAGAAGTTCATGCACAAATGGAGAATACGCTTTGAAGAATTCGAGGACGAATTTGTTTAAACAAGGGGAGGATGATGTATTGTGGATGTCCCATATCGATATTGAAGCATCATTTATAGTCCATCCTAGAATTACTTTGAATATGCCAAGTATGCCCTTGGTGCTGGTATAAATTAGAAGACATAAGGCTAAAGGAGAAAGTTTTGAATTTTAGAACATTTGTGTGAGGATGAGAGTTGTCTCTTCTTTCAAACCTAATTGTTATCTCTAGGGGGAATTAGATCATCTAATTCTAGAGTATCAACTAGATGCCTCTCATAATCTTATAGTTTCCAATTTAATTGGGTAGAAATTGTAAGTTATTTGAGAAGAATCTCCATTATTAGGGTTCTTCCTTTATTCAAAGGGTAGAAGAAACTAAATTGGCTGATTATTTATCCTTTTCAAGTTACAATTTCAATTTATTTTCATTGTAAGCTTCTGCTTCTCATCACACAACCAGGGGCAGAGCCCGGATTTTGAGGAAGGGGGACAAAAAATATTTGAAATTGGATACGGGTGCAAAATACACTTAATAGTCCATTTTATGATTAAAAAAAAGATCAAAAACAATTAAAATTGGGCTTGGCAACGCCCCTGACCACCACTAATGTTTCCGCTGCTAGCACTTTTTAAGAACGCCACTGCTTCTGCCACCTATTACCGCCACCAGTGTCTATTGATATCATTTTTATTTTTACCAAAATTATTTATTAATGGAAATATATATTTATTAAATTAATTAAGGGAACATTTATAATGAAAAAAACTTAATAGATCATTTATTATGAGAAATTAGTGAAAATCTAATTAATAGAACACTTTATTAAATTAATTAAAGGAGTAAGTCATTTATTATGAGCAATAAGTGAAACAATAATTAATAGATCATTTATTAACCCGTGCCATAATATAAATTACGTATAATTACTAGGTCTCAACCCATGCCGTAACGGCACGGGCAAGGATATGTGTTTCAAATGTATCCATGGATTCATACATGTCGTAATTGTCTGAGAAGAATCAAACCGATCGATCCAGGTCTAAATGTTTTGAGGAGCTGGTTAATAAACATGTCTTTATCCTAGAATATTTTAATATTGTGTATGTAAGTCATACAACCCTTTGAGACAAACATAGTTAATCGTTAGAACAAATCCTATGGGCAATAGAACATTACTTCGTTCACTACTTCAAAAAAAATATCATCAAAGGTCATTCACCAAACTCGTAACAAAACTAAAAACACCTAAAATTACTTTAAAATCAATTAGATTAATCTTGCAAAATCTGTTAGCATTATAATTTAATTTTTCTCTTTGATATAAATTGTTGGGTTCCCAATTTACATAGATTTTTGTTTATTCATTTTCCTAAAATTTATAATAATATTTAATTCTTGATCCATTTCTTTTCTTGTCTCTTTACCTATTATCATGAACTATTTCTCAAGCATGCATAATTACATGAAGTTGGGGAGAAATGACAAAAACATAAATCATGACAAAAAAAGGAGAATAAAGAGAGATGTGAGAAACTGAATCGATTACAATTAATTTACGCGTAGCCTTGCATATTCCCATGAAGTAGGGGAGAAATAATGACAGAAACAGAAAGTATGACAAAAAAGGGGAATAAAAAGAGATGTGAGAAACTGAACCGATTACAATTAATTCGCATATAGCCTTGTGTTTGGTCAATTTTTTTTTATAGGTTTCATTTTTCTTCTTGCCCCTTACTTGGCAAATCTTAAAATCACCACATCTTCTTTTAAGGAAAAATCTGGCCTTTAAAAATTGTTTTAATTTTAAAAAATAATTAAAAAAGTAATTTGAAAACAAAAATCAAATTAAAACAAAACAAAGAAAAATTAACCAAGGGTGACTAAATAATTTACCTTAGGACACCCTTTCTTACACTACTACCGCTACTTCTTCCACCGCCACATTATCGTCACCACTCCACCAGTCTCGCCAATACCCACCACCATTATCCCCACCACCGACTGATACGTATTGATCTCTGTACCTTGGTGACTATTATTATAGAGGCAGAATTCAGAATAATAATAGACGAAAACTAGAAAACAGAACACAAGAAAGTAATTCGAAGAAATATATCTTCTCTAGATTATGAACAAGAAAACTATTACAATTCTCTCTTTATTACGCTCACAATCTCTCTAAACAGTAAATAATATTTAACTATTTTGCTAAGCTTGCTTTTACAATAATTAATTGCCTCATAAACTTATCTCTAGATTCGTGTATCACACAAACCTCCCTCTCTAGGTGCCTTTGTATTACAAACCGCACTCTAGATGTCTTAGCTATGAACTAAACATCTCTATTTATAGTTTTTAACGGTTTCCCAAACCTTATAGGAATCTATTTCCTTATCCAGGAATAATTCCATCTCTAGGTATATTTCCTTATCTAGGAATATTACATTGTCTAAGAATATTCCTTATCTAGGAATAATTCCTTTTCTAAGTATATATTTCCATATCTGGAAATATTACCTTGTTTAGGAAATATTCCTTTTCTAGATATATTTCCTTATCTAGGAATATTACCTTGTCTAAGAATATTTCCTTATCTAATAATACTGCCTAAAAATCAGTATTCCTTCCCAAAGTAGAAATCTATCCTCAATCCGTCTTGAGGATCACTAGTTCCCGGAGAGATGAAGATACACATGTATCATGCGCCCCCACTCAAGAACTTGAAATCCTGTGAAAGTTAAATTTGGAGGTTATGGAACTCGAGGGTTCCTTTCACCTTACTGAACCATCTCTCCTTGCTGGAAACTTGACCTCGACATCTAATTTGAAAAGAGTCCATATCTCCTCGTCTTGTCTTAGTCACTCTTCGTTCCATGATGTAATCTTCTTTGAGCGGTTCTTCTTCTTCAAAAACACCAGATGGAGACGTAGTCTTTTTGTTCACCTTCCGCTTGGGTGTATGAGAATGAATACCTTCAGTCGATTCCTTAAGGGTAACTTGAACCGACTGCGTGTCTTTTTGTAGCTCAGCCACCTTTTCTTCCATAGTTTGTGGTTCGCTATGCTTAGGATCATCAACTGACTTTCCCATCTTTGATTCCCTTGTTCTCCTAACGTCTTCTAGCTTCTCGAGCACCTCACCAAGTTTTACGTAAAGAGACCTAGTATAAACCATAGACCACAAAAATCTTCCCTAAAAGAACGAACTTTGTTCTGATACCAACTTGATACGTGTTGATCTCTGTACCTTGGTGACTATTATTATAGAGGTGGAATTAAGAATAATAATAGACGAAAACTAGAAAACAGAACACAAGAAAGTAATTCGAAGAAATATATCTTCTCTAGATTATAAACAAGAAAACTATTACAATTCTATCTTTGTTACGCTCACAATCTCTCTAAACAGTAAATAATATTTAAATATTTTGCTAAGCTTGCTTTTACAATAATTAATTGCCTCACAAACTTATCTCTAGATTCGTGTATCACACAAACCTCCCTCTCTAGGTGCCTTTGTATCACAAACCGCACTCTAGATGTCTTAGCTATGAGCTAAACATCTCTATTTATAGTTTTAACGGTTTGCCAAACCTTATGGGAATCTATTTCCTTATCTAGGAATAATTCCTTCTCTAGGTATATTTCCTTATCTAGGAATATTACCTTGTCTAAGAATATTCCTTATCTGGGAATAATTCCTTTTCTAAGTATATATTTCCATATCTGGAAATATTACCTTGTTTAGGAAATATTCCTTTTCTAGGTATATTTCCTTATCTAGGAATATTACCTTGTCTAAGAATATTTCCTTATCTAAGAATACTGCCTAAAAATCAGTATTCCTTCCCAAAGTAGAAATCTATCCTCAATCCGTCTTGAGGATCACTAGTTCCCGGAGAGATGAAGATACACATGTATCATGCGCCCCCACTCAAGAACTTGAACTCCTGTGAAAGTTAAATTTGGAGGTTAGGGAACTCGAGGGTTCCTTTCACCTTACTGAACCATCTCTCCTTGCTGGAAACTTGACCTCGACATCTAATTTGAAAAGCGTCCATATCTCCTCGTCTTGTCTTAATCACTCTTCGTTCCATGATGCAATCTTCTTTGAGCGATTCTTCTTCTTCTTCTTCTTCAAAAACACCAGATGGAGACGTAGTCTTTTTGTTCACCTTCCGCTTGGGTGTATGAGAATGAATACCTTCAGTCGATTCCTTAAGGGTAACTTGAACCGACTGCGTGTCTGTTTGTAGCTCAGCCATCTTTTCTTCCATAGTTTGTGGTTCGCTATGCTTAGGATCATCAACTGACTTTCCCATCTTTGATTCCCTTGTTCTCCTAGCGTCTTCTAGCTTCTCGAGCATCTCACCAAGTTTTACGTAAAGAGACCTAGTAAAACCCATAAACCACAAAAATCATCCCTAAAAGAATGAACTTTGTTCTGATACCAACTTGATACGTGTTGATCTCTGTACCTTGGTGACTATTATTATAGAGGCGGAATTCAGAATAATAATATACGAAAACTAGAAAACAGAACACAAGAAAGTAATTCGAAGAAATATATCTTCTCTAGATTATGAACAAGAAAACTATTACAATTCTCTCTTTGTTACGCTCACAATCTCTCTAAAGAGTAAATAATATTTTAATATTTTGCTAAGCTTGCTTTTACAATAATTAATTGCCTCACAAACTTATCTCTAGATTCGTGTATCACACAAACCTCCCTCTCTAGGTGCCTTTGTATCACAAACCGCACTCTAGATGTCTTAGCTATGAGCTAAACATCTCTATTTATAGTTTTAACTGTTTCCCAAACCTTATAGGAATCTATTTCCTTATCTAGGAATAATTCCTTCTCTAGGTATATTTCCTTATCTAGGAATATTACCTTGTCTAAGAATATTCCTTATCTAGGAATAATTCCTTTTCTAAGTATATATTTCCATATCTGGAAATATTACCTTGTTTAGGAAATATTCCTTTTCTAGGTATATTTCCTTATCTAGGAATATTACCTTGTCTAAGAATATTTCCTTATCTAAGAATACTGCCTAAAAATCAGTATTCCTTCCCAAAGTAGAAATCTATCCTCAATCCGTCTTGAGGATCACTAGTTCCCGGAGAGATGAAGATACACATGTATCATGCGCCCCCACTCAAGAACTTGAACTCCTGTGAAAGTTAAATTTGGAGGTTAGGGAACTCGAGGGTTCCTTTCACCTTACTGAACCATCTCTCCTTGTTGGAAACTTGACCTCGACATCTAATTTGAAAAGCGTCCATATCTCCCCGTCTTGTCTTAGTCACTCTTCGTTCCGTGATGCAATCTTCTTTGAGCGGGTCTTCTTCTTCTTCTTCAAAAACACCAGATGGAGACGTAGTCTTTTTGTTCACCTTCCGCTTGGGTGTATGAGAATGAATACCTTCAGTCGATTCCTTAAGGGTAACTTGAACCGACTGCGTGTCTTTTTGTAGCTCAGCCACCTTTTCTTCCATAGTTTGTGGTTCGCTATGCTTAGGATCATCAACTGACTTTCCCATCTTTGATTCCCTGGTTCTCCTAACGTCTTCTAGCTTCTCGAGCACCTCACCAAGTTTTACGTAAAGAGACCTAGTAAAAACCATAAACCACAAAAATCTTCCCCAAAAGAACGAACTTTGTTCTCGATACCAACTTGATACGTGTTGATCTCATACCTTGGTGACTATTATTATAGAGGCGGAATTCAGAATAATAATAGACGAAAACTAGAAAACAGAACACAAGAAAGTAATTCGAAGAAATATATCTTCTCTAGATTATAAACAAGAAAACTATTACAATTCTCTCTTTGTTACGCTCACAATCTCTCTAAATAGTAAATAATATTTAAATATTTTTCTAAGCTTGCTTTTACAATAATTAATTGCCTCACAAACTTATCTCTAGATTCGTGTATCACACAAACCTCCCTCTCTAGGTGCCTTTGTATCACAAACCGCACTCTAGATGTCTTAGCTATGAGCTAAACATCTCTATTTATAGTTTTAACGGTTTGCCAAACCTTATGGGAATCTATTTCCTTATCTAGTAATAATTCCTTCTCTAGGTATATTTCCTTATCTAGGAATATTACCTTGTCTAAGAATATTCCTTATCTAGGAATAATTCCTTTTCTAAGTATATATTTCCATATCTCGGAAATATTACCTTGTTTAGGAAATATTCCTTTTCTAGGTATATTTCCTTATCTAGGAATATTACCTTGTCTAAGAATATTTCCTTATCTAAGAATACTTTTGCCTAAAAATCGGTATTCCTTCCCAAAGTAGAAATCTATCCTCAATCCGTCTTGAGGATCACTAGTTCCGGAGAGATGAAGATACACATGTATCATGCGCCCCCACTCAAGAACTTGAACTCCTGTGAAAGTTAAATTTGGAGGTTAGGGAACTCGAGGTTCCTTTCACCTTCTTGAACCATCTCTCCTTGCTTGGAAACTTGACCTCGACATCTAATTTGAAAAGCGTCCATATCTCCTCGTCTTGTCTTAGTCACTCTTCGTTCCATGATGCAATCTTCTTTGAGCGATTCTTCTTCTTCTTCTTCTTCAAAAACACCAGATGGAGACGTAGTCTTTTTGTTCACCTTCCGCTTGGGTGTATGAGAATGAATACCTTCAGTTGATTCCTTAAGGGTAACTTGAACCGACTGCGTGTCTGTTTGTAGCTCAGCCACCTTTTCTTCCATAGTTTGTGGTTCGCTATGCTTAGGATCATCAATTGACTTTCCCATCTTTGATTCCCTTGTTCTCCTAACGTCTTCTAGCTTCTCGAGCACCTCACCAAGTTTTACGTAAAGAGACCTAGTAAAACCCATAAACCACAAAAATCTTCCCTAAAAGAACGAACTTTGTTCTGATACCAACTTGATACGTGTTGATTTCTGTACCTTGGTGACTATTATTATAGAGGCGGAATTCAGAATAATAATATACGAAAACTAGAAAACAGAACACAAGAAAGTAATTCAAGAAATATATCTTCTCTAGATTATGAACAAGAAAACTACTACAATTCTCTCTTTGTTACCCTCACAATCTCTCTAAAGAGTAAATAATATTTAAATATTTTGCTAAGCTTGCTTTTACAATAATTAATTGCCTCACAAACTTATCTCTAGATTCGTGTATCACACAAACCTCCCTCTCTAGGTGCCTTTGTATCACAAACCGCACTCTAGATGTCTTAGCTATGAGCTAAACATCTCTATTTATAGTTTTAACAAGTTTCCCAAACCTTATAGGAATCTATTTCCTTATCTAGGAATAATTCCTTCTCTAGGTATATTTCCTTATCTAGGAATATTACCTTGTCTAAGAATATTCCTTATCTAGGAATAATTCCTTTTTTAAGTATATATTTCCATATCTGGAAATATTACCTTATTTAGGAAATATTCCTTTTCTAGGTATATTTCCTTATCTAGGAATATTACCTTGTCTAAGAATATTTCCTTATCTAAGAATACCTTTGCCTAAAAATCGGTATTCCTTCCAAAGTAGAAATCTATCCTCAATCCGTCTTGAGGATCACTAGTTCCGGAGAGATGAAGATACACATGTATCATGCGCCCCCACTCAAGAACTTGAACTCCTGTGAAAGTTAAATTTGGAGGTTAGGGAACTCGAGGGTTCCTTTCACCTTCTTGAACCATCTCTCCTTGTTGGAAACTTGACCTCGACATCTAATTTGAAAAGCGTCCATATCTCCTCGTCTTGTCTTAGTCACTCTTCGTTCCATGATGCAATCTTCTTTGAGCGGGTCTTCTTCTTCTTCTTCAAAAACACCCGGATGGAGACGTAGTCTTTTTGTTCACCTTCCGCTTGGGTGTATGAGAATGAATACCTTCAGTCGATTCCTTAAGGGTAACTTGAACCGACTGCGTGTCTTTTTGTAGCTCAGCCACCTTTTCTTCCATAGTTTGTGGTTCGCTATGCTTAGGATCATCAATTGACTTTCCCATCTTTGATTCCCTGGTTCTCCTAACGTCTTCTAGCTTCTCGAGCACCTCACCAAGTTTTACGTAAAGAGACCTAGTAAAAACCATAAACCACAAAAATCTTCCCCAAAAGAACGAACTTTGTTCTGATACCAACTTGATACGTGTTGATCTCTGTACCTTGGTGACTATTATTATAGAGGCGGAATTCAGAATAATAATAGACGAAAACTAGAAAACATAACACAAGAAAGTAATTCGAAGAAATATATCTTCTCTAGATTATAAACAAGAAAACTATTACAATTCTCTCTTTGTTACGCTCACAATCTCTCTAAACAGTAAATAATATTTAAATATTTTTCTAAGCTTGCTTTTACAATAATTAATTGCCTCACAAACTTATCTCTAGATTCGTGTATCACACAAACCTCCCTCTCTAGGTGCCTTTGTATCACAAACCGCACTCTAGATGTCTTAGCTATGAGCTAAACATCTCTATTTATAGTTTTAACGGTTTGCCAAACCTTATGGGAATCTATTTCCTTATCTAGTAATAATTCCTTCTCTAGGTATATTTCCTTATCTAGGAATATTACCTTGTCTAAGAATATTCCTTATCTAGGAATAATTCCTTTTCTAAGTATATATTTCCATATCTGGAAATATTACCTTGTTTAGGAAATATTCCTTTTCTAGGTATATTTCCTTATCTAGGAATATTACCTTGTCTAAGAATATTTCCTTATCTAAGAATACTTTGCTAAAAATCAGTTTTCCTTCCCAAAGTAGAAATCTATCCTCAATCCGTCTTGAGGATCACTAGTTCCCGGAGAGATGAAGATACACATGTATCATGCGCCCCCACTCAAGAACTTGAACTCCTGTGAAAGTTAAATTTGGAGGTTAGGGAACTCGAGGGTTCCTTTCACCTTACTGAACCATCTCTCCTTGCTGGAAACTTGACCTCGACATCTAATTTGAAAAGCGTCCATATCTCCTCGTCTTGTCTTAGTCACTCTTCGTTCCATGATGCAATCTTCTTTGAGCGATTCTTCTTCTTCTTCTTCTTCAAAAACACCAGATGGAGACGTAGTCTTTTTGTTCACCTTCCGCTTGGGTGTATGAGAATGAATACCTTCAGTCGATTCCTTAAGGGTAACTTGAACCGACTGCGTGTCTGTTTGTAGCTCAGCCACCTTTTCTTCCATAGTTTGTGGTTCGCTATGCTTAGGATCATCAACTGACTTTCCCATCTTTGATTCCCTTGTTCTCCTAACGTCTTCTAGCTTCTCGAGCACCTCACCAAGTTTTACGTAAAGAGACCTAGTAAAACCCATAAACCACAAAAATCTTCCCTAAAAGAACGAACTTTGTTCTGATACCAACTTGATACGTGTTGATTTCTGTACCTTGGTGACTATTATTATAGAGGCAGAATTCAGAATAATAATATACGAAAACTAGAAAACAGAACACAAGAAAGTAATTCGAAGAAATATATCTTCTCTAGATTATGAACAAGAAAACTACTACAATTCTCTCTTTGTTACACTCACAATCTCTCTAAAGAGTAAATAATATTTAAATATTTTGCTAAGCTTGCTTTTACAATAATTAATTGCCTCACAAACTTATCTCTAGATTCGTGTATCACACAAACCTCTCTCTCTAGGTGCCTTTGTATCACAAACCGCACTCTAGATGTCTTAGCTATGAGCTAAACATCTCTATTTATAGTTTTAACTGTTTCCCAAACCTTATAGGAATCTATTTCCTTATCTAGGAATAATTCCTTCTCTAGGTATATTTCCTTATCTAGGAATATTACCTTGTCTAAGAATATTCCTTATCTAGGAATAATTCCTTTTTTAAGTATATATTTCCATATCTGGAAATATTACCTTATTTAGGAAATATTCCTTTTCTAGGTATATTTCCTTATCTAGGAATATTACCTTGTCTAAGAATATTTCCTTATCTAAGAATACTGCCTAAAAATCAGTATTCCTTCCCAAAGTAGAAATCTATCCTCAATCCGTCTTGAGGATCACTAGTTCCCGGAGAGATGAAGATACACATGTATCATGCGCCCCCACTCAAGAACTTGAACTCCTGTGAAAGTTAAATTTGGAGGTTAGGGAACTCGAGGGTTCCTTTCACCTTACTGAACCATCTCTCCTTGCTGGAAACTTGACCTCGACATCTAATTTGAAAAGCGTCCATATCTCCCCGTCTTGTCTTAGTCACTCTTCGTTCCATGATGCAATCTTCTTTGAGCAGTTCTTCTTCTTCAAAAACACCAGATGGAGACGTAGTCTTTTTGTTCACCTTCCGCTTGGGTGTATGAGAATGAATACCTTCAGTCGATTCCTTAAGGGTAACTTGAACCGATCAAGGTGTCTGTTTGTAGCTCAGCCATCTTTTCTTCCATAGTTTGTGGTTCGCTATGCTTAGGATCATCAACTGACTTTCCCATCTTTGATTCCTTTGTTCTCCTAACGTCCTCTAGCTTCTCGATCACCTCACCAAGTTTTACGTAAAGAGACCTAGTAAAAACCATAAACCACAAAAATCTTCCCTAAAAGAACGAACTTTGTTCTGATACCAACTTGATACGTGTTGATCTCTGTACCTTGGTGACTATTATTATAGAGGCGGAATTCAGAATAATAATAGACGAAAACTAGAAAACAGAACACAAGAAAGTAATTCGAAGAAATATATCTTCTCTAGATTATGAACAAGAAAACTATTATAATTCTCTCTTTGTTACGCTCACAATCTCTCTAAAGAGTAAATAATATTTAAATATTTTGCTAAGCTTGCTTTTATAATAATTAATTGCCTCACAAACTTATCTCTAGATTCGTGTATCACACAAACCTCCCTTTCTAGGTGCCTTTGTATCACAAACCGCACTCTAGATGTCTTAGCTATGAGCTAAACATCTCTATTTATAGTTTTAACGGTTTCCCAAACCTTATAGGAATCTATTTCCTTATATAGGAATAATTCCTTCTCTAGGTATATTTCCTTATTTAGGAATATTACCTTGTCTAAGAATATTCCTTATCTAGGAATAATTCCTTTTCTAAGTATATATTTCCATATTTGGAAATATTACCTTGTTTAGGAAATATTCCTTTTCTAGGTATATTTCCTTATCTAGGAATATTACCTTGTCTAAGAATATTTCCTTATCTAAGAATACTGCCTAAAAATCAGTATTCCTCCCAAAGTAGAAATCTATCCTCAATCCGTCTTGAGGATCACTAGTTCCCGGAGAGATGAAGGTACACATGTATCACCGACCCACCACCACCTATCTTATGACCCCTTTTCTCACCCTACTACCACTACTTCTTCCATCACCACATTATCGTCACCACTCCACCAGTCTCACCAATACCCACCACCATTATCTCCACCACTGCCCACCATCACAACCACCATTAATGCTTACTGATATGGTTAATATCAAATAAATTTATTATGTGTCAACAAAAATATATTCATTTGATTAATTAAAGAAACATTTATTATGAAATATCAATTGAACATTTATTATTAAATTTTAATTAAACGTGATCATTTATAGCGGTAGATTTATGTTCTACAAGTATAAATTTGATCGTTCTTTATATAGAATTCTGGAAATGTAATCAATTTTATTTTAATACTAAAAACCGTGATTTATTCGATCGGGTACTATAAATAGGTGGGATCCCATTTGGGTGATCCAACGGTCATGATCATATTGTCTTATATGATTTAGTATCCTCCTCAAAATATTTGTGTTTAGTCCTTATCCGTTGTGCTAAAAACAACCAACTACATCTATCACAATAAAATGTTGCCCATTTTGTAAAGACAAAAAACTATTATTGTCCACTACTATTCACTAACATCCACCACCGTACGTAAAAACCTGCCACGCCCACTATTTTTTCCACCACCAGTAATGTTACCACCTCCACCACTCACAAATACCCGCCACTATTTCCACCACCCACTGCTTCTTTCACTACCACCATTAAAAATTATTAATATAATTTTATTAATATAATTTTTAACCGTAGTCATTGTAGTACAATGGTAAAGTCATTGGGTGCTGATACCAGTTACCTGAGTTCGAAACTCGCCAGCACCAAATTCTTTACCGACCAATATATATATAGTTTTTAATAAACTTATTTATTAATCAAAATATATATTTATAAGATTCATTAAATGAACATTTACCATGAAAAATTAATTAATTATTCATCATGAGCAATTAATAGGACACTAATTAATAAAGTATTTATAATGGTTAGTTGAAAAAACCACGACCGTAGATTTATCCCTCCTAAACAAATCTCGACCGCTCTTTATCTAGCCTAACTTAGCCAAGCTTTGTTTTGTAACGGCATGGGTAAGGATATATGTTTCAAATGTATCAATCGATTCATATATGCCGTAATTGTCTGAGAAGAATCGAACTGATCGATACAGGTCTAAATGTTTTGAGGAGTTGGTTATTAAACATGTCCTTATCCTCGAATCTTTTTAATATTGTGTATGTATAGTCATACAACCCTTTGGGACAAACATTGTTAATCGTTAGAGCAAATCCTATGGGAAGTAGAACATTACTTCGTTCACTACTTCAAAAAAATATCATCAAAGGGCATTCACCAAACTTGTAACAAAACTAAAAACACCTAAAATTATTTTAAAATCAATTAGATTAATCTTGCAAAATCTGTTAGCATTAGAATCTAATTTTTATCTTTGATATAAATTGTTGGGTTCCCAGTTTACATAGATTTGTGTTTATTTATTTTCCTAAAATTTATAATAATATTTAATTCTTGATCCATTTCTTTTCTTGTCTCTTTACCTATTATCATGAACTATTTCTCAAGCATGCATAATTACACGAAGTTGGGGAGAAATGACAAAAACAAAAATCATGACAAAAAAAGGGGAATAAAGAGAGATGTGAGAAACTGAATCGATTACAATTAATTCATGTGTAGCCTTGCATAATCCCATGAAGTAGGGGAGAAATAATGACAAAAACAGAAACCATGAAAAAAAAAAAGGGAATAAAAAGAGATGAACCGATTACAGTTAATGCGCGTGTAGGTCAATTTTTTTATAGGTTTCATTTTTCTTCATGCCTCCTACCCGACAAATCTTAAAATCACAACATCTTCTTTTTTGGAAAAATTTGGCCTTTAAAAATTGTTTTAATTTAAAAAAAAAAAAAGTAATTTGAAAACTAAAATCAATTTAAAACAAAACAAAGAAAAATTAACCAAGGGCGACTAAATAATTTACCTATCTTAGGACACCTTTTCTCACCCTACTACCACTACTTCTTCTACCACCACATTATCGTCACCACTCCACCAGTCTCACTAATACCCACCACCATTATCCCCATCGCCGATCCACCACCACCACCCACCATCAAAACCACCATTAGTGCTTAATTTACCTATATTATGACCCCGTTTCTCACCCTACTACCACTACTTCTTCAACCACCACATTATCGTCACCACTCCACCAGTCTCACCAATACCCACCACCATTATCCCCACCACTTCCCACCATCACATCCACCATTAATTCTTACTGATATGGTTAATATCAAATAAATTTATTATGTACCAACAAAAATATATTCATTTGATTAATTAAAGAAAAATTTATTATGAAATATCAATTGAGCATTTATTATTAAATTTTAATTAAACGTGATCATTTATAGCGGTAGATTTTTGTTCTTCAAGTATAAATTTGATCGTTCTTTATCTAGCCTAACTTGTCCAAACTTTGTTTTGTATTCTGGAAATGTAATCAATTTTATTTTTATACTAAAAACCGTGATTTATTCGATCGGGTACTATAAATAGCTGGGATTCCATTTGGGTGATCCAGCGGTCATGATCATATTGTCTTATATGATTGTTTGTACCCAAAATAAATTATGGGCACGAAACACGATGAATAGATGATTTGGTGTGTATTTTGGGTTAGGAGACGAATTGAAGAACAAATAAAGAGACACAGGCTTAACGTGGTTCGGCATGGTTTGCCTACGTCCACGGATGAATCCCCTTGGGGAGAAATATTTTATTAATATTTGTATTACAGTGTTCTTTTTCTTGTATTCACTACCCTCCACAATGATCTCTACTCCTCCCTATTTATACAGCTTAATATCTAATTTTAATATAAACTTAAATGGCATTAACTTCTCATTCATGCCTCCATCTTCAATTCTGCATGAAACTGCTGGAATTAATACTGCATGCCTCCATCTTTAATTCTGCATGAAACTGCACATTTATTCCTCCATGATGAATTCTGCATGAAACTACACATTTATGCCTCCATGATGAATTCTGCATGAAACTGCACATTTATGCCTCCATGATGAATTCTGCATGAAACTGCTCATTTATGCTTTCATGATAAATTCTGCATGCTGGAAGACTATATTGATGGTTGACAGGCATAATGGCTGACAGTATGGATGGATGTTGGCTGGCAAACTGGATTGGCTGCACGGGTAGAGACTGGATGGCAGTGCGATTGAGTACTTTGCTGGGAATTGGTTCGCAGCACCGCTGGCAACATGAGTGGAAAATTGGCTAGAGGTGCGACTTGCAAACTGACATCGACAGTTGACCGGGCGTTGACTTTGAGCATTGACCGGGAGTTGACTTTGACCATTGACCGGTCATTGAATTTATGTAACATTGGGCAGGATGGTGGGTTGCTTAGGTTGACTGGTTAGCGGGCTTGGATGAGGGCCAAAAGATGATCCAAGTACCAATTGGGCCCATTATGTGGCATTTTTACTTATGGTACAAACATCGCCCCCTCTTAACCTCCAACTTGTTGGGGGTTAAGAAAATTTCGTTTTCCTTAGTCAATGACAAAACTCGCCCCCAAGTGTGGATTATTGATGTCGAGGTGATTGGCAAACTTCCCTTGTTGTTTGTGGAAATCACAATCAAGACGCCCCCAAGTGAGGCTATTGTGACTGGGAGATTGGCGGGCAACAATTGGATATGAACAGTTGTTGTATGCAAAAACTGTACTGATGGCTGAACTAGACTGCAACGGAAGCGTGATACTGGAGTGGAGTGATGTTGAAAGTGAGCGGTAAGTGTTGATGTAAAACTGGACCGTGGTAGTTGCGTAGAACTAAAATAGTAACTGTTGTTTGGAAAAGATGAGCTATATTTGACGTCACTCGGCTGGAATCTGTGTGAGATGTTGGTATTAAGCTGCTGTCGATTACGGACTGAGCCACGGTAGTTGCGAGCGAAAGGGTGTGACCTTTTAGTAGTTGAGATGGTAACAAACTCTGTGTGTTGTTGGGCCTCCAATGGTCTTGGTTGTGCTATTGGATGTGACATCGATATTTATACGTCTTCAATAGTTATATGAATCAGGATAGCAGAAACGATGTCGACTTGATTACAATAGTTGCTGTGGAATTGGATTGCAGTGATTGCGGTAAACTGGACTGCGACGGCTACAAAAAGCTGTCATCTGCAGTAATGAGCAAAACTGGGTAGTAACAGAATTGAGCAAAGCTGGTCTGCAACATCAACGAGCAAGGCTGCACTGCAGCAGCTGCGATCAGCTGGACTGCAAGAGATGCAAACGTAGCTGGACTACAACAGCTTCGATCAGCTGGAATGCAGCAGCAACGAGCAAAGCTGCACTGCAGCAGCTGCGATCAGCTGGACTGCAGGAGCTGCGAACATAGCTGGACTGCAGTAGCTTCGATCAGCTGAACTGCAGCAGCAGCGAGCAAAGTTACACTGCAGCAGCTGCGATCAGCTGGACTGCAGAAGCGACGAGCTATGCTGGACTGCAGCAACTTCGATCAGCTGGACTGCATTAGCTACTGAGGGAGTAGACTTAAACAATTCGATAAATCTGAGTGTAACAATTATAAATAAAACCAGACTGCATCAGTTGCGTCCAAATGAATACAGAATTGATGAGCAGAACTGGACTGCATTAGTTGCGTCCAACTGAGTGCAGTAGTTTGCTTAAGAACCGGACTACGACAATTCGATCAATCTTAATTGTAGCAATTTAACATTACTGATTGTAATAATTGCGTCAAAATATTAGGGTGTATGCTCGCCCCCTCTTAATCCTGTAACTCGTTGGAGGATTAAGAAGTTTGGGTTACCTTTTATTTCGATTTTCAGGAACTGAATTTCGCATTGCATTTAGGTGTTATGTAACTCGCCCCAAAGCGTATGGAGTGTTACGCAGCTCGCCCCAAAAGATTTATTTTAAACCATGAGGTGTTACATATCTCGCCCCCAAGTGATAGTCAGTCATGTTGAAGTGATATGCAACTCGCCCCCATAAGATAGTGATTATCATGCTGCTCAATGCTCGCACAAGGACGTACTGCCTTGCTGCATTTTGCTCGCGCATGAGATTTTGAAGGTGTCTGCTATCTGGAATTCGCGCGGGGGGCCAATCCCACTATTCCAGGTGCGCGTAGGATTAAAATGTGTGCATCTCCTCGTGAGAAAATGCTCGCCACATTATAGGTGTCTCATTGAACAAAGGTATGCATGTTTATATGAAAAGATGCGAAAATATGAAAATTGTATACGTACCGTATTAAAAGTGTTATTGCGACTTCGTTTATGAGGTGATTAGGATGTCCATTGGCTATGTTGACGTTTTCAAGCAAATATGACTAGTGTAGTTGCCTTTGCGTCTCGGCTTGACTCAACTACTAGATTTGTTCGTGGGTTGGAATGCACCATTGAATCAAAATCGATTGAATACGATTGCCATGGAATCAGTATTTCAAAGAATTGCGATCACCAATCAGAATGTGATTATAAGTAAAATCGATCAAGCGATTCTGAAAGACTGCTTCAAACAGCTTTGAGGAAAACCCGGACTACAGTAGTTCGATCAACTGGACTGTAGCAATTATACGAAAAAGGACTGCGGCAGTTCGATTAACTGGGCTGCAGTATTTGTTGAGGAACTGGACTACAACAGCTCGATCAACTGGACTGTAGCAGTTATATGGAAAAAGACTGCAGCAATTCGATCAACTGGACTGCAGATGTTGCTGAGAAACTGGACTACATCAGTTCAATCAACTGGACTGTAGCAGTTGTATTTGCACTCACGAACTTTGCATATGAGCAATTTTTTGGATAAAAATCGACACAAAAACGTTCACAAACGTCGAGTGCGTCCTTTTTTGATGTCTCCGCTCCATTGTCAGAAAATAATTGTTCTTTAAACGTTGAAATTATGCCCTCATGTTGTTGGAAATTGACACGCGATCGCAACGAGTCGAAAATCACTCAGTTTGGATGCACGAAGAAGAAGTTATCGAAGAAACAAACTGGTCGGTGAGCGCCTTGTACCAAAACTATTCTTCTCCAAATGTAAGAATTTTACCTTCATGATGTAGAATATTGAAATGCGATCGCAACGAGCCAAAAATCATCCAATTCGGACGTCGTATGAAGGAGATATCAAAGAAACAAGATCGTTGACCAAGCCCAAAAATGGGCGTAGTTGGCTCAGCCCACAAGGTGGGGCTGAGAAATCCGCAAGGCTTAAAGCATGGGGATGAAAAATCCAGGGCTATGGAATTAAGTTGTGTCGTGAAGCGCTGAATCAGATCTACGATATTAAGTTACATCGTGCTACACCGAATCCGCTCTACGATGTTATGTTGCATCGTGCTACACCGAATCAAGCCTACGATATTAAGCGGTGGCGCGTTACACCAAAACAGAATGGACTGCCGCCAGAGTACTGCCGCCGGGTTGAGCGGCTAGGTTGAGCCACCGGGTCTGGCCGCCGGCAACCTGCTGCTGTGTCGTTGCCGGAGAAGACGAAAACCCCGACGATTGCTGTCGCTGACGATGATGACGTCATGACAGAAGATGATAACGGCGTCATCTAACGGTAACGGAATATACTTGGTATATTCTAATCCGTTAACGGTAATGGAATATTCCTAGTATATGCTGACGGCGTTTGTAACGGTAACGAAATATGCTCTTTGGAGGACAGAATCTGCTGACTGTATTATTCTGCTGCCGTGGCATCTTCTGATTGGCCCAAACTGATGACGTGGCAATGCTGATGTGGCATCTTGCTGGCGTAGCAACGCGTACTGAACCACCTTGCTGATGTGGCACTGCTGACTTGGCCACTTTGCAGACGTGGCATTGCTGACTGGACCACCTTGCTAACGTGTCGCTACTGACAGGACCACTATGCTAACGCGTCATTGCTGAATGGATCACCTTGCTGATGTGGAGGCTCTGACGTGGCCTCGATACTGACGTGGCAAACACTGACTGGACTGAGTTGTTGACTTGACAGGTTGCCACGTCAGCACTTGATGACGTGGCACCTGCTTATGTGGCGCCCTGCCGAAGTTTGATGTAGCCTAGATGTTCGAAGTTTGATGTACCACAGAGCATCAACGGTGGATAGACCCAGCGCATCGTAGTTTGATGTAACTGGAAGCATTGAAGTTTTATGTACCATAGAGCATCAACGGTTGATATACGGAGTGCATCGAAGATTGATGTAACAAGAAGCATCGAACTTTTCCTGAGAATTGACGTGGGTGAAGGAGACCCTGGAGTGGGTGACGGAAAATGCTAACGTGGGTGAAGGAGACCCTGAAGTGGGTGAACAGATCGACCACAACATGGCCGCCGCCTGGCTGGGCCGCTATTTTTTTTTTGAAATCTTTCGCCACGGTTTGCACTGAACTGTTGCCTTTAGTCTTGAAATTTCTGCAACAGCTGTTGGAGTTGTTATCTTTTCTCTCTGACCTTTTGCAATAGTTTTCTGGGATGTTGTCTTTTCTCTTTACAATTTCAGCAACAGTTTTGTTGGACTGATACCGTTCCTCTCGAATTTTTATGCGGAAATTTTGTTACTCCTTTTGTGATCTTTTCTGGAACTCTTTTGCGATACTTTTCTGGAGGTCTTCTCAGGAGGGTTTTCAAGCGCCTAGAGGTGTAGGCAACATGACAACCCTGTGATCATGACGGTAGTGATTTTGACATACTACAAACTCGAACATGTGGACACTCTACTATTTGAGAAGCAAAAATTTTCAAACTTTGAAATTGAATATGCTACGGATCGAACATCCTGGCAATAATCTTAGCGATCTTTCCAATGAGTCGGTCTAGGTGGCCTCTGACTATGAAGCTGGACTGCAGCAGTTGCGATCAACTGGACTGCAGTAACCGTGATTAACCGATCGGCAGCAGCAATTTGCGATCACCGGATCACAGGATTGAAATCAAAATCGACCCACCATGTTGCAGATCGAATATCCAGCAACAATTTTGATGATGTTTTTACGCCATCTTTTTCCGCGGACCGAACGTCCTGGCAACATTTTCATCAGGCTTTGTTGTGATGCAATTTCAGTGGTTTCAGAAGGTAATAGCTTTAGCAAATCTCGAATTAAGAATATGGACTTTAGCAGTTGCGATCAACTAGACTGCAGTAACTGCGATTAACTGGTCAGCAGCAGCTGCGATCAGCTGGACTGCAACTACTTCGATCAAACAGGGCTGCAGCAGTTACGATCAGCTGGACTGCAACAATGATTTTTCACGACGTTCAAACAGCTTTTTCACGGAAACGATTTTGAAGCATTTTAAACAACTTTTCTCAACGGGAAAACACGATTCCTTTTCTCGTATTCCCCTTAGTCGGCGCCAATGTTTGTACCCAAAATAAATTCTGGGCACGAAACACGATGAATAGATGATTTGGTGTGTATTTTGGGTTAGGAGACAAATTGAAGAACAAATAAAGTGACACAGGTTTTACGTGGTTCGGCATGGTTTTCCTACGTCCACGGATAAAATCCCCTTGGGGAGAAATATTTTATTGATATTTGTATTACAGTGTTCTTTTTCTTGTATTCGCTACCCTCCACAATGATCTCTGCTCTTCCCTATTTATACAGTTCAATATCTAATTTCAATATAAACTTAAATGACATTAACTGCTCATTCATACCCCCATCTTCAATTCTGCATGAAACTGCTGGAATTAATACTGCATGCCTCCATCTTCAATTCTGCATGAAACTGCACATTTATGCCTCCATGATGAATTCTGCATGAAACTGCACATTTATGCCCCCATAATGAATTCTGCATGAAACTGCTCATTCATGCTTCCATGATAAATTATGCATGCTGGCAGACTGGATCGATGGTTGACAGGCATAATGGCTGACAGTATGGATGGATCTTGGCCGTGATCGGATTGATTTGCATGGGTAGAGACTGGCTGGCAGTGCGATTGAGTACTTTGCTGGGAATTAGTTGGCAGCACCGCTGGCAACATGAGTGGAAAATTGGCTAGAGGTGCGACTTGCAAACTGACTTCGACAGTTGACCGGGCGTTGACTTTGACCATTGACCGGGCGTTGACTTTGACCATTGACCGGTCATTGAATTTATGTAACACTGGGCAGGCTGGTGGGTTGCTTAGGTTGACCGGTTAGCGGGCTTGGATGAGGGTCAAAAGATGGTCCAAGTACCAATTGGGCCCATTATGTGGCATTTTTACTTATGGTACAAATAATGATTTAGTATCCTCCTCAAAATATTTGTGTTTTGTCCTTACCAGTTGTGCTAAAAACAGCCAATTACATCTATAACAATAAAATTTTGCCCATTTTGTAAAGACAAACTATTATTGTCCACTACTATTCACTAACGTCCACCACCGTACGTAAAAACCAGCCACGCCCATTATTATTTCCACCACCAGTAATGTTACCACCTCCACCACTCACAAATACCCGCCACTGTTTCCACCACCCACTGCTTCTTTCACTACCACCATTAAAAATTATTAATATAATTTTTAACCGGGGTCACTGTAGTATATTGGTAAAGTCATTGGGTGATGATACCAGTTACCCGAGTTCGAAACTCGCCATCACCAAATTCTTTACCGATCAATATATATATATAGTTTTTAATAAAATTATTTAATCAAAATATGTATTTATTAGATTCATTAAATGAACATTTATCATGAAAAATTAATTAATCATTCATCATGAGCAATTAATAGGACACTAATTAATAAAGTATCTATAATGATTAGTTGAAAACACCACGGCCGTAGATTTATCCTTTCTAGACAAATCTCGGCCGCTCTTTATCTAGCCTAACTTAGCCAAGCTTTGTTTTGTATTCTAGATTATTATTGTTTCCTTCATTTCATGGAAGCTCCTTCACTTTAAGGAAACTCCTTTATTTCAACAAACTCCTTGATTTCATGATATTTCCTTCAAATCATGAAAATAATATAAAATTAGGAAAAGTGCCATGGGACCGGGCTTATTGGCCGGCCAACCATGCCTTAGCCATAGCCGGTCCCACACTTCATGATTCCTTATTTTATTATTATTATTTCCTTCATCTTATGGAGTTTCTCAGTTTGAGCAAAAACCTTGATTTCTTCATATTTTCTCAAATGTTGCTCAAACGCGCATCAGAAAATATCAAAATTCTCAGGACTGAGACATGAACACTTTGGTGACATGGGCATATTACCTTGACCGACCAAGGTTGGACTTTTGGCTTGCAAGAAGCCGGTCCCACACATTTTCACTATTTTGACCTAATTTGTTCACATTAGGTTTAAAACTCTTCCAAACAACTTGGAATTTCACAAAACGATCGTCAGTTGATCCCATGACCAACCAGGGCCGGTTCCATGACCCCTTGGTCGGTCCCTCATTTTTTTATGATAAAGTTTTATTATCTAACGCTCAGACGAGCACTATTTTAATAAATGATTAAACCTGCATTTAATCATCCTTTCACCAACTGGTCTTCAAGAGACTTTGGTATTTGCTCACTCGAGCATCTGGGCGCTACATGGTCGACCCATCATCCCATGTATCCGGTCCCTCCTTCACTCCGTGGTTGATTTTCAATAATCATCAATTGATCAAAATTAGAGTTTTGAATCCAAGGTTCATAATTCCAGATTCAAGCACTAATAATTTTATGTTGATCCCATAATCAACACTTTAATTATTATAATCGGTTCAATTGCTCGTATTTTAAATTAATTTGGTCCTGCTACCAATAATTCATCAAACGAGCAAAATTTGCTCAGATGAGCAATATTTGCTCAGACTAAGGAATATTGGTTCAACTATCAATATTCAACAATTCATCAAATGAGCAATATTTGCTCACCGTAACTATACAATTATACCTCTGTCTCAACAGACACGTTCAATTCATGAATCCTAGAACATTTGTAAATCATGTTCGACTCAGCAATACAAAGACTCATCGTCTCATCAAGTCAACAACTGACTAACTAAAATTACGAGACATCAATCATGTCACATGGGGGATATCAACTAGGGTTTTGGTCTGGCGGTCTACAACACGTGTCATCCACGATGAGAATGTGAGCAAGTCGTGCAAACAGTTAGAGGAGTTAGCAAAGTAGTGGGTGGAAAATCAACCAAGTCTCCACACAATGAGCAACTGTTTTAACACGATTTCCCACTTCCCCACTCTTTGACTCCGGCAACTGTCGCACTTCATGGGATCAATGTGTCTACTACTTTTGGCAATATAAATAAGTCTTTGAACTCATGATTGAGGGGACAGACAACATTCGTCTAACAGAAGAATTCTGAGCATTCACTCTCAAGTATTCGATCAATCAACCAGAACTTATTCGAACTCAACAGTTCGTCAAATTTGCAGAAACCTTAAACACATTCACAATCCTTGATCACCATTGATCTCACACATTTCTCAGCTTCCCTCCTATAGATCGACCCATCCTCTCTTGTGACCGAATTGACTCTGGAATGACCATTGTCTTGGTTTAGGCCGGAGTCCTACAGATTGATCTCTCGAATTCAAAGCACTCCCTTTTTGCAGTACATCTGTGTGAGGTTAGACAGTTCGCTCGGTTCAAGGAGTTTCCTCCGCACGATCGTCTCCTCAATTCCTTAAAAACCAACAACTCGTTTTGCCCCATCTACAAGTAGTTGAACTTAGTCGTACAAAGACATTTTCAGAATCCCCGATTTGCTCCAATGATGTCATGTACGATCAAATGCCCAGATAAGGATCCTGTCAGTATGATAGAGTGTCATCCCGTGAGCACGAAGAGACGAGGCACTGCTCATTTGAATGGTCAGACGTCCAGTTTTGGTCGGTTTAGCATTTACGGGCCCGGGCCCAAAAGAGGAAATCCTTGTTTTAGGAACAGACGTTCGTTCGTTCGTTGGTTTAAGAAACAAACAATGATCCCTAGCATAAGAGAGATTTTTTTTAAGTAGACTTGCGTCTAATGATAAAAAATTTGTCTATGAGCTTTCATGAAAACCAAAAATTTATTTATTTTTAAATATGTGAGATTTCACAAAATGGAATAAACTCTCGTTACAAAGGTGGATGCTCGTACGAGAAATAATTTTTTTTTTTTTTGAATAGTCGTGCGTCTGTTAGTAATAAAAATTTTGTCTATGAGCTTTCATGAAAAAAAATTATTTTCGATATGTGAGCTTTCATAAATTTTTTAAAACATACTCTTATTTCAAAGACGTATGCTCGCGCGAGGGAGCAAAAATCTCTCTCTCTCTCTATATATATATATATACATATTTTTTTTCAAATTTACGTGAGTTTCACGTTAAAATATATTTTTTGTAAAATCAATGTTTTGATTTTGAACAACTGTTGAAAGTAGATAATTATACATGGTGAAATAATGTCTGTATGTGAGTTTTCACAATTGTAGAATGGACGTCTGTCCAATTTTTGAAAATCAGTGGATGTTAACCCAGTAAAAATTTACGTGGGTTGTTCACGGTTTTATGAACATCAATTTATGATTTTTGAATAATGGACTTTGCCCGTCTTTGCAGGTTTGAAAAAACGGGCAAATTCTTAAAACTTTTGTTCTAAGTTCACTACTGTTAGTGAAATTGTAAACATGTAAGAGTTGGAGTGTTACCATTTTTGTTGCGTGTTTGTAATTGGTATATCCATGACTCCATGTCTTTCACCTCAGATAATGGTGACTTCCAGTTACAACCACCCTTCTAGCTCTTCCAGGGGACGCTCCAGAAATATCAAGTCAAAGATGAAGACTTCTGCAGATGTTCATGCCAAGGTGAATCAACCTTTCAGAGATGCTGGAAAGCCGATACATGGTATGTCTCTTGATCATCTGAGAGTGTTTTGTGCTAAGATACATGCTTTCTTGGTCTTAGCAGATGCGGAGGGAAAGCAGAGACGTGATGAAATATCACATAAGAAAATAGCTGAAGATAAAAAGCTCATATCTCATCAGCAGAAGCACCGCCGACTTGCAAGTGAGACTATCGGCTGAAGATAAAGTTTGGCCTTGCGTTGATGGTGTAGCTCCTGATTCAGATGTGGATGAATGAAGAATTTCGTCATAATTCGTCATCAGAAAATTCAGAAGTTAGGTCTTCATTGAAAATGCTGTAGAATCTTCATACGATGTCCGTTTTTGGTGATCTACCCAAACTTTTTGATGCCCAGGAAATTTCCTAGATTTGTCCAAGAATCTTTTTGAGTTTTGAGCACGTTTAGTGATCAAAATCAACAAAACAGTAAACTTCCAGGAAGTCTTCAGAAACTTCAGCTGTCATGTAGTTTGATGTTTCAGCCATATCTTTTTGCTCGTTCATCCAATTATTGTGAATTTTGTATATGTTGTAGAGGACATTCATGCGAAGAGAATGGTATATGACCCATCCCTATATTCTTCACCAATTTCTCCCAGATCGCTTCTTTGTGTAGGACAGTGTAAAATCGTCTCAGACGAGCTTTTTGTAAAACGCCCGTGTTGTGTCTTTAGACCATTTGCTTGTGTATTGAACGCTTGATGAAGGATTTCAATGCCATTGATTAATTTGCAATCTGAACCCCATGGTTGATACATGAGCCTGGTGCTTGCAGTACCATTTTTTGTTTCTGTCAATCGTAGAAACATCACTTCTGAAACCCTGGTCACGGGACCATAGCTGAGGTTGCTCTTAAGAGGGGATGATGTAATGACCATGGTTGTATGTCTCGGTTGTAGCATTCGTTTTATGATGAATGATTAGTATAGGCGAGCTTGGTGCCAGTCATGACTCTTAGACCGTGAAACTGATCGTCATGATCAGTGGATCGTCAGTCCCCAGTATTTAATTAAATCTCCTTTTTGTTTTTCCTTCTTCTGGAAAGACCTAGATAGAGGACCCAAGTAGAAAAAACATGATGTAAAGACCTAGGTGGTCGAAGTTGGAGGTACCTTGATGAAGGACTTAGTGAAAAGATCTGGTGGACATCGATCGACTGTGAAGGTAATGAATTCCGTCTAAGAATTGTTGCTTGCATATTGTATGCTCTGGAAGCTGTAGGAACCTCATACGACGTCATAATTCGGTGCTTGACCCCAACTTTTGAAGCTAAGAGATTGAGGAATCATATGCAAAAAGAATCCTTAAGTTTGGAGATGTCTAGGGAAGTCAATGACGCATGCACATTTATAAATTATAATCCCGTGCAAATTTTTAGATTCCACGAACATGAGTGTGGAAGCCATATCTTTCTGCTCGTATGTCCGGTTGACGTGCCCTTTTGGTATGTTATAAAAGAGACATATACAAACATCTTTCGTTCAGGAAGCATAATTCCTCACCCATTGGTACGTTTTTGTAATCCCATGGCCTGAAATGTGTTGTATCTCATTTGCAGAGGTGATGAGAAGATCTTGCAGAAGACTTTGGTTTGTCGCCGTCCGTCGTGCAATCTTTGGGAAGACTTTCAACTTAACATGTTGTCACGTCTACACATCTTGATATGAATCATTAGTGCTTGGATAAGTATGATCCATCGAGTAATACTTCCAAACTTAGGATGTAGAGAACGACCAGTTGATGAAGCAGGATGTTGCTCACAAGACCGTTGTAGATGCTGATATCACGACTGATTACGCTTCAGAGATCCTTGTTGATGCTGAGATTATGGATGGTGTTGCTCCAGATACCGAAAAGGCTAGAACCATGGTTATCGACATAATCTTTGCTCATCCATCCAGTGAGCCTTTACATTCGCGAACTTGTTGGTGGGTTGGGCATTCCTAAGATGAAGGTGTACAAAGAGTTCAACCCGAATTCTCCTGAACAGTATGACTTTACTGTGAACTGGCTTCATCAGTGAATCGACGTTGTTGTGGCAGATGGCAGCATCGGTCTTCATTCTGTTGAAGAGAGGAAGTTCCTCAGTCGTGCAGGGATTTGTGATGTAGAGACCTCACGTTGATGAAGTTTCATGGAATCACATCAGGTTGCAATAACTTGTTATGTGGATAACATTTATTGAAATAAATTTGAATCAATCTCTCTAATAAGATCAAGTCCCCAGTGCATGTTGAAGGAGTTTGTGCCATCCATGGATGAATGATGCTGCATCTGCTTTAGAAGTCTTATCATGGGATATTGAAGACTTATCGATTGTAGTTCAGTTACACTTTGATCGTGCTGGTGTTGAATCAGTGTGTCATCATCGATATATTTGTGCTGAAGCTAGAGGCGCCATTATCGAAGGTGTACTCTTTAATTGGGAGTACATTTTGAAGGCTTCTGAAGAATGTAGCACTCAGAGATGAGAGGATTTTGACTTTCAGTTGGCCTTGGAGAAGTAGGTGATTGACAGTTGTAGAGATTTTATTTTGGTTTGATAGATTCAATTGCTTAATCCAAGGAGGAATTGAAAATAACGGATAAGTTAAGAAAATCCTCAATGCTTCAAACCTTAGCTGCTTGAGCGTTGAAGCCTCACACCCCTTAAGCGTCGAATGTCTTAGGCTTTACTGCCTTGATCCCGAGTATCTTCTGTTGATTCAGCATTCCTTTCGTTGCGGTAATAGGGTTCAACACTTGTGCAGACATCAAAGTTTTCTGATTTTGTGGCACGCATGGACACTCGTGCAAGGCTATGGAGAAATGCCCAAAGTGTTCTTTGCCAGGCTTGGACATCATCTCAGTAATGAATGTCTCAGTGAGATGTTCGATTCAGAATTGGTAAAATATTAATGTGGTGAAGCTACCGATTCATAACGTCTTGCAATAACAGAGTTACTAGAAGAATTGAGTCCTCATGCTAGGATAACATGTGAGGAAATAAATGACATAGACATGGGAGGAATGAGACTTGCCCAAGTGCGGAACCTCTCGATGAATGTCTATGCGTATTTTGCAGGTTCTTGTTTCAACCTCGTCGAAGTTCGAAATTCTTCCAACTGCTATGATGATGGAACGTCCGCCAAATCTTCTGAATCAGAACTTTTTTTGTTGGAGAGATATGCAACCAAAGGCGCTTTTTCAGTAGCCATCTTTTCAGCGTGGATCCACGTCCGTCCGAGGATCATATCATATCCTTGATCTTCCCTGATTATGTGAAACTTGGTTTCCACCCAGGTTGAACCAATTTTCATTTTGAGAATGATGTAGCCATACGCGTCCCTGGGTATTCCTTTGTGATCTCTGACTGAGATATGAGCATGAGTGGCCTCTTCTCAAGTGATGCATGTAGCTCTGAGAGTGTTCAAAGGAATAATATTGATATCCGTGCCAGCATCGACCAACGCTCTCTTGAATTCATTTCCTTTGAGATTGACCGTGGTAAGAAGTCCCCAGTCATACATCTCTTTGTCAGTGGCTGGAGGCTCGGGGAGCGTTTCTAGAATAACCAGACGTTTCCCGGATACTATATGATTCAAAGTCGTGAACATTTGCTTCCTTTGAGCCTTGGAAAAATAAAGCAATTCACATATATGCTCGATCAACGATTGAACTGCTTCTCTGACTGGTTGTTCAGAGAGTGTAAAGGTTCTGATTGGGAGAGGATTATTGTGTGCTCCTTCACTCCCCAGTTCTCCTGAATCGGCATTCTCTTTGAATATGCATTTCAAAACTCTACAATCACTTGTTGGATGATTGACAAACCTATGAAAGCGGTAGTAGCGCGGATTCTCCATTTCCTCCTCAGTTGGCTCTCTCCTAACAGGAGGTAGTTTTATCGCACCATCTTGAATCCAGACTTCCAATAGATCTATCACCTCTTCAATGGGTAAAGGAAAGTCTAGTTCTTCCTGGTCATTCTTGCGCTGAGTCGGTGCTTGTGCATTTCGATTTTGGTTGTCCTTCCTTGATGCTTTTGTAGGATGGGACATTGGAGGAACATTCTTATGCTGCTGCGCTTCAGCTTTCCTCTTGCTTCCTTAAGCAACATTCATGGAAGGTTGGAGATAGTACTGCTTGTTGATCAAGCACCTGGAACTGCCTCGAGTTTCTCGCGGCTCCTCGAATTTTGTAGCTCTTGTTTTTTCCAGTAAGGGTGGAGCAGTAGTTGCTGATCGCTTGGCAGCTTCATGAAGTTCTGAGAAAGTTTGGAATCGGAGATTTTCCAGCAAGGCTCTGTAGACCGGGATCATTCCGTTGATGCACAAGTCCACTAGTTATTGTTCAGTGACATTTGGGTCATGAAAATCCAGAGCTTGGACTCTGAATCTCTTTACATAGTCGTTCGGATGTTCATTGTTATTCTAAGACATTCTTCCTAAATCAGAGAGAGTAATATGCTCTGAGACGAAGAAGTATTTCCGGTAGAAAGTATTAACCATTTCTCCCCAGCTAGTGATGCTCCCTGGTGCGATGTTGTTGTACCAAGTATATGCTCGGCCGGTCAGAGACTTTGAGAATTCCTTCAAACGGACAACATGGTTGTGTTCATGTTCTCCTAATGCTTCTAGGAATCGAGAACCATGTTCTCGGGTATTTCCTGTTCTATTGTAAAGTCTAAACGTTGGAGAAGTGTAGCCCTTTGGGAGAGGAATTCTTTGTGTAGCTGCGAGATATGGAGGTTGGTGACGATGGACATATGATGTCTTGTATTTCCCTCGATCCTCCATAAAGCGTTCCAGATCTTCACGAGTGATGAAACCTGCAGACTCATTCGCTGGTGGGTTATCTGCAGCTTTTCGGACTTCATCATAATCCACCACGTGAATTGGAGAGATTTCGGGATCAGCGGCCGGGGATGTTTCTTTGGCTTTTCCTTTCTCCGACCCGTACTGAGTTTTTTCTGACATTTTGTCTGTGAGAGTTTTGAGATAATTGCATAACTCCTTCTGCGTTGTAGCCATATAAGTCTGATTCTTGGCGAGAACTTCCTGGATCTTTATGAGATCAACTATGGTAGGCGGATTTTCTCTGATTTCTTCGGGAGACCGGTCTAAGAGAGGATTACTTTCGATGTTGGTTTGAGGAGGGGTGGTATCAGTAGCGCCATAGTTGGAAGCGGGAGTAGTTTCTGGAGTACCACCACTATTGCTAGTGCTAGCATTGTTTGGGTTAGGATGCGTAACCTGACCTAAGATCAACCATTTTGTGAAAGTTTAAGATTGCAATCGAGAGATTAATCTCCCATTGTGGTCGCCAATCTGTTGATAGGGGAAAATGATTTGCTGTTTTTTCAGAAAATGGAGAGACGACCGTGCGGACGAAGACTCCTCAACCGAGCAAATTGCCTAACCTCAAACATATGCACTGCAAGGGAGTGCTTTGAGTTCGAGAGATCAATCTGTAGGACTCCATCCTAAACCAAGAAATGGTCGTTCCATAGTCAATTCGGTCACAAAGAGGGAAGAGGGTTGATCTATAAGAGGGAAGCTGAGAAGTGTGTGAGATCAATGGTGATCAAGGATTGTGAATGTGTTGTGGGTTTCTGCAAATGAAGAATAAGTTTTAATTCTGCTCAATTGAGAGAGATTGTTGCTCACACGATGATTCTTGGTTAGACGGATGTTGTCTATTCGACCGAATGTTGTGTTGTTGTTCTCAATCGTGAATTCAGAAACTTATTTATATTGCTAGAATGTAGACACATTGATCTCCATTAAGTGTGACGGTTGCTTGAGTGAAAGAGTGGGAAAGTGGGAAATCGTGGTTTAACCAGTTCCAGGTCGTGCGGAGACTTGGTTGATTGTCCACCCACTACTTTGCTAACTCCCTCAATTTCTTGCACGACTTACTCACATTTCTCATCGTGGATGAACACATGTTCCGTAGGCCGCCAGACCAAAACCCTAATTAATATCCCCTATGTGACGTGATTGATGTCTCACGAACGTGGAGTGAAAAGCAGACGTATATTTGATTAGTCAGTCGTTGACTTGATTAGACGATGAGTCTAAGTATTGTTCAGTCGAGCATGATTGTTGAATGCTCTAGGATTCATGAATTGAACATGTCTGTTGGGATGTATAGTTCTCGAATGAAAAGATTTTGATAATTGAATCAACATGATGAATATTGATAGTCCGAGCAAATATTGCCGGTCTGAGCAAATATTGCTCGTATGATGAATTGTTGAATATTGATAGTTAGATCAATATTCGAGCATTTGAGCAAATATTGCTCATTTGATGATTGAATCAATATTCAAGCATCTGAGCAAATATTGCTCATTCGATGAAGAACTGAATATCGATGAATTACTGAATATTGATAGTTGAATCAATATTCGAGCATCTGAGAACATATTGCCCATTCAATGAATTACTGAATATTTATAGTTAAATCAATATTCAAGCATCTGAGCAAATATTCCTCATTCAATAAATTACTGAATATTGATAGTTTAATCAATATTCGAGCATCTGAGCAAATATTGCTCAATTACTGGTAACGTGGCCAAATAAAATATTAATTAAAATATTGATAGCTAGACCGAATATTATATATTTAACCTAGATGTTGATTGCTGGATCAACTTAAAATTATTAGTGTTTGAACTCACTCAGAATTATGATTTGCAGAGCATTTGTTCGAAACCCTAATTTTTGATCAATTGATGATTTGCTGAAAATAAGTCGGAAGGAGGGACCGGCTACATGGGACGATGATCGACCATGTAGCGCCCAAGTGCTCGAGTGAGCATGCACCAAAGTCCTTTGTTGACCAGTTGGTGAAAGGATGATCAAATGTTGGTTTAATCATTTATTAAAATAATGCTCGTCTGAGCGTTAGGTAATAAAACCTAGTTATGGAGAGATGAGGGACCAACCAAGGGGTTACGGGACTGGCCCTTGGTGGTCGTGGGACCAGCTGATGGTCGATTGAGCAAATCGTAAGTTGGTTGGAGAGAGCTTGGACCCAATATGAACTGTTGAGAGATAATTAAGTCAAAATTATGAAAGAGTGTAGGACCGGCTCCTTGCAAGCCTAAGGGCCGACCTTGGTCGGTCAAGGTGGCATTCCCGTGTCACCATACTCCCCGTGTCTCAGTCCTGAGAGTTTTGGTATTTTCTGGTGCGCGTTTGAGCAATATTTCAGATTTTCAGAAGAGTTTGATCTTGACTGAAACTCTCGATTTTGCTCAAATGAGCAAGTACAACTTTGCTTGTGCGACCAATATTTTGAAAATATTAAAATAATAATATTTTAATATTTGTCGTGAGAAGCCTAGTCGGTCATGTGACCATTTGACTTTTTGGCTTTTTCATGGTTTGAGCAACATTTGAGAAAATATTGAAAAACTGGGTTTTCGCTCAAACGATGGAGTTCCAAGAGATGAAGGAAATAATAATATGAGAAAATAAGGAATTGCAAGGTGTGGGACCGGCCACGGCTAGGGCATTGCCGGCCGGCTAGTTGGCCCGGTCCCGTGACACCTTTCCCTATTTTTCACTATTTCTTCATCGTTTGATGGAAAGTATGGAGAAACTAAGAGTTTCGCTCAAACGAGGGAGTTCGCTCAAATGAAGGAGTCTTCATGAGATGAGGGAAATAATAAATTATAATAAAATAAAATAACAGAAGAGGGGGACCGTCCACGGCGGCATGACTGACGGCCGGTGGGCCCGGTCCCACGCCTCTTGTTTATTTTATTTAATATTAATTTTCCTTCCTAATTGCATAGGTTCCTCGTTCGTCCATATTTTTGAATGCTTGTTCGTGCGTTCGGGTGCCCGTTCGTGCATTACTATCAAGTAAACTTGCACCATTTTCTCGGGGCTTACTCGGTGGTGGCCCAGATGCCCGGTGAGATACAAGCCAAAGATTTATTACTAATTCACGAAAAGGATTTGAAGGAATAATTCATGAAACGCACAGGTGTTGGTGAGTAATAAAATGAGTTAGTATCCTAATCCATGGAATCAGCGAGGATCGACAAACAGCCAGGTCCTAATGAGATAGATTAAATTATTTTTCTAGGAATTCGATTGATGAATGACACGCTAGAATTAACATGTTTGCGGAATTGAGATATGAGATAATTTGAAGCATCATAGGTTTTATCTCGTTAATAGTTAGGGAACAACGAGCATGAATATAAAAAGAGGAATTCTACAACTTGAAATTATCTTATCTAATATCTTTTCCTTGGAACTGCTCTTTATTCCTTTGAATTTTTGTGATGAACTCCATAGCTATGAGTAGCTAAATTTATTATTGGTTAAGGATGTAAACCGATTTCTAAAACTTGTGTGTGCTTTATGTATCGTTCACATGTTTGATCACATGATTGAAGTATTGTGATAGGATATATATGATTAAGGGCCAATTAATTGAACTTGATCTTAGTCCATAGATTTTAGGTTTTTCATAATCAATATTGCATCATACGATACACTCTCGTAATCATATGTGTAGTTTGGACCATTGTCCGACCTGTTTTGCGCAACGCATGGGATTAGCCTATTTCTGTTAAATTGAACTTGATTAGTTGGAAGAACCCGAAGGCGTTATAAAGATACTAGCATGCCATCTCTTATGGACTTCCACACCATTGTCACGGCCATTGTTGAAAGTTTTCAATGGATACGCTAAGGATTGGTTGTTCTAATCCATGGAATTTCTAGCAACCATATGAGGATCAAGCCATGAAACGAGTAATGAAGGAACCTTAACAAGACGGTTATTTTGAAAATCTAAGTCGTGGTTCTATTGCTTCTAGCTGGCGAATGGAGGACGAGCAAGCTAATGCGATCTTTCCAAACCAACAAAGACTCCGTATGATCCCTACTCCAACACTTACAATCCGGATGGAGATACCCCAATTTTAGCTATGATAAGCAAGGAGTTGGTTCAACAATCATAACAACCCGAGTGGATCAACGAGACAACAATTTTCAACAACAACAACAACCTCAAATCGGGGTGTATAGTTAAGGAGTTGCAAACATGGCTATGGAGTTGAATCAATTGAAGGCACAAATGTGGAAACTCCTTCTCAACCTATCAACCCAAAAGAGGGTGTTAATGCAATTACCACAATCCCAGAACCCGGCGTTAAGCACCAGTCTAACATTCTCCTGCTTGAGGGTAACGATATGTCTAGGAGACCTCTAGAAAAGGAGATTTTAGACGCTCTTAAAAAGATCCATGTGAACATACCACTCATAGATGCATTCCAAAGTATAAAGTGTTGAAGGACATCAAGCCCGTACTTACAACACAAACTCCCACTTAAGTGCAAGGACCGGTGGCAAGGAACAAAACATTTAACAAAGCTATGTTGGACTTAGGTGCGTGTCACCTGCGTCTATGTACACCACGAAAAAGGCTGTTGTGTTGCAGACCGGTGTTGATACCATGGTCTATGAAAACGAGCCGCTAACTATGGAGTTTGACAGAAATAATACGTTGATTGAGATATCCTAGCGATGTCCACTCTTGTTTCTCCATTGATAAGATGGACACATTATGCAACAAATGTTTGAGTTGAATGGTGTTGATGCTTTGATGACAAATCTGCTATGGATTCTAATTCACGAAATTCAGCTGGGAATATGTTGATAATTGTCTTTGGTGATTCATTTGACCTTGCTTGAACAACTTGGCTCTAATCCTTGAACGATGTTTCTTGTGCTAATTTCATGGTCTCACTTGGAAGTTGGATTCGTGCTCTAACCCTCCCACTACGTAATAAAATGAGCCCCTATCATTAAACCACCGGATTGGAGTAAGCCCAACTCATTTGCGACAGGCGGTTGGTGCTGTTTGGCATTCTACCATTTATTATGCTTCTAGAACGTTAAATGAGGCTAATCCAAACTGGAAGAGTTAGCATTGTTTTTGCTTAGGATCGGCCTGTTGTCTTTTCCAATGCAAACACTTAGATATTTGCTTACAAAGAAAGAGGCGAAACCGAGGCTCATGAAATAGAAGAGTTAGAAATCAAAGACAAGAAAGGAATTGAGAATACTGTTGTGATCATTTGAGGAATATCCCGGTTGATGAATATTCCATCGCTCTTGGAGAACCATGGTACGCTATTGTTAATACTTAGTGTCTAAACAAATCAAAGTTTGCAGAGGGACAAACTTAAGAAGTTAGCAAACCAATATATGAGATCCAATTGAAACATTAGCATCATTGACTCGTTCTGAATAATTCAATTTGTGGGAGTGTTTTTAATGGTATGGGGAATTGATTTTATGGGCCCTTTTGTCAATTCTAATGGGAATTATTATATTTTGCTTGAAACGGTTCTTGCAGTGGACAAGCTGAAGTTTCCAACCGAGAGGTGAAATCAATTCTGAAAAGACTAAAATGAACCGCATATAAAACACCTATTGGGATGTCTCCTAGTTGATTAAGCAATGCAACATGGAGTTGGATGCCGATCTTCCAAGAGTTGGAGGAGATCATCACGGATTTACAAGGAAAAACGAATTTTCATGATCATATGATTTCTAATAAACCAATTTTGCATAGGTGAAAGTGCTTTTGTTTAATTTTCGCTTGCAATTATTTCGAGGTCACGTGAAACGCTATTTATTACTAATTCACGAAATTCAGCTGGGAATAATTCATGAAACGGAGTAATAAAATGAGTTGAGTATCTATTACTAATCCATGGAATCCAACTGAGGATCAGCCATGAAACGGAGTAATGAGATAGATTAAATTATTTTTCTAGGAATTCAGTTGATGAATGACACGCTAGAATTAACATGTTTGCAGAATTGAGATATGAGATAATTGAAGCATCATACTCGTTCTGAGGGGGGGGGTGTATAGTTAGGGAACAACGAGCATCGTGACGTCCTGAAGGCGTTAAGCTCTCTAACATGCAATATGTCTAGGAACCTCCCAATCATTAAGAGATTCTATACACGGTTTCTGTACGTAGTCAAGGAACAACGAGCATTGTGACGTCCTGAAGGCGTTAGGCTTGATACTAGCATGCAATTTGTCTAGGAGCTGCCCAATCATTTTGATTCTACGTAGAGGTGATGATGAAATTTGTGAAGCATCGAAAGCTCAGCTGAGAGGCTCTTCGAGAAACATATTCATCATAGCTCTGAGAGGAACATTCACTCAGTCAGAGGTTGTGAAATGGTTCACAGATCATAAAATATGAATTGTCACATACATTCCTGAAGACGGGCTAGAAACATGCAGTATCATGAATTTACGATTTTAGCTCTTGCCGAAAATCTACCATCAACACTTGTATCATAAATCTCCTAGATGAGACGCTATAAATTAAAGTTGATATGTATTCCTTTTAAGTGTTGAAGTATCTGTTGTTTGAATTCATTACGATCCCATTGTTTTCGTACCTTTGCCAATTTTTATTGACAAAAAGAGGCACAATAATTAGTAGTTTCACACTACATACATATGGTTTACGGGTCATTATGTAAGGGAAAGTGAATCAACATCTATAGGTTTCACCTATCATGCAAAAGATGTAAGTATTGACTAAGGGGGAGAAACATATCACCGTAGTATTACTTCGAAGTTGTGATACAATTGAACTTCATAGAAGATAATCATACTATGTTTCTGTATAACAATGATTGAGAATATATGTTTTCAAAGTTATTATCACTACGGATCTTCAACAACAATGATGCTGAGTTGAACACGTTCAGAATCGTTGCAACTTGAAGTAACGAAGAATTCAAGGAGTTGAAGAACCAAGGAAATCAAGCATGATGGATTATGGAGTTAATTTGAAACTTTATTTTTTAATCCATATGTATTAATAGTTTTGTCACTAAAATTGACAAAGGGGGAGATTGTTAGAGAATTGCTCGATCGAACTCACAAGTGTTGCTATCTCAAGCTTGTTGTCAAATTTAGTTGATCAAAACTATATCTTGATTTCTAGTCTACATTAAGTCAAGTCCCGGATTAGAATAGAAGTATGTAGTTGAGTATCATACATCACTGCGTTCTACCGTTTGAAGGCGAAGATCAACCGAAGCTTTTGGAGAACTTCTTCAACAAAAGGTAAGTGAAGACTGAACCACCTATTACTCAAGTTTTCACCTTTCTATCTATGAGACACTGTCGCATGACTAAATTAGACATTACATGCATAATAAAAATTTCGAGTCAAGTTTATCATGAGTATCATTCTCGAAATATGACTGACTAGCTTAAGAACATTTGTTCATACTTGATGAATTTGGTTAAGAACAATTTATTGTTTATGACCTAAATTATGATTCAAGAGTTAATCATTAGAATATAGCCTGAAACAGTGATATGTGTCATTGATTTTATTCGGGAATGTTTCGAATTGATTATTAGAGAGATATACAATACGTATACCAGTTCACATACTAAGAAAAATATTATAAGTCCGGAGCCGTTGTACATGTACCCAGTATACGTACCGGCATAATTATAGTTCGGCAACGACTTTTTGGTACGCATACCCGGTATCCATATATCATAAAAAATCTGTTGACTCGTGAACCAGGAAGGTACGCATACCTAGTATGCAAACCGGAAAAGATATGGTGGTTTTTAAATCGGAAAAGGTATTCATACCCAGTATGCAAATCGGAAAAGATTTGTGGATTCCCGAACCCGTTTCTGCTTAAGGGTATACAAACCCGGTACACGTACCATGACAAAAATAGTCACGAACAGGATTACAATACACGTACTTATCTTGTCGAGTATTTTCAGATGCATCAGAATTATTTCTATGAGATAATCGGCATTTGAACAACTCTCTAAAAACACTATCTAGACATATTTGATCACATATGTGACTCAAGATTAAAGTCTTAAAGTGTTATATGAAAATGGTTAAGCTTATCGTCCGACTGGCTAGTTTCGGCTAACCTTTTCTGAACAAGTCATTGTCCACGGTTCATCCTAACCAGAGTGTATATTATATTATGTAAATCTCAAGTCAAGTTTTTCATTTAACGGTGATTATTGATAGCTTGATTCCAAAGCTACCTTAGCTTAAATCCAAAGTAACCTTGACCTTGAAAGTCTATATAAGGAGAACCTCTAACAACTGGGAGTTTTGAATCCCTGAAACTATTCTTGTGTGTCCTAGTTGTAAACTAGAGTCGTCCTCTCATTTAAACTTTTTTAGGTTTAGCGACTAAAAAGACTTCACATAGGGATTCGTGAAGCCAGGTCCAACTATCTTTATCTTGATAGTTCGTGTATCCTGATCTTGCTTTGATTGTTGAGCTTTTCTCTAACATGCAAGATAGATAGAAATCACAAAGTTTCTTCGTCTCAGACTTTGTGATTCCACAAGTGAGGTGAATAATAATTTAGGCTGCTCTTCGGGAGTCATAAGACTGGATTTGAGGTTTGCTAGACTTTGTCTATTGCAATCGATTTCCTACCTCACCTTGATCTTTGATCGGAACAGAAATCACAAATAGGCTTATCTGTGGGAGGCAGATTGGTTTAAAATCTTCAATTGAGTTGAAGCAACTTTTATGCTGTAAAGGACGTCAGCTAAGGGAATCAATTGCGCGGAGTCCTGCTGGGATTCAAGAGGCGTAAGAAGCGCGACTGTAACTGAATTGCTGTGACGGTTTAATTCGGTCGCAACTACATTCCAGTCCGAAGTTCTGATAGTAGTCTAGTGTCTGTAGAGACTTAATACAATTTGGTGTTCAAATCTGGACTAGCTCCCGGGGTTTTTCTGCATTTGCGGTTTCCTCATTAACAAAATTCTGGTGTCTGTGTCAATTATTTTTCCGCATTCTATTGTTTATTTTTATAATTGAAATATCACAGGTTGTACGTAAATTAATCAAAGTAGATATATCCATCCTTGTTTTGTTAGATACGACTTGATTGATCTTGGATATTGATCTTTGGAATCGTCAAAGTACTCTCACGGAATAATCAGGTTCACGGACTTGTCTCTGTTTTCATTCTGATTGTGAAAGAAGAGATATAAGCTCTTCTTATAATTCCTGATTGAGATTTATTAAGTTGCAACTCTTGGAATTGTAATTGAGTTTAGTCCATATAGGTTGCCTAAAAAAAAGTTGGTGGTGTATTTTGGTACCTCCATGTTTTCAGTATACGCCATGATTAAAATAGGATATCTCAGTCTTCACATACCTTTTTGTTGATGAAGTTCCTGCAAATGTCTTTGTTTGTTCTCTAGTATTCAATATTCGAGGGTTATTATGAGACTTGACTTTAGTAGACTAAAATCAAGATGTAGTTTTGTACATCTAATATTGACAACAAATTTGGGATAGCAAAACTTGCGATTTCAACCGAGCGGTGATCTAACAGAAACTAAATAGCTGTGTGTGATGATTATATTCACTTAGGGTAGCAACCCTAGCTCGAGAAGAATTAGAAGCCCAAGGCCAACTTGTTTGGGATCCTATTCGGTGGATTATGTTCGCAATTGCCAATTGGAGTCAATCATGATGGCGCTGGATTAGCATATATAATGCGGTGATTCTCCATAATGGAGAACCACTAATAGGTGAGGTGGATTCTGGTTATGACTTGGCCTTACAAAACGGTAAATAACAAGACCGGGTGGCAGATTATGTAATTAGAAGGTGATCCTGAGGATAGACTTGTAACAAAAATGAGCCTATTTCTCTCTTTTCTTTGGTTTTTTTTCCCCTCGTTTGTCCCGTTTTGTTGTTTTGGTTAATTTTGTCTGGAAGAATTTTGACTTGTGTTTTGAAACATTTTGTGTATTTAGAAGAATTGGAGAGAAAGAGAGAGGAGGCTCTGCGTGTGCGTGGAGAGCTTTGACCCTCTCGTCAATTAAAATCCATGGTGGGTGGGTAGCGTTTACACCTATATTCGACTTTTCAACTAATCTTTTCTCTTTTGTTGAATTTTTTTTAATTTTGTTTCTCATTATATTTTTCTTCATCATCATCATCATCTATACATCTATACATCTTTCATAATAATTCAGCTGAGAATAGAATCCTTCCATAGCTTCTGTTAATAGATATATTAGTTTGCTTTCTTGAATTGTATTTTGTTTTCTTGTAATGGTATTCTGTTAATATTGATTGTGTGTTGTTGTTTTGGTTTTGGATACAAAAAGGATCAGAAGCTTTGAATTGAATAATAATATAGGAAGCTTTGATCCATGGGGAATTGTTGTGGGACCCCTGCACTAACTGCTGCTGGGAAGAAAAAAGGAGGGAAGAACAAACAAAATCCATTCTCAATTGATTATGCTGTAAATCATAATCATGGATCTGGTGGAAATAACAAATTATGTGTTTTGAAAGAACCAACTGGTCGTGACATTGGGATTACATATGAATTAGGTCGTGAACTTGGAAGAGGTGAATTTGGGATTACATATCTTTGCACTGATAAAACAACTGCTGATGTTTATGCATGCAAATCAATCTCAAAGAAGAAATTAAGAACTGCTATAGATATAGAAGATGTTAGGAGGGAGGTTGAAATTATGAAACATATGCCACAACATCCTAATATTGTTACCTTAAAAGATACATACGAAGACGATAATGCTGTACATCTTGTAATGGAGCTATGTGAAGGTGGTGAGTTATTTGACCGAATCGTTGCCAGGGGTCATTACACAGAACGAGCTGCTGCTGTAGTTACTCGTACAATTGTCGAAGTTGTTCAGGTAATCTTTGTCATGTCTTACTTATTTCGTTTTGATTCTTGATTGATTTATAACTTTTCTTCGCTCATAGTTTTGTTTTCTCTACTACAGTATATGAAAATTTAGGTTGAAATTCATCTCTGAAACAAGAACTCAAATTCTTGTGATTGGTGTTCAATTAGAAATGTGTTAGTTACAACTTTGTTTTTGTTCGTCACTGTCGGCTGTCCTACAAGATACACTGAAACTTCATTGTAATCCGCCAGAAAGTTCTTGCTTGTGCAGTTAAGCACGTGTCTGAAATTCTCTCTAAATTGCACCATTTTACCTCTTTCTTTATACATTCCTTTCCATTATTCTCAAACTGTTTCACTAACTGTACTTTCAACCTCACTCTGTTCAGTGGCTGCAGTTTGTCATTGGTGTGTCCTTGTTTACTCCTTGGGGAAACCAAAACCTTGGATTGATTATTTGAGTTTTGTTCTATACAGTAGTCTACTAACTTAATTAATATTGTTCCTTTTCAAAGTACTAGTTATACTCTTATCAATGGTTAGTGTTACATTGTTATGTTAGGTCATATTGCATTCTCAAATTAGCAGCCACCGTACCCCTGTAATATCTGGGATGCCTCATGTGTATGGTTCCTTATCTCTCTTGTAATGAGTTTGATCATTTTTATCTTTTCAGATGTGTCACAAGCACGGGGTTATGCATAGAGACCTCAAACCGGAGAATTTTTTATTTGCAAACAAGAAGGAAACAGCACCACTGAAAGCCATTGATTTTGGTTTGTCCGTATTTTTCAAACCTGGTATTGCCTTCTACTAAGGTCCAAGAGTTCTGCATTATTTATTTGGGTGGCTATCCTATCAGTCATAGCTCTCCTTTTCCTCATTCTTCGTGCCACAACTTAATTTGCAGGTGAGAGGTTTACTGAGATAGTTGGAAGCCCTTACTACATGGCGCCAGAGGTCCTAAAAAGGAATTATGGCCCGGAGGTTGATGTATGGAGTGCTGGAGTTATCCTATATATCCTACTTTGTGGTGTTCCTCCTTTTTGGGCTGGTTGGTTTATCTATAACTTGATTCTTGAAGACTCTAAATGTTTTTTGATTGGAATATATAGGCATAGGTGAAAATTTAAGCCAGATTAAAAGTATGTGCAAAATTTCACATGTGTGCGATAATACAAGGAGTGCACTCTCCTTCATCTTAAGTAAATAGCATTGATCCACCTAGGCCTACTAGTTTTCAGTTTTCTTTTTCCCTCTTTTCTATAAAATATATTTGGTAACATAGGTTTACAATTTATATGCAGAAACTGAACAAGGAGTTGCACAGGCGATTATCCGCTCCGTAATAGATTTCAAGAGAGATCCTTGGCCCAAAGTTTCAGATAATGCAAAAGATCTGGTTAAGCGGATGCTTGATCCTGATCCAAAAAAACGTCTTTCAGCTCAAGAAGTACTAGGTAAATATTACTTATATTACTCGATGGATGTTTAATGTTTAGTTCTTCATTTAAGTATTTGATATGGAATTACTTATATTGAAAATTTTAAATTCTTTTAAAAAAAATGATCAAGATAAATGGTCTGGAATCTATGAAAACGTGCCAAACTGAACTTTTCTTGCAGATCATCCTTGGTTACAGAATGCCCATAAGGCTCCAAATGTTTCCCTGGGTGAAACCGTGAAATCAAGGCTCAAACAGTTCTCCATGTTGAACAAATTCAAAAAGAGAGCCCTAAGGGTAAGGGATTCCAGATTAATCTTTTTCTAACTATGGAATGGTTTTTCTAAAGTGACCCAGTTCGGGTACTCTACTTATCTGAAAGGGAAATTGTAAAATCTTCCTTGAGGACGGAATCCTGACCAGGCTGAGGAATTGCATCACTTTCACAGGTGGTGGCTGAGCATTTGTCTGTGGAGGAAGTGGCTGATATAAAAGAAGCATTCGATATGATGGACATTAACAACAATGGCAAGATCACTCTTCTGGAGCTGAAAGCTGGTCTGCACAAAATTGGACATCAGATTTCAGATCCGGATCTTCAGATACTAATGGAAGCTGTAAGTGACATTAACACCTAAGATTGACTTTATAAGATCCGGCGTTACATCTGCAATATTTTTCTTGAATTTTCTTCTTCTTTTGTCCAAATCTGTTATAAAAGGCCATTTTATCATCATAATTTGCCATTTTATCATGGATCACTGATCAATGATATGCTTGACAGAACTTATTTGTTCATTTGACTGTTGTTTTTTTCCAGGCTGATGTTGATGGAGATGGATGTCTCGATTACGGAGAGTTTGTTGCAGTTGCAGTCCATTTCCGAAAGATCGGCAATGATGAGCATCTACACAAAGCGTTCTCATTCTTTGATCAAAATAAGAGTGGGTACATAGAGATTGAAGAGCTACGGATAGCTTTGGCTGATGAGGTGGACCCTAACAATGACGAAGTCATCAATGCTATCATTCGTGACGTGGACACAGATAAGGTCTGTATTTGTAATGTTAATATCTTTATTTACTACTATCACTGTATGTTACTTCCAAAGTCACCGTGAAGCCATACACTTGTGAGTTTTGATATTCAATTCCAATGACTGGCAGGATGGGAAAATAAGTTATGAGGAATTTGCTGCCATGATGAAGGCTGGCACAGATTGGAGGAAAGCATCAAGACAGTACTCCAGAGAGCGTTTCAATAATCTGAGCATGAAGTTGATGAAGGATGGTTCTTTGCAGTTCAACAACGAGGCTAGATGAAACACGATAAATCAAAGTATCAATGTGAAAATGAAATACGAAATATAATTGTTTGGTTCTCGAAAATCTTCATTTTTCTTTCATTTTATTCCTCGTTTTGTTCTATTCTTCTAGCCCCCAAATGTCTCTTTTCTCCTATTTTTTTCCCCTCTTCTTTTATCATTCTAGGTGGCCGGGCAGTGACTGGAGCTTAGCCATTGTATAACCCCCCCCCCCCCACCCCCCACACCCCCCCCCCCCTCGCTGTTGGCCGTTTCTAAGTGTGAAGCGATAGGGGGACACACTACAGTATGATCAGAATGTGTTTCCTGTTTTGAGAGTTTGCTGGAGGTTGAAAACAAAAATATCAGAGTAAATATTTTGGTTGTACATATCTTAATTGGTTCGACTGCCATATCATTGCTGTTATTGGCTGAGAATTTCCCACTGGGAGTGTTACGTGGTCTAACAGATTTTTCCCGCTATATATACTCTGTTTTCTTTTTCTTCGCTTCTGTATTTTTTGTCTCCTGGTGATAATTTATCATACTGGCCAAACGTTGGAGTAAATCCTTGCATGTGGCTCTCAATGCTCCCGCTCTTCAGACCATTAAAGATTCGCCTAAACTTCGTCCCCTTCGTCCCTAATCTATCAAGTAGAAATTGACGTTTAGTCCCAAAGTTACTGGGCTTAGGACGCTTTAGTCCATCCATCTGAAGCCCAGTACAATTTAATCCAAAAAAAACCGCCTGAATGCAGTTTAGTCCAAACTTGGACGATTTAGTCCAAAACCGCGTCGAGTCCCGAGTTTCCGATTTTGGATATACCATAATTAACCTCGAACGATTCCTTCTATATAAACTGTGATTTTGAAATCGAAACTTTTGGATCTGAAACTTCAATTCAAAACAGGATGCAGCTCAGAGATGATTTGTGAGGCGATTTAACAGTTTCAGAGAGATTTTGACCGTTTCTTCATCATACTTCAACTCAGTTTACGTTCTTAGTCCAGTAACTTTAACAGTTTCAGAGAGATTTGTTTGTTCTATAGTCCAAAATTCTTAATCTCAGGTTTGAAGAAACCACAGAGTGAGAGATAGATCGATCCAGGATTAGATTGGATTTTGATTTCTAATGGAGCGAAATTCAACTTCGAGTTAGTTTTCTTTTGGTTGTATTTCATCTAATTTTCGGTTTTGTTTCGATTTTTAGTTTTTCGAGTTTACGAGTTTATGAGTTGATGATATCAATTTGTATAATCTTGAGTTGATATTTTGTTATATACTAGCTTTTTGATTCTCTTGATGATGATGATTTACTTGTAAATACTAGATAAATTCGATTTTTGTTACTTGATGTTGATTTTTTTAGTTTTATGATGCATGATAAGAAATCGACGGTGATACTATATCCTAGTCTTCTATTTTTTGTTCCATTAAGATTAAGGAGCTTAATTGATGGAGTATTTTTATCTAGGTTTAACGTTAGTTGATGTTTTTGACATTTTTTAAATGTGTACTTTCATGTACACCGTTTACTTTTTAGGTTTTATGAATTTTGAAGCTTCAGATGTTTTATTATCATTTCTTTTGTAATATGTAGGGGTTCCAAATAAGCACGACAAGTTCATTAATGCCGTTTTTTGAATCATGGTGAGCATTCTCATTGTTTTTCGTGTTAATACTAAAATAACCGTAGAAAGAATTGAAGCATTTAGCATGCAAGCACTGGAGGTCTTTGTCTCCCTGGGAGTATATGTTTCAGTTTATATGGACAATGCTCAAGTAGTTTATGTGACGGAGTGATATACAACTTCAAAGCTTAATTGGTTTCATGATTCTTATCGATAACGAAGATGTGTATTTGCGTGTGGGAACAATTCCGAATTATACTTCTCGTTCTAAGTATGGTAGTAGCAGTAGCAGTAGTTCTGGTTCTAAGTCTGGTTGCGCAGATAGTTACGCTTCTTGTTCTAAGTCCGCTTGTGTAACTGAAAGTCCTAAGATGGTAAGGGTGTTAGATCATGATGCAGACAAGGGTAAGCCTCTTATTATCGATGAATGGAATTATATATTTGACGAGATTGGTAGAGAATTCGTGGGTGGTGTTAAAGCTGTTAGGATTGCTCTTGATGAATACAAGATGGCTACGGTCACAAGCCTATTATTCTTAAAAATGATAGAACTCGTTTTTTTGCAAAATGCGAAGCGGATGGTTGTGCTTGGAGGATTCATTTTGGGCCTCGTGAATGGTGATACTTCTCGGTTCGTCTTGAAAGATTCTAACGCTCACAAAGTTAGTGGTTTTCATACTAGTCCACATTCTTTGAAATAGTTAGTTTACTTGCTCTGGTTAGTTTTTATGTTGATTTGTTTTAGGTGTACATTGTGGTGCACTGCTACGAGTAGAGTGCTGAAGTACCAACACATGTAGATCTTGTTGGTACTTGTAACAAGTATATGTGGTGCACTGCTACGAGTCTTAGATCTTGCTCTGGTTAGTTTTTATGTTGATTTGTTTTAGGTGTACTCTTCTCGTCCATACCAGCTTTTCAACAATTTATCCATTTGATCTTGGAGTCAGTAGTCTCTGAAGTACCAACACATGAAACTGCTACGAGTCACCCACTCCTTAGTCCTGTGGTGTACATTGTGGTGTACCTTATTAGTTTTTATGTTGATTTGTTTTAGGTGTACATTGTGGTGCACTGTACTTGTTGTACTCTTAAAATACATGTTCTTGCTTGGTTTTTGTTTATGTTCATATTGTTGTTTTTGAAATCTTATTAGGTGTGAATTGTGGTGCACATTACTTATTCCATTTTTTTTTTTGTAGTTGTGGTGTTGGTTTGAGGTTGAAGAGTCCTGCGGTGACAACCAAGTTAATCAAGCATTTGATCGCTGACAATTTACAGGGTGATCCTAGCTTAAAACCCAATCAGATCATATCACTTTTCAAGAAAACTTATGGGTCCAATATTAAGTATCACCATGCCCGTAGAGGGAAAGAAGTCGTATTTGAAGAACAAGTATGGCGATGATGAGAAGTCGTATAGTGATTTTACTTGGTATGTCAAAGCAATTGAGGAAACTAATCCCGATAGCTATGTGAAGTTTGAAGTTGAGGATGGAACAAATAGATTTCAGAGGATATTTATTTGTTACGGTGCTTGCAAGCATAGCTATAAGTATCTCGTGCCCATGATTTACTTGGACGCTACTTTTCTTACTGGTACATACAGGGGTACTCTTATGGCTGCAACATGTATCAACGGAAACAATGAGTTTTACCCATTTGCTTTTGCCATTGTACAGTCTGAAAACAAAGATAATTGGTTTTGGTTTCTGGAGAATCTTCAAAAACTATTGTCGATGGTCGATGATCGTCCGATTGTTTTCCTTAGTGATCGTGGAGAAGGACTCTTGCAGGGCATTCCAAAATATTTTCCTAATTCACATCACAGCTATTGCTTTTATCACATCAAATGCAATCTCCCCATTGGATCAGGTGATGCGAATTCGAAGCCCGTTCTTGATTTGTTTTACAAAGCTGCGTACTCTTACACACCAGCAAACTTTGAAGAAGCTTTGAAGGGAATGCATGCAATTGGAGCTGGGCATGTTGCTAACTATATCAGGACTATTCCAAAGGAGAAATGGGCAAATGCGTTTTTCCCAGTATGCAAATATGGTGCTCACTCTTCAACTCTTGCTGAGTCCTTCAACAACTGGGTTCTTCCTTTTAAAAAGTTGCCTGCATTTGTTCTTCTCGATGCGATACGGTGAGTTTTATGTTTAGTTTTTTATTTATGCAACTATGTCTACATTGTTTTGCATACATGTGTTTGCTTTGATCTGTAGATACATGTATCCAACTGTGTGTACATTGTTGTACACATTGATTTCCTTGATGTGTACATTGTTGTACACATGTTTTATCTGTATTCCTTTTTGTTGTACACATGTTTTTGATTTTATGGTTTGTGTTTTTATCATGTCAGTTTGAAGGTTATGGACAAAATGTCTCAGAGAAGGATACTAGGTCTGGAAACATTCAACACTAGGCTCACTCCCGAATATGAGGCTTTACTAAAGGAAAACATCGACATTGGTCGTACTTGGACCGTTGTTCAGTCCATGGAAAGATTGTATGAAGTCGAGTCTCCCTGGACTCATTACGTAGATCTATTGCGAAAAATTGTACATGTCACAGGTGGCGAGTTAATGGTTTTCCTTGTGCACATGCTTGTCTTTTGCAATTCAAGCTACTAGAGAAGACATCTATGATTTTGTTGAGCCATACTTCACCACCGAGTGGTATAACAGACATACCAGGAGATCATCTTGCCAATCCCCAATTATGACAAGCCGCGGACTTATGATCCTAGTGATAGGGTTATTGTTCCTATTCCTGTTCCTCCACCGGGTAGGCGAAGAACGCAACGAATCGAGGCATACTTATGAGAGCAAAAGAGGAAAATGATGTGCACAAAGTGCTTCACATTTGGTCACCACAACAGAGCTACCTGCCCCATGATTTGATGACTTTTTCTATGTTTCATTTTTTCAAAAGATTCTATGTGTTTGGTCTTTACTTTTGGTAATGTCTTTTCGATTTTCTTTGGCGTGGATAATAAGTGCCGGGACATGTGTACCATTCGTACACCTTCCCGTGAACTTGATTTTTATTTCTGTCTTTTTACATGTGTACCACTATGTACACCTTGGTGTACAATGGATGCTACTAGTCTATTTTGTTTAGTAATTACTTATTACTTTTGTTATGTTCAATTTTTCAGTTCTGCATGATATAAAAAATTTAGTAATATACTTATGTCTTTCATTTTTATACTTTTGATAAAGTATGAAAATCTTTCAGAACATGTGTACCTTTATGTACACCTTATGAACAGTTTCTGCTATGTCAGTACCCGTGTACAATCAAGTACACCTTTAGATTTCAAAACCTGAAATATACATTTCAAATGGTAGTGACAAGTCATAAATTTGTAACATCAATAACATCAATATTGAAAACTAATAAGATTTCAAACCAACAAATTTCCAACTAATAAAAATATTAATTCAAGGTCTTGATAAGTCATAAACAAAGTTATAAAAACTGAAATTTGATTCTGTTGTCTGCAAAGATAGAAAATGTTTAAAAAGCAAGCAATTCACAAATTGATCTTGTATAATGAATTAGGAAAATAAACTCTTCTTCCTCCTCAATGGATTCTTTTCCATACTCAGGCGCCACTGCTTGTGCGCTTCATCAGTTGCTACATCCCACAACCGTTCATAGTATCCGACTTTTTCAAAGCATCTTTGCCACCAATGTCGCTCTCATATCCTGACAGATTTTTCGGCCCTCTCTAACGATCTCTTTCCATACTCTTTCTCTTCTTCATACCTCGTTTTATAAAGTAGCAAGTATACGAGAGTAATCTGGATTGGTACCTTGATAAGGACATTGCATGATGTTTATCTCATGCGGTTCTATAGGCGCATCACCCTTTAGCACTCTCTTTTTGTTGAGTTCCAACTGCACCACATTTGCCAGTTGTTGTGCATCATTTTTGTAGTGCTCATTTGAGTGCAAATGAGTTGTACCACTTCCACTCCTCAGGCTATGAAATCAAACTTCAAAAGCGACCGGTGAAGCCCCACTGCATTTTGTGTTGTAGAGTGATTGAGGGGGATTAGAAGAACTTCCAAATCGTCGGGCATGTCCCGTATGAAATCTACCACAAGCCTTTGTGTCTCACCGATGTTGTTGTTCTTCACATAGTACCGCAATCAATAATTTGTTGGAAAATAAGGTACACCTAAATCATACCTATATAAAATCTATCAATCAAACATTCATGCAAACACTTAATATAGCATTCGTCAATCATATGGCATACTTGGTGTATATCTATGTCCACTCCTAAAAATAAATCTACAAAGGCATACTGGTGTATATATCTATGTCAATCATGTGTACTAGTATGTACACATCATTAAATTATCTATATATGACATTTTTTATTTGTTTTTTTGAGAAACTTACACATGCAGTAGGACTCATAATTTCGCATCTCATGTACTTCTGGTCACCAGGATGACGGATGCTGTCTCTGACCATTGCATTGCAACGTCGATGGATGTAAAACTGGAGTACCGCTTGATCCAAATACTTGTTGAACATCAGTTCACAAAGTACTTTCCCCACAATCATAACATCTTCCTTGACTGTTGGATCTTGGAGCCTTGTTAGTTCCCAAGCTACAGAGCTGCATAATCATAAAGGAAATGTTAACATGGTGTACATAGTGGTGCACATAAGCTTTTTTCAATAAGATTCAATCATTCATATAGTACGAGGTATTGTTTTGTGAACTTACGTCGGGCTTGCATAATCGAAGAATTTCTGTACCCTTTTCTTGTCCGGTCCTGTGTCCATGGCATGGTAAAGTGGTGATTGACGGATATCCGCGGTGGGCGATAAGGATGATACTCATTGTCCTTTCTCTTTTTCGGAGCAGGATAGAGTGTTTGTTCTTCGTCCTCAATTTGGATCCTCTTGCCCTTTTCAACTCCTTTGACATCCATTTTCGGCCTAACTTGTCTGTTTTTGCCCTCGGCAGTGAAATCAGCATCAAGTTTTTTCTTTGTAACTCTCTTTGGTGGTGTCTTGGACACCCTGCCAGCAGCTCTTGTCTTCAACATTTATGCTTCCTTCATCCTCCCAGCTCTTGTCTTTGCTGGTGGTGTCTTCTGCTCTTCTTGATCAAGTAAAAATTCATCTCCATGTTGTTGGATGAATTGCACCGCTTGAAAGAACAATCATTTCTCTTATGTCTTCTTTGGATAATGATCTCTGGGACGACTCTTCTTTAGGATCTTCTTGGCTCAACAATTGAAAGCTTGGACATTCGTTGATCACGGTTTGCCATCTTTTCCTTCACGTCGAGACGCTTTGCCATTCAGAACAACCTTTTTCAAGCTTTATGAAGACACTTTCGGACAAGTTGTCTAGAAGTTCCTCAATTGTTGAATAAGGATCATCCAGTTGATATTCTCCTTGAGTGAGTAAAAGCACATCTCCTTCAACCTAAGCATGCCTTTAGGGTCCAGTGAGCTAAGTCTTCAAATGCGATGATTGAAGCCTCATCAATTTCAGCCGTTTGAGTTGCAACCTGGTCTTCTTTATATGCGAGATGTCTCTGCAGAAGTGCTTTGAAAAAAATGAAATTTTTGTTAGGTTCTACAAAAGTGTACATCTTTGTACACACACATATACGAAGAAATCACTAAGGTGTACAAACTTGGTACACATATAAAAATGAAATTACTAAGGTGTACAACTTGGTACACGAAGAAATCACTAAGGTGTACAGACTTGGTACACATAAAAAAAATGAAATTTTTGTTAGGTTCTACAAAAGTGTACATCTTTGTACACACATATACAGAAGAAATCACTAAGGTGTACAACTTGGTACACATATAAAAATGAAAACAATCTGCGAGCCTAACAAAAAAATATTTTTTATACCTCGGTTTGTTAGCATTTTCGGACTCAATTTCAAGCCTTGTTCCATCCTCTTCTTCATTTGACTTTGACAGAGGCTGCTGAAAAATATAATTTTGATTGAATTATATCGCTGGTGTACAAGTATGTACATCATACAACATACATGATACAAGTATGTTGATACCATACCTCGGCTTGTTAGCAATTTCAGACTCAACTCCTTTGTCATATTCACTTCCATCATCCATATCTTTTGCTTCATTTACATTATTGGTCTTTGATGAAGGGGAGCTAAAAGATGCAAGTTTAGAGAAAAGGTATGAGTTATAACATCTTTGGTGTACAACTATCTACACACATAAAAACAAATGACTGCCACATTTAGTAAGAGTGATTTTATACCTTCGCTTTTTCGGAATTGGCACCCTCGTCATCACCACCATGCATATCACCACCTTTGCCACCTTGGTCATCATGATCATGCATATCACCACCTTCGCCAGCACCACCCTGCATATCACCACCTTTGCCACCATCATTGTCATCGTCATCATCATCACTATTATCACCTTTGCCACCATCATCGTCCTCCTTCTTCTCATTTTCCTGTTTCTCCTCAACCTATTCCTCCTCATCATCATCCTCTTCCTCAACCTCCAACTCCTCCTCCTCATCATCCTCTTCCTCACTTTGTAACTTTTTGTTCAATGAAATGATTTCTTGCAAGGTCTCAGCAATTAAATCAACAGCATCCCGATCTTTTTCCACAGTCTTCAGATTAGATGAATAAAGTATCTTAGCTTTTTCTTCAATGAAGCTAACAAGCTTTTGATGTTTAAGCTGCAACTCAGAAAGCTCTTCCAATGCTTCATCTCTTTGCTGTCCTGCTATGTACAACTTTTCTTTCAATACATCTCTGCTATTTTCTCCCATGCTCTTTCTATACTCTTCCAGAATCTGTTGCTGTTCATCACTCCAAGCTTTTACCCATCCGGGTTGCATCTGAAAACATGCCAAAGTGTCAATATGTATAACAAGTGTACATCTTTTTACACCTGTATTACAGGTGTATATTGTTGTGCACATGACAAAATTTTCTCACCATTTTCAAGGTGTATATTGTTGTACACATATAGGAAGAAATCACTATCATAAAGAAAGTTATGAAGTTACCTTTTTCATGGCTTCATTAATATCTTTCTCTATTGTATTGCTTGATGTCACTTATTACCCACCTTAGAAATCTAGGAAACCTTGTTCATTGTTTGAGCGTCATCTTTGTTGTTATGTTCAAGAAACCAATACTGCATTGACAAAAAGTTAAAGAGTTAGAAATCTTAGGACCCAACAAATACAGTGAACAAAAGCATGTAAATTGGTACAACTTAATACTTGTGTAAAACAATGTACACATAATATATGTAATGTGTGTACTCACCAACAGTACACCGTACAACCATTAACTTTAAGTGGATCACCAACATTTTTCCTTATGCTATCCATTAAATATTTATGTATATGCACTTTGGCAGTTGGTTTTCTTCATTCTTTCAAATGATTCAAAGTAGGGAGCAAATTTGCTCTTCGTAATCCCGCTTCCATTTGTCAGTAAAAAAAAGCAGATGCACAGATACATCGCAAACAACACTACCAAGTCCTCAACATTTCTCTCAATCTCCTTATCCAACTTTGATTTTAGCTTCATTATACGCAAGATTTCACTCTCCACATCAAGTTTCCCCAACTTAGATTTACCTTGATTTATTCGGTTTATTAGTGGACCGTATGTTTGCTCGGCTCTAGTTTTGGCACATTCTCCTTCATCGGAGTTAAGTCCCACCATTTCTAATTCAAAAATTAAGAACAAATCTTCTGGCATAGTCTCTACTTCCGCAAAGTTTTTCTCATCGGCAGTATTGAACATAAAGACATTTCTTTCTGAATGATCATGGCGGAAATTTTGCACAATCTTCAAGATTGATTCTGGACTCTTGAACCAAACATCATCTCTCTTCTTCTCCTTTTTCTTTTATGAGTTTTCCTCCTCCTCCTTTTCAGCTTTCTTGTTAATAAAGGCATCTACTACAGGCCAAAAAGGGCTCTCTTTTTGCTTCTCTAACTGAAATTCTGTGAACCAGACTTTGTCACGATCCTTTTTACGTACTTCTCCATCCTTTTCAAAGTGCTTGTTCACAAACTCACTGATTGCATTAAAACCTGCTCTATAAAGTTTGTTTGTATCTACGAAAATAGGCGAATGAGAATAAGAAAAGAGAAGCATAGCACATGATACTCATACAAAAATGCTGGTGTACAAACAAGTACACTGTTACAGATAGTGAGTAAAAAAATGACGAGCATACACAAAATGCTTGGTGTACAAACCAAGACACCGTACAGATATGAGCATACAACATCTTTGGTGTACCATTATTTACACACATCAAGAAAATATCATAAAAATTGGTCTAAAGCAGTGTAACTGGACACGAAGCACCGCAACAACATGTCTTTGGTGTACCAAGTTTTTACACACACAGAACAACAATTCTCACAAAATTGCTACAAAACATACATACCATGAAATGAAGCACTTGACAACATGTTTGGTGTACCAGTATTTACACACATACAAGAAAATATCATAAAAATTGCTACAAAACAGGCAGAACTGGACACGAAGCACTGCAACAACATGGCGGTGTAAAGATGTGTACACACCAACAACTGGTGTACAAATATCTACACAACAGTATCTACACCAACAACAGTATAAAATTGCTCAGAAAAATATAGAACTGCACATGAAACACAGCAGTAGCATGGTGGTGTACAGATTGGTACACATACAAGAAATATCATAAAAATTGCTCAAAAATATACAGAACTGGACTTGAATTGTTACCTTTTTTTCTGTTAACAGTTGTTGAAGCCTTTGAATGCTTTGATTTCTTATTAGCTGCTGATGTTTCTGGTACAGAAGGCTTTGATGTTGAAGGCTTTGCTGTCTTTGGTTTCTTCTTAATTGGTGATGTTCTTGAGGTTTCTGCTACTGATTTTGATGTTGGTACTTCTAAACTTCTCTTAGATCTCGTTTTTGGACCTACTGATTTTGGTGTTGGTGTTGAAATTGGTGTTGAATCTTGTGATGCCGACTTCGATCTCGTCGTTGGTGACGTTGATTTTGCGATTTCGTCTCCTGCTAGTGATGGATTTTGTTCTTCAGTTGATGATGAATCTTCAACTATTGGTGTGTTATTCTTAGAAACTACTTTGTTTCTTTTCAACATTATGCTAATGATGCTTCATAGAATCGAGTTTTCTTGATGAATTTAGGGTTTTAGTCTGTGAGTTTTCTAGGGTTTGATTTTCTCTTTGATTTTTTCTTCTGAAGTTTCTGAAGTTTCTGATAAAGCAGAAATGGTGCAGTTAAAGAAATTGTCCGTTACGCCGCTTTAATTAGTTTTTTAATTATGGGCTAACGTGTCGCAATCAGAGAGACTGTGTCAGTTACAAAACTGATTCATTTGATTGCACGTGTGCTTTAATAAAAGCGTGCGAAGGTTAGTAGCGTCTTTGTACATTATTTGGATTAAATTGTACCTAGTCAACTAGGTCTGGACTAAACTGTCATTTTTTGAGCGGTTTTGGACTGAACCGTTTTTTTCCCATCTATCAAACCCTTTAAACCCCCGAGTCATATAAGGCTCCACGTCGCGCGGTGAGAATACCCACCCTTGGGTGAACGTCCCCGCCCCCTTGAAAATTCTCCATTCCACTTTTCCTCAAATTATATGAATGTAACACTAAATAACTTTTTCGGTTGAAAAAAACGGGAGAAACACCGGAGAGAAAAACGGGAGAAACACCGGAGAAAAAAAAAGAAAAAGATATAGACTTTCTCTTCCACGCCGAAAAGATAAAACGCAGGCAAACTAAAACCCTAAAACACACAATAATGTTTGATCAAGCAAAACACAAGCTTGCAAGGAGCAATAGCTTTCTCTTTTACTCAACAAGAGATTCTATGTGCAGATGAGATGTTACAGGACTCACACAGGCAATAAGATATCAGTTATCAGACTCATTCTTCTCTTTTTGTTAACAAGATTAAGATATCAGATATGGTTTCAGTTTTTTTAACAGTTTTAGTTGTTCTTTTTTCATCATATACGATTCATAATTTGTTTGTAAACCCTAACCCTAATGTGTTTGATTTTATTTTCCTGGTATGTTATCGCTCAAAAGGATATGTAATCAAAGGTTCGTAAACCCTAACCCTAATGTGTTTGATTTTATTTTCAAGGTACGTTATTCGCTCAAAAGGGGATTTCGATTATGATTTTAATCAAATACGATTCTAATGTAGTACAGACCAGGATTGATAGAGGTGAAAGCAAACTAGTTGCTGGGGATGAGAATAGAGTTTAAGTTCCGTCAGAAACTTAATAAAATCTGATTCTAAGATCAAGACTTTAGGGTTTGATAAAGATAATAATATTGATAATTGATTGATAAAAGATTGTATGTCTAAACAAGAAGGCTTAGCCTTTATATAAGCTAGCATGACCGACTAAAAAGAAAAGAAAAAGGAATTTTATCTAAACTAGGAAAGTAAAGGACTTGCAAAGCAAGTAAACTAAAACAGACACTAGGGATCAACAATCATTGTTGATACGGACGAAGGAATCAACTACAATAGTTGACACAATGAAAATAGGTAGATGTCCTACATCAGTCCCCCCTTCTTGAAAAAAACTCACCCTCGAGTTGGCTAATAAGAAAAACTTCGTTCTCTCCATATATTGCTCTAGACTTCGAGCCGTCATCAAAGAATACGAATTCTTTTCCTCCATTAAAAATGTAGATTTTACCGGCTTACCACGATCAAACACAAAATTCATAGCTCTAGAGATCATAAACCATCCAAGAAATGTGTCTCAAAGCATGATAAGAGTTGTGCTTAAATTTTCCTCGATCGAACACAAAATTGACGTCACTAGTGGCGGTAATGTAAAGCATGCCAGTAACGTCCACCATGAGTACAACATGTGTGTCTTCCAACTGCTTAGCTACTCCTTTTAAAGCATAATCAATTGAGTCGTTCCTTCTCTGGTCCAAAAATTTTTCTTTGGCTTTAGTATCAACATTTTTGTTTCGCAATAGTATCTAACAACCAAGTCTTCTGTTTTCAACATAACGCCTAGCATCAACTGTATGATCTAGTAAAGTCGCAACTAACGATATAGCAGCAAGTGGCGAAAAGAATGTGATATTCATGTCTACCATGTTAGTAATGGTTACTGATTTTCTTTCTCCTCCTACTTGGTTTACCCCAAACATTTCTTTGTCCAGAAGACTATCCAGTTTATCATCAGTTCGAGTTGATTTGCCACGATCAAAAACAAAGTCCATTAGTTTAACTCCTTGTTGTAGCGTACATTTGTGCATGTTGTACTGACCATTCAACTTGCAAACAAAAATCTTTTTGTCTTTATTAGATATCTCAATATACTTGCCTTTGTGTAATGACCTTTCTTGTGCTCTCGTAAAGTCGACAACTGCTCTTTCAGGTAGGACAATTATATATACCTTACCATTTTGTGATACAGTAGTATAATTATTATCACCCCTTTGTCTTCTCGCAGTAATATTTGAAACCAATGAAGCTATTGTAACTGCTTCATTAATAGTTCCGACCAAAACACTCTTGTTAAAACTTGCAAACTTCAAAGCTTGTTTTGAACGCGAACCTGCATAAGACATGAAACATACTACGTTTTTGTGAGCATGATTAATCATCTTGTGAGAACAGTAACCAAGTATTAATATTCCAGCAGCAGCTTGATTTGCATTATAAAGAACAATCGACACACTTCTTTTGCCTCTTTCGTAGTAATTATCTTCTACGAACATATTTTCTTGACCAACACGGTGATCGCCATTCACTTCAACACCAGATAAATTTTTTGAACAACGATAAATTCCAAAACAAAGCGTAACAGAGAGACTGTCTAAATGATCATAGTAGTGAAAAGTAAAAATCACCAACTTTATCGGCAGCAAGGTGACAATTCTGTGAACTTTGCATGGCGTTCGTATAATACCTTTTGAGACGTGTCAGAGGGTTCCAAGTGTGAAGTATTAACAACTAGCGTATCACTTTTATCGATCATGATAAAATGAAATCTCCCTCCAGGCTCCCATGTAGTTTGCTGAAAACAAGAATGTCTGTTGTTCCATGTTTCGAGCTCATCAAATTTCTCAATCCCAACAAAAAAAAAAACTATACAAATATCTTTGCTATCTCCTGCCCAAAGTGTAGAAGAGAGTACTGAATGCATGTTCACCATCAAATACCATATTCTAATCACGAAGAAGAGTATAAATTTCGCTGCATTCACAAGGATTGACGAAAAAAATTCGAAGAACTTGAAAAATATAAGGCATTATTTCTTCATGCTACCACCAGTTCGAAAATTCACACTCCCTTGATCAACGCACGGAGTCTGTGTGTACTTACTCGACTTCATAGTCTCAAGCCATAAGAAATGTTCAGCGGACATACTTAGATTATTACCATTAGCATCAATTAACTGTTTCCAACCATTGACATTACATAAGTTGATACTAACACCTTGATTACCAACTTTGGACATGAGAAAGATCAGTGGTTCATGCATCCATAACAATTGGCACACCATCACCAAAACTGATTCCATACTACCACTGAATGCTGAAACCTCAGGCTATTTCTCGTCGGCATGAAAAGTATTATGAGCTCTAGCAACACCAAATATCGAATGGTGCTCTTTAGAATAAATAACAAAACGCTCGGCTTGTGCAGAAAGTTCTTTATCGGCATACCAAAACCAAGCTGATGTGCCTCTTTTTTGAAATAAAAATAGCACAGTATACATGCAATCCTCATTGTACATCTTAGAATATGCCCTTGTAAATTCAACCACAGCGAGACAAGACTGGCAAAAAGGTACACAAACTGGCAGAGGTAATATCTCAAGGACATTGTAAGTTAAAATAAGAATAAGCCGTGGAAACTTACAGTTCTCCCAATTATCGGAGAGCACTCCTACCATATTTCTCTTCGTTCTCATGCAGTCCAAACGAGCCGTATTAACGACAAATATTACCTTTCCTCTCTCGTAATAGTTGTCAACATAAACCGGAAAAAGGAAATCAAAAAGAATAATTTGATTTCCGTATGTTGACAAATCAAATGTTGTCATCTCAGCTGTAGTGGATCCAATGGATGTAGCTTTGTCGAAATTCACCTGGTTGTCAAGATCTGCACCAACACAAAAGAATTCCTTGTCCATGGCGACGTTTACTCGTGCGCAGTTGATCCAAATTTTTGTTTTTGCTATCGATGTGCAACCAAAAAAATAATGAACCTTTCGTATAGAGTTCTCAAAAATCACCAAATTCATTTTGACATCATCACCGTATTCCTTACTTGGTGTCAACAGATCCAGTTTGTTTACAGACGAAAAGATGTCAATACCATGAATCGCCGAACTATCTATCCCAAGTGCAGCAGTTGAAGCAATAAGCAAATCCATATGACCAGCAGTACTTCTCGCAGTGAGAAATATATTAAACTGTTCAACAGTTATCCATATGACAGTTGCATTATTTCTCAGAGAATCATTAATGGATTTTCGTTCTCCAACAAAAACTAATGTGCAATTTGATCCTAAAAAATAATTGGAACCATTGAGTTTGTCGAGTCTGTTTGAAACATCTTCTTGCAAACCAAATCTTTTGAACCAAGTTACTCCACTTGAAATTCCTACGCACCCATATATAATAATTCCTTTGATGACATTGATCCAAAGTCAACGACTGGAATATTAGGCACAACAAGAGACAGAATACCCAGATGCTTATACTTCCATCTATTATTTCCTGGAATTATAGTAAAATCAATCCCTTGATTAAAAGGTTTCACTACCTGTTGAAATCGAAAATATGATGGTTCAGCCAAGGACAGATGTAAACGTCCTATGTATGGATGGTTTTGAACAAAACTCAAATCCTCCAAAATATTATGCAATAGTAATCTCTCAGTGTTTGATAAAACTCTACCATGAATTCTTCTGGAATAATTTTCCAGTGGTATATCTTCAAGAGAGCGACAATCGTATGCATAGATAGAAATACAAGGCGACACAAAAGAATCCTCATAAGATGAATCTACATATATAGATTCAACCACGTCTTCCTTGTGACAAAATATATGAGAGTCGATACATGTTTTCTCATGATCAATAACTTGATTATTGTCGACCCTAGATAAAACAGGCATATCAACATCAGAAGCTATTAAACTAAGATTCGAAGACTTACCATTCTCTGACAAATCATCCAACGAATCATGTAAAACTTCCTTTAGCTGATTTGCTTCATCCTTTTGCGAAGTTTCTATTGAATTCTCCTCACCAACTGACGTGGATGAAACAACTATAGAACCATCAGAAAGCGATAACTCCTCTTGAGTTGATAACGAAGCATCTTTATCGCTATGTGATTGCTCATCCTCGTCCACCATATTTTCTTCTTCTTTATATTCTAATCCCAATGATTTATATAAATAAGGAAGGTCTGCTCTCGTAGCTGGTCTATCCGGATTTTCTTGGGAAGTAAGTGAAGCTTTGTCTACCTGAACTTCTTTTGCTACAGAAACAACGTTCTTTTCATCACGAACAGATAGAAGTTTATATTCACGGTCAAATTCAGCCATTTTTTCGCTGAATACCTCGTAAGCTTTTCTCTTAACAGGTTGATATTCCCATTTAGATTCAACCTTTTTACGTTTAGCTTCAGCTAAAGCAAACTATTCACGTTTATCTCTAGCAATCATATATTCTTCAAACTGCTCCAAAAGTTGATTTCCCCCTTCTCTGGCAAAATAAAGTTGTTCCAATGTCCATTTTTCTACATAATGAATTTTCATTATTTCTTTTTGAATACTTCCAGGTTTTTGTAATAACTATAGGCTAAGCTTCAGAAGATCTTCCATAGGTACGTCGTCAAGTTTTGTTTTCTTCATGATCAAAAACGTAAAAGAAAAAGAAAACTAGGTTTTTTTTTTTTTGATTTTGGTTTAGGGTTGCGGAAGCGGTAAGGATCTGTTTCTAGATAAAAATCTAAAATCTCTGTATCTGATACCAACTAATGTAGTACAGACCAGGATTGATAGAGGTGAAAGCAAACTAGTTGCTGTGGATGAGAATAGAGTTTAAGTTCCGTCAGAATCTTAATAAAATCTGATTCTAAGATCAAGACTTTAGGATTTGATAAAGATAATAATATTGATAATTGATTGATAAAAGATTATATGTCTAAACAAGAAGGCTTAGCCTTTATATAAGCTAGCATGACCGATTAAAAATAAAATAAAAAGGAATTCTATCTAAACTAGGAAAGTAAAGGACTTGCAAAGCAAGTAAACTAAAACAGACGCTAGGGATCAACAATCATTGTTGATACGGATGAAGGAATCAACTACAATAGTTGACACAATGAAAATAGGTAGATGTCCTACATCAGATTCTGATTTTGTTTGTTGGTAAACCGTAACCCTGATTTCGTTTCTCATGTTCTCCTTTTTTATGTGACTACGATGAAAATTTTAGTACACAAAAATCAGAAGGGGATTTCGATGCTGCTAAGGTAACAAATCAAGACCCATTATGCTGCAAGTTGATATTAGAACTCTGACCCTTTTGTTTATGTCTCTTTGATTCTCTGAATCTATCAACCCTAACCCTTTTGTTTTTTTTCTCCCCAGTCGATTGCTGATCAAAGGAGTTCTAATTAAAGTTTTAGCAATTTTCAAAGAGGTCAATTTCTCGAGTTTCAGGTAGTTTCCATACATGTGAAGCTCTTAAATTATGTGTGTTGATTGCGTTTCTCATGGTTTGGAAATTCCCAAGTCTAATTCTGCTATACTAATTCAGTATTTTAATTTCCAGGTGCTGCCACGATGCATGTTATGTGTAGTGGCTTAATTCAGTATGTTAACCGGAGACAACGGGGGTGGGAGAGGAAGGCAGAGACAATGACAATCATGGTAAGTGTAATTAAAGTCTTTTAAATTTAAATTATGCAGCGTTATGTGTAGTGGCTTATTTACATAGTGTCTTTAACCAGTAAATGATGGGCATTCCAACGGGGGACAAGGAGGCGGGCAGAACGGAACATAGTAAGCATTTCCAAGAATGCTAATTTTTTCAGGTGCTGCCACGATGCATGAAAAGAATCGTTTGTTAATTATTACTCACATGTAGGCCATGCCACAAAAATGACCAGCAAACAATTATTCTAGGTGCTGCCATGCCGAAACAAAAATGAATTTTAGATGTGCATTAATTTTCTGACCTTAACAGAAATCCACATAAGCAAAACAGTTTTTTGTTATCATGATTACAATGATCGTTATTGCTTGCAGCTTGGCAACACTGCGCATGCATTGCAAAAAGGACAAGCTTCACAGACGGATGCTATTATATAAGATATTCTGCTTGCAGCCAGGAGTTCACAGCGACGGAAAGTTCACTTTTAGTCTAGCGTGTCACACAGATTGCATGAAAAAGCCAAGGTGAATGAGCCCCTACTAATTTCAACGAAGCTTGGTTATTTCTGAAACTGATACAACTAACTTGGGTATACAAATTTTAGTTGATTTTTTTATACAAGTTCTGTTTTACCCAAAAATTTCAATCGGCGGGTAATTACAGACATATATGGCCAAGCTAATGTTTACTGATTTATTGGTAGGTAAACGCAAAATAGTATTGGAGTTACTGAATCACGCGCGTTATTTTGTTGTTCAAGGGCCTACAACAAGATTCACGTTTTTGGGCTAAAAAAGAAAAACTATTTTGAAGTAAGCTTGAATTGTATAAAAAAGACAAAAGGTGAATTTTCTTTTATGGGAGTTTTAGTTATGATTACTCATATTTACTGTGGAAACGGAAGGAGATGGGAGTGGTTTTCCAGCAGCAGCGGCATCTGGTGGTGGTGGTTATGATTTTGGTGTTGACCCAAACATAGCACTCGGTCCTGAATTGGATGTATCATTGCTTATCAGAACGTGCACACTAAATGTTGGCATCAGGTTGGGCTTATGTTTTCATTCTTCAAGACAAAAGCATAAAAGCTTATCAAGGTAAAGCTGCAAACGAGGTTACTTAATAAATATTTGGTATTGCAAGTTAGGGTATATGTGCATATGAAGCAGGGTGTTAGGTACACATACACTCTTCTTTTGGTATCCCCTTGAGAGTTATTCCACTATTTTCTTTTAAATATTTGATGTCTTAGCTCAAATGGCAGAGCACATGGTTTTCACCCATGTAGTTGTAGGTTCAACTCCCATAGATGGCATGGTCATATGTAGTTACTAGGTGTAATATTACGCACAATTCTGAGATGGTAATTTTAAGTCAGGGATCAGTTTTGTTGTGCTGCTCATGAGTTCCGTTAAAAGGTATTACTATTTATACAATGGTCATGGGAAGTGTATACAATGTTTCTGAAATTTTTGTTTTGTTTTGTTCTGTGACATAAGATGTCAGGTTGGTGCAGAGAATAGTATTTAACTCTCCTTCTTAACATCTGCATATGAAGCTAAATTTTCTTAACATTCCATATCTCATTTTCTTATTTGTTTAACTCTTTTTTGTAATAGATTTCTCCTTTCTTAATCTAGCTTAATCTTATTTTGATTATTGATTTTCGCTTTTAAATTCTGAGTGCAGCCTAGCTAAAGTATGCGTATTCTAACAGAAATTCGAGTTTTACTGCATCAAAATCATGGGACACTAAAATCAAATTAAAATCCAAAGCGACGGGGCGAGGCGAAGCCGAGCCACACCAAATCCGAAGCATGCATCATGATGTGGCGAAATGAAGCTGAGCCACACAAATCAAAAACCCTAAGCATGCATCAGGATGTGGCGAAACGAAGCCGAGCCACACCAATTCAAAAATCGTAAGCGACGGGGCGAGGCGAAGCGAAGCGAAGACGAGCCACACCAAATCAAAAATGCACCGGGGCGAAACCCTGCGAGACCAAATCAAAAATGCATGAAGCGAAGCCACATCACATCAATGAAAAAAAAAAGGAAAAACATGACGGTGGATGGTTTTCGGGTCCGTCCGGTGCGTAGCACGGGCACAAAATCTAGTTCTAACTAGTACTCCATCTACAACATTATTGAAAGATTCAGCTTCTTCAGCTGATGTATTTGCAACCCTATTAGCTTCTCTACTCTAGGAATAAACTGGAGATCCCAAAAAGTTGCACAAAGATCGAGAAGTCTATTGGGCTCCTTGAGTATAGCTTCACACTGCCATTGTTAACTAACTAAAGTGGAATAAACTAATACAAACTTAATTAATGTACCCATACAAGTTTGGGGGAGTCAATGTGGCTAAGGCTAACGGCCGTTTGATTAGGACCGAATTCAAAACTTGTTATTTTTTAGTAACTTATTATAATATCTAGTTAGTTGGTTAGGGATATCTATAATAAATATCTAAGTTACCCTTTCATCAATTAAACTAAATAATTAAAAAAAAAAAAACAATTCCATAGTTCTAATCATCATCACAACAACACATAATTAATCATCACAACGACAACTCAAAATCAATCATTATCATCAACAAACATCCCATCAATAGGACATTATGTATTAAATTTATCAATAGTTCTTAATGGACCGTGTAAAAAACTACCCCAAAACCGTGGGTGATGTGGCGCTTACTAGGCAGTCGCAAATAGAAAAACGCGTATGATTTTTTCTGAAAGGTTCTGAAAAGTTGTCTCCGGGTTATGCACCGTTGATATAAATTTTTCAAGTTTAAACATTTTTAATCCATTGATTTAGAGTTTTCTTTATTTTGCCTCTTCCATTCTCTGACCACCATTTTTTTTCCGGCCAAAGAAGAAAAAACAGAGACGATTAGAATCTACTTAAATTTGTTTGAAACAAATTCGGGCAATTTGGTCGCCTGATCTTTCTTTATTCCCCCATTTTTTTGCAGATTTGAGGCCGTAGATCTCAATTCAGGGTACTTGTTGGAAGAATTTTTAATAAAATAGAGTTTCTGAAGAAGAACCAGTAACGACCCTGAGTTTATGGCTAAACGGTGTAGTTGTATGAAGACTTCAAATCTAACTGATTATCAATGATCAAATGAAATTCTTTAGCAGTTGATTTTGTAACGTATTTAAGCATCAAGTTAAGGTGGTGCATTGTTGTTACGAAGAGTAGTATAATCCCAACTTCAAACATGGAGTTAAGAGCTGATTAAACTTCCCCGTTGGCCGTTGCATTGGAAATTCATAAGCACAAATAACTTGACTTTCCAGTAGATGTGAGTCTCAAACACAAAGTATTCATCTAAATTGAGCAGAAAGAATAATCTTATCAATCACAAATTTTTTATCTTTACAATTGATTTCACCACCATAACTTTCATGACTCAATCACTCAAAATAGTTAAAACTCATAAGTAGTTTTACAAGTTTTAAACCCAAAATGGTAATAAAAATAATATGCAGTTCCATTTTTTGATCATTTACTCTTCGCAAGAACTGCGTGGTCCGTGGACATTCTCTTGAAAAATCCTCTCTTAATAAGTCTAAAATTTCATTCTAAACTTGTTTGCCATAGTAACGAATTAAAAACAACACCGACGATACAAAATCACACTACACTGATATGAAACAAATGTCATCTTTGGGCACTACAAAATCTAGAAATCATTTTTTTCACCTTTTCAGCATTCTCATCCAACCCAATTCTCTATTTTACATATTTACTGGTACATTAGTAGTAATCACGGAAAAAATTACAGATTTATTAACCACGAACTTTTAAGATAGGGAATTCTTAATCTATTGTTCACAAGATTATTAACCACGAACTGTTAAGATAGGAATATTTTTTTTTTTATTTATTTTTTTTTTCATTTTGACAAGGCCCGCTGGGTTAAGGAGACCCAAACCAAGAAACAAAAACAGAAACTACAACAAAGAAAAGAAAAATAAAAACACAACTAAGTTCGTTTGCGCCTCTGATACACTTCCCGAGCCTTGTCAGCAGCAAGGACTCCTCTGAAATCTGGGGGAAAATCATCATGTCTGAGCTCCACCCAAGTACCACCAGGATATAAGCTTGCAAGGAAATCAACAGCTCTATTTGTCTCTCTATAGCAATGAGTGACTTTCCAATAAGTAAACCTTCTTTTCATCAGCTTTATTCTTCTCCAAATTTGCAGAACATTCCAAGGTGGATCATCATCAGGGTTAGTAAGTAAATTGAACACAGCCATGGAATCTGTAGCAATGTGAACTCTGAGTTTATCAAACTTTAAAGCCATCTTTAACCCCAGATCCACTCCCTGCATTTCATGAGCTAAGATAGATATAGGTGGACTATCACCACTAGCATCACTCAAAACTTCAGCATTATGATCTCTAAGAATGGCACCAAAACTTCCAGCATCATACCCATCAGTATTGATCATTATTTCATCTATTTCAGGTGCAAGCCAAATACACTCAATAAAATCTGGTTGAATGAACAAGCAATCAACTCTCCATCTGCTCATAAACCATCTAGAGTGTATATTATCCTCCTCCTTGCAAATAGAAGCAGACAGTTTATATCTCACATCTTGGACAATGAGAAGACCAACTTGGTCTTGAGAATAGAAAGAAGATCTAAATATTCTATTGTTTCTTTCTCCCCAAATATGGTAAAGAAAACCATTAAGAACCAGTTTTTTTATGGTAGAAACACTGTCATGTCATGTGAAGTTCTGAGCACACCAACTGATTTCCTATTCCCAAGTGTTTGAAGGTACTCTAATGAAACCTAATTTAAGCATGAGGCCATTCCAAATACCTAAAGAAAACAAACAATCATGGAACAAATGGTCCTCTGTCTCTGCCTCTTCACCACAGAGCACACAAGAAGCCTCGGTGATAACACCTCATCTAAGTAATTTACTTTTAGTTTTGAGTCTTTTATGCAAAGCAAGCCAGGCAATAAAAGAATGTCTAGGGATGTTCTTCTTAAACCAAACAAGTACATGCCAGAGAGGGGAAGGTAAATGATCGGAAATAGCCATATAGGTATGTTTCATAGAAAACTGACCTGTGATGCTAGCCTTCCAATAAATTTGATCACTTTCATGAATGTTGAAATCAGTAGTAGTGATTTGCTTCACTGTATCTTGAACACTATCTTCCATGTAAGAAGGGAAATTCCAGCTCTCATTTGAAATAAACTCGGCAACTTTAGTTGTATCAGTAGCACCAAAAGTCTGTAAAGTATTAGAGTCCACCCAGTCCACTAATCTTTCATTAGAATTCCAGTTATCATATAAGAAGTTTGTAGTAGTTCCATCACCTAACAGAACCCCAATGTGCTGATTTGCTATGTCTCTATGCTCCAAAATTCTTCTCCAACACCAAGAAAAGTCCTGAGGGATAGGCACTGTCCAGAAATCATGATGTTTAATAAGGTTTTGCTTGACCCAGGTAGTCCATATAGTTTCTTTCCCAAAAATTAGGTCCCAGATGTGCCTAAGATTTGCAACAACATTTGTATACTCCAGACTTTTAACTCCAAGGCCACCTTCCTCATAAGAATGAGCTAAATAAGTCCAACAGATAGGGTTATAGCTCTTTTTCATTTCAGCACCAGACCAAAGAAATCTTTTAAATTTTGAATTTAGCTCCTTGATAACTCTCTTGGGTAGAATAAAACAAGAAAACCAGAAAAACAGCATACCACTCAAGACAGATTTAATAAGAAGGGCCCTCCCTGGATATGCTAAAAATTTTGGCTTCAAAGAAATCAGTCTATCATCCACTTTCTCCAGCAAAGGCATACAATCTTTATAAGATAATCTGGTGGAAAGAAGAGGAATACCCAAATATCGACGGAAGTTCCCCACCGAGCAATCCAAAATATTCGAGAATTTGTTGTAAAATATCATCTTCAATGGCAGAATAGAATAAGGAAGTTTTCTGATTATTTATTTCAAGACCTGTATATAAACTAAACTCATTCAAAGCATACTTAATACTTGAAGCAGTTGAAGAAGTACCTTTGAAGAACAACATAACATCATCAGCAAAGCATAAATGAGTGAGGCTTGTAAGCTTGCACCTTGGATGGAACCCAAAATTTTGCAGCTGCACTTGTTTAAGAAGAGTTGCACTTAAAATCTCCATAGCAAGGACAAACAGATATGGAGAAATAGGACAACCTTGTCTGAGTCCTCCTTCGGCCCCAAAGAAACCATAAGGAGAACCATTCACTAGCACTGAGAACTTAGAAGAAGTAATACATAAGGAAATCCAATGAATAAACTGATCTGGGAAGCCCATTTGTCTTAAGACATAAAAAATAGCAGACCATTTAACAGTGTCATATGCCTTTCTCAAGTCGATTTTTAGAGCACATCTAGGGGACCTTGTTGGTCTATGATAATTCCTAACCAACTCATGGGCCAACATAATATTATCTTGAATACTTCTACCAGAGATAAAAGCAGACTGATTCTGGCTAATAAGACCCCCCAAAATCTGCTTCATTCTAAGAGAAATAATTTTAGTGATACACTTGTAAGTGACATTACAACAAGAGATGGGCCTATAATCTGAAACAACTAAGGGATTCTTCTTCTTAGCAATTAAGGTGATGAAAGTACTATTTATTTCCTTTAAAAGCTTAGATTTATTGAAAAAAATTTGAACAGCTGCTACCAAATCATCACCAACAATGGACCAGCTGGTCTTGAAAAAATGGCTTGAGAAGCCATTTGGTCCAGGGGCCTTACTAGAGCCAATGGAGTTTAGAGCTATAATAACTTCCTCTCTAGTGACAGGCCTAATAAGGTCAGCCACATCATCTTGCTGAATACAACCATCAAACCTTAAATTTGAGAAATCATCATTACCATTATCCTCAAGATCACTACCAAAAAGATTTGAATAATAAGAAACACATTCATTTGCAATTTCCTTGTCTTCAGAGACTTTAACTTTATCATTATTATAAAGGAAAAGAATGTTATTTCTAGATCTTCTTTCTTTAAGAGAACTATGAAAAAAGGAAGTAATACAATCTCCCAGATTTAACAATTTAACTCTAGACTGTTGTTTAAGAGCAGATTCCTCATACTTTGCAAGCTTTACATACTCAGCAACATAATCTCTTTCTCTTCCAGCAAGATCTTGATCAAGAGGGTGAGATTGAAGTAAAGTTTGAGCTGAGTCCATGTTTTCTTTAGCAAGTGGTAGGCTGGGAAAGGTGTTTTGCCTACAACTTATACTGCAAGTGCAAAGTGCCTATTGGAGGCAGGGCAAGTACAGGTCGATCCTCAAGGAGATGGAGTATGTGTAAAGTTGATCTCAAACTTCACTAACTGATTTCTAAAGTAGTTAACACAATTGTAGGTTGGTTTTGGTGTCGAAACGACTAAGGATTGTTGTGACTCTAATCTAAGTTGGTAAATGAGCACAAGGTGTTGTAACAGTTGATTGAGTGGCACTAGGGTGGTTGAATCCACCCTCTAATCTTAAGCTAAGGTAATACAAAGTCTCACTTTGTTCTTATGCCTTCCCTTGAAGGCTTCAGATGGAAATTTGTTCTAGCTAACTTCCCTCACTTACTCCTAGTATAAATGGTCTTCTTACAGTACCATTGATCACAAGTAAATTTAGTTTACTAGCTCACTCTAATCCTAAGCAATTCACACAATAAGAACAAGCTGAGAATCTGATTACTTTCACATTAAATCAAAGGGTTTCATCTACACCCTAGTAGAGTAACTTAAAACATCATGCAAAACTAAAAACATAATTGAAATTTTAATTAAAAAATTCAAACCCTAAAAACAGACTCTGTTCTCTCTCACGAAGAACACTCAAATAAATACCTCCCAATCGCTCGAAAGTGCAATTAATGAGAACCCGGACACTGTTTCCTCTGCTAATTCGTCTCTGCAATGATGGTTCCCTCCTGTTGACGAAACCCTAACCCTAACTCTTTCTATCTCTCACTTAGCTTCTAGGGTGAAGAAGCTATGAAAGATATAGAGGGAGACTAGGAGGTGATGAAGGTGGTTGTATTGGCGCGGCTGTGGTGGCTGTGGTGTCGGGGGAGAAGAAGGTGGCGCTGCAACTGTCATGGTTGGGAGAAGAGAGGTAAGGGTTTTCTCTGGTTTTATCGGGGGAGAAGAAAGAGAAGAGAAAATGTGAAATGGTGTGTTTGGTGACTTTGGTCGATGGGTAAGGTTATAGGCGGTTTTGGTGTTGAGCGGGAGCAGCGAGAAATGATGTGTAGGGTGGAGCGACCATCGGATTCAGGGGAGACCGATGCGTGGGCCGATGCGACCGTCGGATGCAGATGGATCAAATCTGATGGCTCAGAATAGACGGGCTTGGATCCGGATTATGGGTCGGGTCTTGGATTGCTCGAGCCCATGTCTTGTAAATGGGTTGCTTCTTGTTGCGTTGCAACTGATGCGTGCGCGGGCTTTGGCTTTTTGCTCCATAGACGCTCGTCTCCAATTTTCTGCTCTTTTGGCTCCTCAATTTCTCCGAGCTTTATTTACTACCTAAAAACACAAAATTAATTACTCCCTCTGTTACTTTTTAATAGGCTGGTTTCTATAAATAAATGTTACAAAAAAATAGGCTGGTTTCCTAATTGGAAAAGTCAAATGTTACTTTAGTTTTTAGGGACCACTTTTCTCTTAACTTCTTTTGATGACAAGTGTCATGGGGACCATTTCATTTTACTTCTTTTGTTGACAAGTGTCATGGGGACCATTTCAATTCACTTCTTTTATTGACAAGTGTCATGAGGACCACTTTCAATGATTAGTTTTCTAAATTTCCTTAATTTTCTCAAAAAACCAAACCAGCCTATTAAAAAGTAACGGAGAGATTAGTACAAATATTTATTCTTGAAAACAGGGAAAATACAGAATTTGGGATAATATCTGATTTCTAAGCACAAAAGATGAGTTAAATGCCAATAAAAAGGTGTAGAAATATGCAATATTTGGCACTCATCAAATACCCCCAAACCTGAATTTTACTTGTCCTCAAGTGAAACATAAATTAAGAAATCCTAACTATACCACTGTCGCTGGTCTCTCGAATGCATTTAGCGTATGCACTAAGCCTTTAAACCCCTAGGTGTCCCTAGTGGACGAGTTGTAGTCTCGTGAGGGTTTACCGCAGGGTGTACCCACAAAACCTTCTCCAACTTCGAGCGTAAAAGAGTCTCAAGCATCCAAGGAGCTATGAGGACATAAAGTTTTACGCATGCTAGTAACACGAAGTTAGAACTACCAAAGAACGCATTCTCATCCTTAAGAGTTGAGCGAGAAATAACCATACCATATGAAAGAATTCGGGTTCGAGAGTGATCACAAGCCTCGACTTCTGCCTCACCAATAGGGTTTTATGATAATTGCACTCAAAAAGATCGCTTTTTTAGTCTCTCATGTGTGCAGCGGGAATAAAGAGAAAATCCCGCACGCGTTGAAGATGAGAAGGATAACCTTAGAAATAATTTACGGAGACTCCACGAGTTGTGGACAAAAAGAATTTTTTTCGATAATCTCTAAGAAAGGAAATCAACCATTAGCAACGATGGGAGTACTCACTTACCTTCTCACCCGATCGGCAATTAACATTACTCTCTCAGCATCCATAGAAACGTCTTCAATCTTCGGTCTTCGGTCTTCAACTGTTGATGATGAACTTCTGAACTTCACAAAAACTTGACAAACATTTTTTTTTTTTTTTTTTTTTAAATATAGAATGAAAATAACAATAAAACAATAAAACTCAATTTTTCACAACTTGTATTCTCTTGATTTCATAAACTTCACTAATTCTCATCTTGTTTTCTTATGTAAACCTTGGACTATTTCAACTTTTCTTCAAATATTCTGATGATGCTCCGCTTGCTGACGATGATGTGTTTCTATGAATCTATTGATGTTGTTGAGAGGGAGAGAGTGATGCTAACTGCAAATCGAACTACAAGAAGGAGTTTTCATCTTTAAACGTCACCCTCATGATTGATGAAATTAGCACTCAAGAGATCAAAAATAGTGCTCGAAAGTGGTGCGAAGTTGGGTAGCTCACCATTCCTACCGAATTGACGTGCGGTGACACACACTCTAACAGATTTTTAGAAAGTCACAAAAATTGAAGGTCGGTGCCTCGCTTGATGTAAAAATGGGTAGTCTCCACTATGGGTGATCACAATTCTACTACCGAATATCTATACAGCACCTAATTCGCCCTCCGGCATGGTTAAATCCAACTTTAACGCTCTAATCAACTAAGAAACCCGATTGTGTTCTCCAGTACTTCCAAGTTCAGTTATTTCGGTCAGATTCTCTATGTAAACATAGCTAGAATCATGCTAGTGACTCTAAGATCTCTAAAAGTTGGAGGTTTTTATGTACATATTTACAAAGAGTTTTGAAATTTTGAATTTTTTGATTTTTTGATTTTTTGATTTTTTTTGATTTTTTTGAAATAAAAGACTAAAAACTCTATATGCAAATGCACCCCCAAACCTAAATCAAACATTGTCCTCAATGTGTCAACAGATAATAAGAATTTAAATAGTCACATACCAAGAGAACTATGTTGAGTAGAGAAAAGGGAAGAGATTACCATATGTACAAGGGTGTTGCTAAACCAAAGGGGGATGAATGCTTTGAAAGCAAACAACCAGAGCGCAAGACAAAAAGGTTGGTTAGCACACATAAACTATGCAAAAAAAAAGAAAAAGAAAAGGGAAAGAGAATGGATTTTCAGTCCATATGTATGTACACAAGTGAACTAGTTCAGTCCACATAGATGGGGTCTTCTAAGTCGACGGTCTCAACTTCTGGTGGAAGATGCTCCAGAAATGGTTTCAATCTCTGACCATTGACTTTGAAGATGTTCTTGGTTCTTTGGGTTTTCAATTTCAACAGCTCCATGGGGAAAAACGGTGCGTACCAAGAATGGTCCGACCATCGAGAACGTAACTTCCACTGGAAACAAATGCAAACGAGTGTTGTACAATAAAAATTTTTGACCAGTGTGAAGGACTTGCGCAGAATGCGCTTGTCGTGAAACACTTTCATTCTTTGTTTGTACAATTTGGCACTATCATATGCATCATTCTCAATTCTTCTAACTCATTGAGTTGAAGTTTTCTTTGGGTACCAGCCTTATCAAGATCAAAATTCAACTTCTTTACAGCCCAATATGCACGATGTTCTAACTCTACAGGGAGATGACAAGCTTTACCGTACACAAGTCTGTAAGGGGACATCCCAATGGGAGTCTTGTATGCAGTTCTATAGGCCCACAAAGCATCATTTAAGCGCAAAGACCAATCTTTCCTAGAAGGATTAACAGTCTTCTCAAGAATATGCTTAATTTCCCTATTAGAAACTTCTACTTGGCCACTGGTTTGAGGATGGTAAGGTGTTGCTACCTTATGAGTGATTCCATACTAGCGCCCAAGTGATTCAAAGGGTCTATTGCAAAAATGACTACCTCCATCACTGATTATTGCTCTAGGTGTTCCAAAACGGGAGAAAATGTTTTCCTTAAGAAAAGAAAGAACAACTTTATGATCATTTATTTTGGATGCAATGGCCTCTACCCACTTAGAGACATAATCAACAGCAACAAGAATTTACAACTTACCTTCATAGTTAGGAAATGGACCCATGAAATCAATACCCCACACATCAAACAGCTCAACAATCAAAATGGGTTGTAAGGGCATACTTCCTAATTTCTGGCATCGGTCACAAGCAACACAAAAAGCATGGCTATCCTTAAAAAATGTTTGCCAATAGAAACCGCTCTGCAAGATATTTGCAGCAGTTTTCTTGGCACTAAAGTGGCCTCCACATGCATGGTCATGACAAAAAGAGATGACGTCTCTTTGTTCAGAATTGGGGACACATCTCCTAATGATTTGGTCTTGGCAGTACTTAAACAGATATGGGTCATCCCAAAGGAAATGTTTAACTTCAGCCAAGAATTTAGAACAGTCTTGTTTAGACCAATGCAAAGGAATTCTACCTGTAGCAAGGTAGTTCACAATATCAGCAAACCACGGTATTTCAGACACAAGCATCAATTGTTCATCAGGGAATGATTCTCTAATCATCACGGATTCATCAGCAGATTCAACATTCAACCTAGACAAGTGATCAGCAACAACATTTTCTGACCCTTTCTTATCTCGAATTTCGAGGTTAAACTCTTGTAACAAGAGTATCCATCGAATTAGACGAGCCTTAGCATCTTTGTTAGACAAAAGATATTTCAATGCAGCATGGTCAGAATATATGATGACCTTAGACCCTATCAAATAAGATCTAAACTTATCTAATGCAAACACAACAGCTAGCAACTCTTTCTCGGTTGTGGAATAATTCAGTTGAGCATCATTAAGTGTTTTACTAGCATAGTAGATCACATAAGGGAGTTTGTCTACTCGCTGGCCCAAAACAGCTCCTACAGCATAGTCAGACGCATCACACATAATCTCAAATGGTAAGGTCCAGTCGGGTGGTCTGACTATAGGGGCAGATGTAAGGAGAGCCTTCAGTTGCTCCCATGCTTCCTTACAAGCATCATCAAAGACAAATGCAACATCTTTTGCAAGAAGATTACACAAAGGTCTTGAAATTTTACTAAAGTCTTTGATGAATCGGCGGTAAAAACCCGCATGGCCTAAGAATAATCTTATGTCCCTCACAGAACGAGGTTGAGGCAAGTGTTGAATGAGATCAACCTTGGCTTTGTCTACTTCTATGCCTTTTTCCGAGATGATATGCCCTAAAACAATGCCCGAGTTAACCATGAAATGACATTTTTCCCAATTCAAAACCAAATTCTTTTCCTTACACCTAATCAGCACACGAGTAAGATGATGCAAACATTCATCAAAAGAAGACCCAAACACAGAAAAATCATCCATGAAAATTTCAAGAAACTTATCTACCATGTCAGAAAATATGCTCATCATGCAACGTTGAAAAGTAGCGGGTGCATTACACAACCCAAAAGGCATACGACGATAAGCAAATGTTCCATAAGGACATGTAAATGTGGTCTTTTGTTGGTCTTCGGGTGCTATGTGAATTTGGTTGTAGCCCGAATAGCCATCTAAGAAACAATAGTGACTATGCTTCGCCAACCTTTCCAAAGATTTGGTCAATGAAGGGAAGGGAAAATGGTCTTTCTTTATTCTGTGTTCAATTTTCTATAATCAATACAAACTCGCCACCCTGTGGTCACACGGGTGGGGACAAGCTCATTCATCTCATTTTGAACTACAGTAATGCCAGACTTTTTGGGTACCACTTGAATGGGGCTGACCCACTGGCTATCTGGAACTGGGTAAATGATACCCACATCAAGCAGTTTCAAAATCTCACCCTTGACAACATCTCTCATATTGGGGTTAAGTCTCCTTTGCATTTCCCTAGATGGTTTAGTATTCTCTTCAAGATTTATGTGATGCATGCAAATTGTGGGACTTATCCCCTTAAGATCTGAGATGGTCCAACCTAAAGCTCCTTTATGTTCTTTAAGCACTTCTAAAAGTTGACTTTCTTGTTCTGTGTCTAAACATGATGCAATAATCACAGGTAAAGTATCAGAAGGACCTAAGAAAGCATACTTCAAAGTATCAGGTAATGGTTTCAAATCAAGCTTAGGTGGTCCATCAAGAGGTGGGGCAGATTTGGAATCAGAGAGTGGAAGTGGTTCCACTGCATTCTGCCATTTAGCAATATCCATGGGTGGAACAGATTCAAGCAAAGAGTGAATTTCACCAATGTACTTAGACTCAAAGAGATCTTAAGTCAAAGTTATCTAAACATGCTTGCAAAGGGTCCACCGACAAAATGTCGAGCAATGAGTCTTGGATCGGACTCTCAATCATGTTAATCTCATGCAAATCAGTATCATCACAATCAATGGGTTGTTGACTAGTGTTAAAAACATTCAGCTCTACGGTCATGTTACCAAAAAACAATTTCAACACTCCATTACGACAGTTGATGATGGCATTGGACGTCGCCAGGAAAGGACGTCCTAAAATCACAAGAATGTGATTACTTGGGTTTTGCATGGGTTGAGTATCTAAGACGATGAAGTCCACAGGAAAGAAAAATTTATCAACCTTGATTAACACATCTTCAACAATACCACGGGGGATTTTCACAGATCTGTCCGCTAATTGTAGCGTAACAGTGTGGGCTTGACTCCCAAGGCCCGATTGCACATACACAGAGTATGGCAATATATTCACACTTGCTCCTAAGTCTAGCAACGCCTTTTCGACCACATGGTCACCTATGGTGCATGTAATTGTTGGACTACCTGGGTCTCTAAACTTAGTTGGAATCTTGTTTTGGATTATTGAGCTCACTTGCTCAGTGAGAAAAGCACGCTTATGCACATGAAGCTTTCGCTTTTGTGTGCAAAAGTCCTTCAAAAACTTAGCATAGGTGGGTATTTGTCTGATTGCTTCGAGAAATGGAATGTTTATGTTAACTCGTTTGAACATTTCCAAAATCTCGTTGTACTGGTTACCCCCTTCTGCCGCACCAACCTTTGTGGGAATGGAGCAACAGGTGCATGACTTGGCAAAGAAACATCTATATCAGTAGGACTCTTGGTTTTATCAACATGCTCAGATTCTTTTTCTACAGTAGATGTTTTCCGCAGTGTTGTGTGTACTGGTGAGTCTGATTTAGACTCGCTTGACTGTGGTACACCTACATTATTCTCAAAAACTCTACCACTACGGAGAGTGGTGATAGCATTCGCATGACTGTGTGAAGTTTCATTGCAGGTTGAAGTGCCTGCCTGAAACACATTCTTTGGATTTTGTTGGGGTTGACTGGGAAGTTTGCCTTTTTCTCTCTCATTCATTACATCACAGATTTGATCCATCTTAAGTTCTAGACTTGTGACACGTTGGTCGGTAGTTTTCTGAAGTTGTGAAAGATTTTGGGTTAACATACCGACACTGTCTTCAAAGCTAGGATTTTTCTCTACAGGGTACTGAGTGTGTGGTTGTACTTGGGGGTTTCTAGGATATGAGTATCCTTGGTTGTTATTTGTTGTTCCCCCTTGTACAGGCCCTTTGGACCATGAGAAGTTAGGGTGATTCCTCCACCCTGGGTTGTAGGTTTGAGAATACGGGTTGTTCTCTTGCCTATGGTACAATGCATTGGCTTGCTCGGTTTTAGATTCTTGAAATGCATGCAAGTCTGGACAGCTGTCCACTAAGTGGTCAGAGTTATGGCATGCGGCACAAGTAGCCATTTCAATTTGGTCACGGAGAGTAGGGGCATTAGGTTTTACATTCTTCTGCAATTCAAGCACTTCTATTCTCCGGGCCAAAGATGCCATTTTTGCATTTCCCTCAAAGTCAGACTCGATTCTATGAACATTACCTACAGGGGTAGTCCTTTTTGGTTCACGGATGGACTCCCACTTTGTTGAGTCTTTCAATGACTTCGATTAAGAAAGTCCAAGCCTCATCAAAGACTTTTGTCAATGAATGCACCATTGCACATTGACTCGACTGTGGTTCGGGTTCTAACATCTAGACCCTCATACAATATTTGCACGAGTCTCCATTTTTCAAAACCATGGTGGGGACATTAGAGCAATAATTCATTGAATCTCTCCAAGTATTTTGCTAGAGTTTCGTCTTCTAATTGCACAAAACCATTTAGACTTTGGCGAATTGTCGCTAGTCTTATGGTTTGGGAAAAACTTTTGAAAAACTCTTTTGTGAGGTCATCCCATGTTCTAATGGACTGTGGTTGTAGGGCTTGAAGCCATGACTTGGCTTTGTTTTTCAGAGAAAAGGGAAACAATCTCAATTTGAGGGACTCTTCGGCATTTGGTTAAAACGCGAGTCCCACAAATATCCTCAAAATCTCTCACATGGTGATAGGGGTTTTCAGCATCAACCCCTCTAAACACGGGTAACATGTGAATTGTGCTTGCTTTCAGTTCAAACTGACAAGCATCAGCTGGCAGAATGATGCAAGAGGGCTGACTTGCCCTAGTTGGGTACATGTAGTCCTTGAGACTACGGGGTAAGTTTGGTTCATCACCCATGGTTTCTGATGGGCTTGGGCTTTCTGTTGAAGAACTGGGTATGTTGACAATTTCGTCCGGGCGGATTCTAACTAGTCGATTCGTTTGGTCTCTAAAAGACACGATCATAGCCTAGCTAGCACATCGAGTATGTTAACATGCATACATCCAATTGATTTCAACACAGATTAGCACAAATTACACAAGTGACACACCAATTCAAGCACACAGGAGTGCTTGATGCTGTTGTTTAAGAGAGACACAGCACTGGCAGTGCACAGTGCAGGTAATGTGCAGCACAGCACAGCTTATGCACAGCCCAATTGTTGGCAGGTGCACAAGGAAAGCAAAGAATTGTGTGAGGTGCACAGGGTAATGGGTTGTGCTCACTCAAGGTGAAGCATGTGCTGGGTTTGTGTGTTTGAAAAACAACAAGTGAGATGCTAAACAAAATCAGTTACTCAACATGCATTCAAGCACCAAAGGTTCACACACAAATTGCAGATGCTGGTTTACAGATGCACAAATGCAACAGATGGATAGCTTCACATATGGACAATGTCAGCACTTCTCGTGATTTAACATGCCACAGAGTGTCAACAAGATTAGTTGACATCAATTTTTCGAAGGTTATGCACAATTTCCCGGATATTTGCAGGTGTATCATTCAAAGCATCAACAGGTTAACAGGTCAGCTCAATATAGATATAAACTTCACAGAAGCAGCAGATAAGCAGCAATTGAACAATGCCAGCACTTTACAACATGCCACAGAATGTCAACAAGATCAGTTGATCTCAAAATTCAGAGAGTATGATTCAATTGAAAAGGTGGATATTCTTCACATAGTATCAACATGCCACTAGCAAATTAAGTATAACGGTTCAAAGAATGCTAACACCAAATCGATCACCCAATGGTTCACTCAAGGTTACGAGATTACACACAAGTTACGAGATATTGCGGGGTTTGTTGGTCACAGGTTATCAACAGTTGATTGATATCGACAGGGTCACCAATCAACGAGTTTATGCAACAGAACTGAAAGGTAGATGGCTTAGCATTCAACTAGTGAAGATGACATCAACTTGGGTTTGCAGCTACAACTAACTTGGGCTAACCAGGTTGCTTATCAAGCTCAACAGCTACAGGGGCTGGAGCTAGGCACAGGGTATGTTGAAGCCTAGGGGTTAAAGTGAAAAGGCAACTAGTTCAGTTGACTCCACTTTTCACAGGCTATGCTCAGGTCACACAAGCACAGGATTCAGATTTATCATAGTGGTGATTGCTTAGCAAGGTAACTAGTGCATTATGCAAGCATGGTTCACAGATTCAAAGTCTAGTTTTGATAGTTGTGCAAACAGATTCAAGGTGATATATGGATCAAGGTGATAGCATGGAATCATTCATATGCATACCAACAATTTCATGGACTGATCGGGGTTTTGCAAGTCTCAAGTTAATCATGCAGGCATGGTTCACATACACATATTCATCACACAGAGCAGAGTTAGAAAGCGATACCACCGATAAAAAAAAAATCGGGTTTAGGCAATTCCACACTGTCCTGTGCCGTTTCCTTCTCCTTCTTGGGCTTATGCTCCAACTTTTGCAGCACAGGTACCTGTTTACTCAAGAGAGAGTTTTAGTTCCCAGAATGTGCAACTTAAGGCAAAGATGATGAATATTGATATTGGCTATCAATAACTGAGAAGATTCTGTAGCATGAAGATGGACTACTGTACTTGGTTATCTGTTCAGGGCAGACCAAGTTACCATTGACAGGCCATTCACAAAAGAATAAGGTGAAGTTGAGACAGAGTGCAGTTATAAGCAAGTTTCAAATGCAAGAATGTTCAAACTGGAATGAGATGCATGATGCTAGGATTGGTATATCACTGGTGATGAAAGATTTAACTGATAATGCAAATGCTTAACTTACAGATGCATGGTTTTATGAAAAGCTACCAAATCAAATTATGCTAATACAGTAATGCAATTATACAAATGGTTTTCACTATATTCAAAACAGAGCTAACAAGTTACAACCTGAGCCATAAACAGAGCTAGCTACAGATGCTAAAGATGATGCAAAGTTGCTATGTAAACTAGTAACAAAGCTTCAACTGAGCTACAAATAAGCGACACTAAGAGAATACAGATATGCACAGATGACAGGGCTTGTGGATGTAAGCTGCAGATGAGTTGAACGAGGACAAAAAAAAAAGAACTAATAGATGTGACAATGTACAGATGCAATAACAGATGCAATAACAGGTGAAAAGATGTAAAAAGTTAAGCTAAGTTATACTAGCAACAGATTGCAAACAACTGAACTTCTAACACATATATACAAAGCTAGAATGAGAACCAGTAAAGAAAGTAAATTATCAACACAGCACACTACCAAATCCCCGGCAGCGGCGCCAAAAACTTGGTAGGCTGGGAAAGGTGTTTTGCCTACAACTTATACTGCAAGTGCACAGTGCCTATTGGAGGCAGGGCAAGTACAGGTCGATCCTCAAGGAGATGGAGTATGTGTAAAGTTGATCTCAAACTTCACTAACTGATTTCTAAAGTAGTTAACACAATTGTAGGTTGGTTTTGGTGTCGAAACGACTAAGGATTGTTGTGACTCTAATCTAAGTTGGTAAATGAGCACAAGGTGTTGTAACAGTTGATTGAGTGGCACTAGGGTGGTTGAATCCACCCTCTAATCTTAAGCTAAGGTAATACAAAGTCTCACTTTGTTCTTATGCCTTCCCTTGAAGGCCTCAGATGGAAATTTGTTCTAGCTAACTTCCCTCACTTACTCCTAGTATCAATGGTCTTCTTACAGTACCATTGATCACAAGTAAATTTAGTTTACTAGCTCACTCTAATCCTAAGCAATTCACACAATAAGAACAAGCTGAGAATCTGATTACTTTCACATTAAATCAAAGGGTTTCATCTACACCCTAGTAGAGTAACTTAAAACATCATGCAAAACTAAAAACAGAATTGAAATTTTAATTAAAAAATTCAAACCCTAAAAACAGACTCTGTTCTCTCTCACGAAGAACACTCAAATAAATACCTCCCAATCGCTCGAAAGTGCAATTAATGAGAACCCAGACCTGTTTCCTCTGCTAATTCGTCTCTGCAATGATGGTTCCCTCCTGTTGACGAAACCCTAACCCTAACTCTTTCTATCTCTCACTTAGCTTCTAGGGTGAAGAAGCTATGAAAGAGATAGAGGGAGACTAGGAGGTGATGAAGGTGGTTGTCTTGGCGCGGGCCGTGGTGGGCACGTGGTGTCGGGAGAGAAGAAGGTGGCGCTGCAACTGTCATGGTTGGGAGAAGAGAGGTAAGGGTTTTCTCTGGTTTTGTCGGGGGAGAAGAAAGAGAAGAGAAAATGTGAAATGGTGTGTTTGGTGACTTTGGTCGATGGGTAAGGGTATAGGCGGTTTTGGTGTTGAGCGGGAGCAGCGAGAAATGATGTGTAGGGTGGAGCGACCATCGGATTCAGGGGAGACCGATACGTGGGCCGATGCGACCGTCGGATGCAGATGGATCAAATATGATGGATCAGAATAGACGGGCTTGGATCCGGATTATGGGTCGGGTCTTGGATTGCTCGAGCCCATGTCTTGTAAATGGGTTGCTTCTTGTTGCGTTGCAACTGATGCGCGCGCGGGCTTTGGCTTTTTGCTCCATAGACGCTCGTCTCCAATTTTCTGCTCTTTTGGCTCCTCAATTTCTCCGAGCTTTATTTACTACCTAAAAACACAAAATAAATTAGTACAAATATTTATTCTTGAAAACAGGGAAAATATACAGAATTTGGGATAATATCTGATTTCTAAGCACAAAAGATGAGTTAAATGCCAATAAAAAGGTGTAGAAATATGCAATATTTGGCACTCATCAGCAAGCCTAACTTGTTCTGACATAGCTCTAAATATAATTCTTCTCCAATTAATAAGCTCATGTTTAAAATTCTTCATTCTATTAACCAAAATAATCATGGGATTACCTCTAATAGAAATATTCCAAGCAGTTCTAACCATTCCAAGAAAATCTTGTTCCTCTGACATATAATTATAAAACCTAAAAGGAGGGGGGCCATGATTTCTGTTTTCACAAATAGATACCTGGTAAGAGAGTCTCAACTTTTGACAATTAAAATTTCTGAATCCATTCCATGTTAACCATAGTTCTATCTAACTTTGATCTGATGATAGCACAATCTTGTTGGCAATTAGTCCAAGTATATAAGCAACCAGTGAAAGAAAGATCCAAAAGGTGAGACAATTGACTACATCTAGCAAAACCTTCAAATTGATAAGGCATAATTGGAGAGCCTCCCACTTTATCAGAAGGAAAAAGAATTGAATTAAAATATCCAAGTAAAACCCATGGCTTGTTATTTGAATCAGCAAAAGAAGTAATCATGTCCCAAAGATGATTCCTAGTAAGATAGTAGTTATCTCCATAAACAATAGTCATAATAAAATTTAATCTGGGAGCATTGACTTCAAGAAAAACAGCTTGGGAAGAAATCAGGAGAACATTCACTTGAATCTTATTAGGGTCCCAGCCAACCCAAATTCTACCAAAACAATCATTAGTATCATTATCTAAGAAGCACCAAGAGGGGTTTATAAAATTCCTATTCTAACTTTATTCATAGCTTGAACATGAGTTTCAACAATACCAATTAAAGGTAAATTATTTTTTCTTATAAAATTTTTCACTTCCAACTGTTTCAAAGGGTCATTTAGCCCCCTGATGTTCCAACATCCAGTGTTGAACATCATTTAAGATTTAAAGGGAGAGAAATAGAACCTCTAGCAGATTTCTTCAAATCTGCAATCTTTGGGAAGAGGTTTATAGCTGGTGGGGCAAGGATGCCTCTCTTCATAAAATGTGCTCTAGAACCAGAGTTTGAAGATTCAGGTATACTAGAGTGGTGCTGAGTTGCTTGTAAGACAGATTGAAAACTCTCCTTATTTTGTTCTGAAGGTTGCTCTTGTGAGAATTCCAAGCCCTTATCCAAAATGAAAAAAGGATTTGAAGAAATGAGTTCATAACATTACTCTCTTTCCTTAAATTTACCTCCTGCAGAACATTATTATTCCCTTGATCAGATTCCATTGCTACAACTTCACTAACCTCTTGAGAGACCCAATATTTTGATTACTAGAATTAGGCGCATTTGGTTTATTCCCATTCCTAGATTTTAGAATCCAGCCATCTTCAGTTGTGGTGTTTACAATCTCTTTGGAACCCACTTTTGGACAACTTTTTGAACTGGCTTAACATGCTTTAGACAATTAGCAGTAGTATGACCAAAAACTGCACATTCACTGCACTTTAGAGGTTTCTAGGAGTAATCCATCTTGATTTCAATAGTATCCTTACCACCTAGAGTGAAAGTAAAGGAATCTGGAAAATCACAGTTTACATCCACTTCAACACAAATTCTAGCATAACTTATTCTAGTTTTATTAAGAGTCTGGGTATCCATCATAAGAGGCTTTCCAAGATAGCTAGAAATCATACTCAAACCCTTATTATTCCACATGAATAAAGGAACATTTATAAAGTTCATCCATACGGAATGGATTTCAATTCTGCTATTTCCTTCTCACCCATTCTAGGCCAAGATTTAACAATAAACAATCTATTTGAAATGAACATGGAACCCATTTCTAAAGCTCTAATTCTATCCTCTGAAGATTTAAAATCAAAAATAAACATGCTCTCACCATGAATAGTCATCTGAATCTCACCTTTTGGTTTCCAGGCTCGATTTACTGTACTTCGAACCCAGTTGAAAGGTAATCTTCGACCCACAAAATCCCTAATTACTTTATCCTCACAGAGTCTAATATCTTCATCAAAAACTTCATATGGAATGTCCATAGATTTGTTTCCATCCACTACAGGATACGAATAAAACTCCATATCTGTAGATATAACTGTTTCTTTTGCCTTATCAAATAAAGATGACCACGCTGCAGTAGAACCCTTAGATCCAGAAGATGGATAGTTTTCAAAACCAGGTGGGATATCAGCAATCGAACCAGTAACACCCTTAGGGTTTGTAGAATTTTTATCCCCCATAAGCGAATCCCCTGATGGTATGGACGAAACCACCAGAGGAATAGAAGAAGAAGAAGATTGCATCTCACCAGAGGAGATGCGAAGAGAAGAAGAACCCTAAAATCGCCTCAGAATCGCCTTTGACTTTGGCCGTCTGAGCTTGACCATTAAAGACTTGTTTGGCATAAGATAGGGAATTGTTAATCTATTGTTCACAAGAAAAAGGTAAGAAAGAAGGAGATCAGAGAGTTTCGCCAGAGCTAATATTAGAGGTAGCAGAGGTATAGAAGAAATTTTGTAGAGAAGAAATTTCGTAAAATTTAATCACCTAGATCTAAATCTGATGGATGAAAGGCATCCAAATAAATCAGCGTCCCTCAAACAGCAGACAAGTATTCAGAACTTTTCAGTAATGTTAAACGCATTTTTTACTTTCTGACTGCCACGTCATCTCCACGTCAACAACGGTTTTGGGGTGGTTTTTTATACAGTCTCTTAAGAATTACTGTAAATTTATATATAAGATTAAAGTTACATAGAAGAGTGGAAAATATTACAAGAAATTGGATGGAAGCCTTGCAACAAGCTGGGCTCCAACCCTTTTTTGAATGACAACCCTTAATCCATGGAAAATAAATTCTCCCACTTTAACATTCGCATCATGACTAGCCATGTAGTTACGCAGTCTCTTCAGAAAATCTATGGTATCACTACCAAGCTCCCCCAGAGTAGTGAAGGTGAGAACACATAAGCCAAAACCATGAGATGTACACTTCTCAAGATATTTTTACCATTTTCGCGTGACAACATTGTTGATTGCATAACCAGGGATAAATTTACGGACCACACCACCTGTGAAAGGTGAGACACCAGTTACATCCATGCATATGTCATGTCCGCTATCCCAATTATAAACCAGTATATCTGCAGGTCTCAAGCCGAACCGTCATCGAAAACAAAACCCAAAGCTACCTCTTTCCTTACCGGAACACCAACACGATAACACATATCGACAAATGTGTCACGGACAAGATCATGCCTGAACTTAAGACCAATCTCGTGGGAGCAATGTAAAGCATGGTCGCTAAAAATGTCCATATCCTTGTCACAGCTGGAACATATGTCTCCTTCTGAAAAAAGGGGGATCCCAAGCCTATATCGAAGAACAACCCTGAACAACCGAGGCCCAAGTTTCTGGTTAAGCCCTTCAATGGGAATTCCCAGCAAATAGTCTTGTGCATGTTTGATTTTGTTACATTTCCAAAGAGCTATGTAATGTTCAGACATGTCAAACCGAGTAGGCATATCTTTCTTTACTGTACCAAAGTATTTGATTTCCAAGGAACTCATGGAATAGGGGGCAATGTCATCAATGCAAAGTGAAGAATTCTCGATACCACATACTTGGTTGTAAATGGCTAACGCATGCTCCAAACTTGGGCTAAATCCAGACACACCAGAATAACACATAATGATCTCCTATTGGGAACTAGTTTGTTGGCAAGAAGCTAAATAACAATATTGTGTTGTGTCCTCCATTGTGTAGATGCCCGAACCACCGTGCTTGGAGAAAACCAAAACCCGGTCCATCACCCGCGACAAGCTTCCTTAGAAACTATTTAAGGTGACCATCAAACAACGACCGAGCTTCATCCAGAAATGGTGGCTTCGTGGTTCTCATAGTGAAGTAGAACTTGGATACACCAGTACAGTTCCGTAGGAGCAACATTTCACATTGTGGGTCTTCAATCTTCTTAATGACATCCATTAAAGCAGTAGTCTTATGCACCCTGCTGAGCACCATGTCCTTGCTGAATTCAGGGTTCAAACTAACGGGTCCTCCCAACAGTTTCACACCATCAGTTAGTCTGCATATATTGGAAGGGAAAACACCCGACACTAAACCTCTATCGTCAACTGAAGGCCAAAATAGTTCGGTCTTGGAAACAGTTAGGTCAACCCCAATTGCACATCTTCCTTTTGAATGACTTGTAATGCCTTGGAAACCATCGGCTTGTCCCCAATGATAGTCTCATCGTCCGGATACTAGGCTTGTAAGTCCAAGAAACAAAGATCTGCAATTTTATGGATCAAGGGATATAGAGTCAGATCAAATAACCGAGGACCAAGAGGATCTCCCTGTTACACTCCTTGAGCCGAAGAAATTGTCTTATACATAAAATACAGACGGGCATAAGCTGCATAACGAAACTCTACCCACCTAGAGATAGAAGGGCAATGTTTCCTGACCTCCATTAACATTCCAGAGTGGTCTACAAGATTAAAATCATTAGAAAAATCAACAAGAAGCATGTACATGATTTTGAAACTACCGTTCACCTCGAGCAACCTATTAATAGAGTGGAAAATAGCTTCCCTCCACAGGGAACTCCTACACCAAACTGATAATCGCTTAGGTAAGAATCCATCTCCTTGCCGCCAATATCTTGATCATTTAACCAAGGAGCATCATGCTGGATTTGAAGCTGCTGCATGGTATTGGCATTTTGTAGGCCAACATGAGAAGCTGCAACCTAAGAAATCAACCGTCTCCATATCGTACCAACCCCGATAGGACGTAAGCCACCACCGGGTTTGAGCAAGGGAGTGAGTGGCGCAGACGCTATAAAATTGCCTGAAGTGGGAGGACAGTTCCCTGCTAACCAGATATTCGCAACCCGGTGATAGATGACAACAAGTCCTCCGAAACAGCTGCAGCAGACCCACTGAGTGCATCAACCAAATATTGAGCGCGAAGACCATTCTTTATCTTGCTCAAAACCAAATCCTTGAACGCAATAAAAGCATCTCAAGCAACAGGTGCAGTGGTTCTGCATATGGATGCTTGTTCTGAAGTTCATCCAAGGTCCATGCATTGGTTGGGGCAACACCGCTCGAGGTTAGAGTACGTATTGCTGCCGTATACAAACCATTTCTCAGCTTCCTACGACAAAGGCGTAGATTGGTATCTCACTGACTCTTGTTTTCTCTTGCTCTTACGCCTCAGCTCTTGTAAAGTATCATGGTCTTCTAAAGCTTTGTGAATCAGAGTGATACATCCATTAGTCTCAGACCATCTTGTCAGAGTTGAGTTGATATAAGCTATTTGAAGTTTCTTCCTGTTGTAGGACTGCTCTTCCAAACTAAATTTGGGAGTGTAAAGGCGGAGAGTGCAAATAGGGAGAAGAAAAAGTTGCATCCAAGCTGAAATATCACCAGGGCTGTGTATAACTTTCTGAAGAGAAGCATTGAAGGTTTGGGCAAAGTGCAGTTTGCAATTAGATGGAATACTGGATATCATAGGTATTTGTTCCGTTAAAATCAATCATTATCAACAACCCTTTCAAAAAATAATAACATAATTCTCTAATTCCAATCAACAACAACCCAAAATCAATCGATTTTAGAACAAGAAAAAAAAATGTCAATATCATCAAAAACTTCGTTGAAAATTACGGTTGCAGGTGGAGTTACAGTTGGTTTTTCGTCATTAACCAACCATAACTATGATTTCTGAGAGTGTTACGGTTGTTCATGGACCCGAAACCAACTGTAATTTTCAAAAAATGTCCTGTTACGGTTGGTTTTTTAACTGTAAAAGTATGTACGGTTGGTTTCGACTATAATATAACGAACCGTCAATATTCTTGAGTGAATTTTTTATAAGTTATTAAGAATATTTTTCGGTTGATTTGGATATCAATTACGATTGGTAATTTTTTTCTTGTAATACTTTATATTTCTAGCCGTTCAAAAACCACGTACAGAAAAATTTACGGTTGAAATAGTAAGCACCAAAACCAGCCGTAATTTCACATACGGTTGGTTTTACGGTTTGTCTCGTAAGACAAAATTCTAGTCGTAATTGGTTTATGATCGGGATTTCCCTCATTTTGACCCGTTACGGTTGGAAGTTCATCAAGCACTAACCGTAAATGCGTCTTACAGTTGGTTTATATGAAAAACCTAAATCGTAAGTTGCTATGAAAATCTAAAAATGTAACTTTTTTTACGTTCTTCCACCAATTTTGATTAATAAAAAAGAGATTGGAGCTAAGTTAGAGGTGTATCTGATTGTTTTCGGCCATTGACCCTTATTTTGGTTGAGTGAACCAAAACCTAGGATTTTTTAAAGAAATCTCAAAAAAAAAAAACTCTCTCCATTTTTTCTTCCCACCAAAACAGCTCTTAATCCGCTTTAGTTTTTTCAATAAGTATAAAAGAAATCATTGTTCGTATCATTAGCTAATTAAATAATTAACGCTAAAAAAATGAGGGCAGTTTAGTGATAGGTGTCTAAAACACCTAATTTTATATCTAGTATTTACGCTTTCTTTGTTGTTGTCTTTGTGAATTGTGTCACTTATGTTTATTTTTGAGTTTACAGACACTTTGGAGTCATTCGGAGTAAAAGGAGAAGAAATGGTAGATGTTGGAGTATAAAGGACAAATAGGTGATTTCAATGCAAGCATTATTTGGAGCATAATGGAGGATAAGGGGCTATCACTTGGTATCCAATATCCACTCTTTGGGTGCCACCATCCAGCCCAATTCTATTACCAATGCCACACCCTACAGACCCTTGAATTCAGAGAAGAATTTAGTTCTCAACTTCAGAGAAGAGAGAAACGAGCATGGTGGCCAGCAAATGAAGAGAATGGCTAGAGATTTGAGTCCGATGGCTCGTTTATGTGGTTGGGTTTATGTCATCAGGCGAGAACTCGGTCAAGAATAAGAAGATCTCAATGTTGTTTGGGGTTGGTGATGGAGGAAATGCAGATTGGGTTCGAATTTGTGAAGATGAATTTGCCGTTGTTGTAACCAACACAGAGAGTGCTGTGTGTCCAAGAAATTAGAGAAAGATTTGAGTGTTCCCTTTGATTCAATGGACTGTTAATTGAAGAACAAGGGAAGAACTGAGCTGGAATTGAGATGCATTGACCAGAAATTGAAAAGAAATTAAAGTTAGGGTTTGTGCAGGGATGAGTTGCGAACATCAATGAGAGTACAAAGGAAAATTGAGAAGTTGCTTATGTTGATGCTTTGGAGATTGATTGAGCTTTACTGGAGATCTAAAATTAATGGGTTTCTGGAGAATAAGAATCAGGGTTTGAGTTGAGCAGTTGTTGAAGTTGATGGCAGAGTTAGGGTTTTGTGATGAACTGTTGTTGGTAGCTGGTAGCAGTGATGCAATGGTTGCAGAATGGAAGATGCAGCTGAAAGTGGAAGCTACAGCCAATGGATTGAAGGTTTGAGTTGTGAGAATGCCTGAATTGCACTAGATGAATGATTAGGACTGTGTATATGAATGAAATGTGCAGGGAATGAACTGAGATGGAGAATGGTTTAAAATGAGCTGGAACTGGTGCTGAGCAGCTGAGAAGAATTGCAATGAAGTAAATTGAATGATGGAGCTAAGTAGATGGTAAGTTGTGCGACTGTGATGGGAGATTTCAGGTGGAAGTAATGATTTTCATGGGTTTATGGTGTTGAGTCTCAATGTAATGCAAAGCTGGGGATGGAACTGAAGGCACTAATGCAGGGAATGTGATGTGCGTTGTTTGAATGTGAAGCTACAGGTGTTGAAAAGATGGGTTCACTGGCTGGGTTATGTGTTGTTGGAGTTGCGGTTACAGGGAAGCAAAGTGAAGACTGCAAAGGGCAGAGACAGAGCTGGATATGCTTGTTGAAGAGTGCAGCTGCAATTGCAAGTAGGAGAATTAAGGGCTAGATGCAAGGCAGTGTTGAAGATGGTAGCTATACATGGCTTGGGAAGTTGTTGCTACAGCTGATTGAATTTGCAGAATGAACTGATGCCGCGAATGTTTGAAATGGAGTAGCACTGGTTGTGCAAATGGGAGTGAAGACTGATGCAGCTGAGCTTAGAATGGTGTTGGAATTACAGGTGATGGTGACGTGAAGACGAATTACAGGTGGAGCTGCTATTGGATGTAGTGTGTATGAGCTGAGTTGCAGCCAAGGCTAAATTGGCTGGTGGTTGTAGGATGAGTTGTTTGAGCTCAAAGAAGAAATGGGTTTTGTGGTATTGAATTGCAGGCCTGGTGGATACAAGGATATGATGGTCGTGCTAATCTTTGAGACTCGAGGTTCATGAACCGCATGAGATCAAGCTCAAGTGGATGTTCTTCCCATGAATGTTGTCTGCTAGTTATGGCATGAAGTGAATGGAGGTGTGCAAGTCTGATTCAATGGGTTTGCAGGTTATGAAGTGCAATTGAAGAGGATGCAACTGAGTATGGAGCTGGAGAAGTGTTTTGAAGCTGCAGAAACTGTGCGAAAACTGAGCAAAAATGGCGAGATGATGGTACTAGCCCCAGTTGTCGGATTTCGGAAGTTAAAGTGTGGATTTTAAAGTTTCATTGAATCGTGAAGGAGTATGAGTCTGATGCAAGAGTTGGCGACTGGATATATGAGCTACGGTTCGCGCTTTTAGGCACATTTCCGCAAGAATCCAAGAATTGGCTTAGATGGTTCATTTGCGATGTATGGCTCTGAATTGTGAGTGTATGAACTGCGGAGAAGGATAGTGAGTTGCGGGGAGTTACGATGGTCGGATACAGGTAACAGTGACCGGATTCCGGTGATGACGTCAGCGACCCGGCGACCCAATTTTGGACCCAGAATTTCCAGAGACTTATTTTCACTCATGGGCTTGGTGGACTAATTGGAGATGGGTTTTGAGAAGACCTAATATTGGAAAGAGTATCCTTTTGGAATGGGAGAAGCATATAAATAGAAAAGTCTTTCTCTAAACCTAGAGATATCTCCATTAGGGAGGCTTCTACTTGTTTTTCTAGGGTTTCACATGATAGATTCTTCTAAAACTCTTTGTGATGATTTCCAAAAACCCAAGTAGTTGATTTATTTTTATTGGTTAAAGATGTAGTTGGATTTTGAAAACAAGTTATGATTTTTATGAATTAGTTTTCTCTCAATATCATAGTTTGAATGTATTGCAATATGATTGAATGTTTGTTTAGTTAAGTCTAGAATTGATTGAACTCACATCCATATCTATAGCTAATTTAGGGTTCATCATCGAGCGATAACCTTGAATACGAGTAGCATGATATGATTATGGTTTGTAGTGATACATCCTTGTAATCATATGTAGAAATTGACCTTTGTTCGAATTGTGTGCGCAATGTATTACAATTGCATTGATTAGCCTATTTCGAAACTTAATGCTCCTAGAATTGAACTTAATTAGCGCAAGGCGTTAGGTTATTCTTTAGGTAGAATTCACATACGCAGCTCTAATGTGTGTGTTGATGACTTAGGAAATTTACGGAGTATTCTTGCAATAAGGTATTCTAAGGCTTTTGATGATAGCGAGATTAAATACGAATTCTAATCATACATTCAAAACTTGTTTACAATTGAAGATGAAACCTTTATCCAATATTTTCACACTCTTAATTTGCGTGTTTGCTTTTTATTGTTTTGCCTTAATTTTATTTTAGTTTATAAAAATCAGAAAACCCCCTTTGTTTATATAAGAACCGAAACATATTGACAACCCAAGACCTCTCTGTGGGAACGATCCTTTCTTGCCCTTGCTTCATTATATATTTTGAGTAGTAAGAAAGTGTAATTTATTTTTGACGCCTACGACAGCGATCATTTAGCCATTATGAAAAATATCTAGATAAGGGGTTTTGAAATTACTAACTAGTGACCCTATTTTGTCTTATGGTTGCAGTCCCTCTAATGGGTTCAACAACCCCTATAACAGATTACATTTTGTAAACCCTTCTTGTTATCTTGTTATTTTCGTAGGATTCACCCACTGAACACCCAATTTAAACACCCAAAAAACACGGTAAGCTCTAAAAATGAAAATGAATAAGAAGATTATGGGACCCTAAACTAACCTACATAGAGGTGCAATCCATTGACTGAAGAGCAATAAATATCGGTGAATTCAGAGCTAAATGATTTTATTCAAAGCATCAGCAATAGTGGGCGCTAAAAATCTTATATCGAGGTGCTAGTTAGATCTTGGAGAAATATATATATATATAGCTTATAATCCATCTCTAGTGTAAGGTTTTCAGTCCCTCTAATGGATTCAACAACCCCTATAACAGATTACATTTTGAAGACCATTCGGTTCTACTGTTATTTTCATAGGATTCATCCACTGAACACCCAATTTAAACACCCCAAAAACACGGTATGCTCTAAAAATGAAAATGAATAAGAAGATTATGGGACCCTAAACTAACCTACAGAGAGGTGCAAATCCATTGACCGAATAGCAGTAAATATCGATGAATTCAGAGCTAAATGATTTTATTCAAAGCATCTCCAATAGTGGGCGCTAAAAATCCTATATCAAGGTGCTAGTTAGATCTTGGAGAAATATATATATATTTTGAAGCATGATATTTATTAATCTACTAATAGTCCATTACAAGAGAGTTTTCAGTACCCGAAGATTCAAATACAGAAATTATAGTAACATGATAGAGTAGCAAGAAGTGAGAATCAATCTCTAGATTAGAGTAGCATCGGGGATGAATGAGGTTGTCGATGGTTCGTAAGCCTTCGACGAATGCTTTCCACAAGAAAAGATGTACTTTTGATGGACATGTATGAGTCCATAGTAACTTGAATGTTGGTGAAGGGTTTCGATGCAAATGATCCGAGATGATAGTTTGTCTACCTCCTTGTTCTCCAGCGTTATCCATATCTTCAATCTGAGATTTTAGCGTTGAATGTGATTTGAAGTAGTATCCAATCTTCTGCTCTTGAGGATTTAGTTCTAAAACTAATAGAGCTATTACAAAGTTACTAGATTAAACCCAAGATACAAACGGAAGTATAACTAAGACGCTACTACGGCTAAAGAGTTACAAAAGGTTACTAAACTGAAAAGCGGCAAAAAAGCAATTACAGACTCTATTAACACTAAAACTTTGCTGAAAGGAAAAGTACAAAGAAACTGACAGAAAATATCAAGTAGAGGTTATGGATTCATCGGCCCATTCACATATCAAATTGGAATTGTGCTTGCTGTTGTGATACAAAGTAACAATGAAGCTGCGACACATTCCTGGATTTCCGAAAACAAAGTTCTAACAAGAGGAGATGCAAGATATGCTTCCTATAGTAACAATAAAGTCACATTGGGAAAATTCACACAAAAGTTAATAGTCTGGACCAAGGTGAAGGCGTCACTAAGCTTGGCTTGCTATGGATAATTCAGTGATGTTATTTTCTTTGGTTTCCTAGGTTAAGCTCAACAATGTTATTCTAGAGACTAAAAAGAAAAAAACCCAATTCAAACTTAACTTCCAAATGGACCTAATCCAAATCAGAAAAAACAATTGCAAGGGAAAGCTACAGTTCCTTGACAGAAAACTAACAGACATGGGATCAATTAAACCTTAGCAAACAAATCAGACTTTCAAAACACCAAGAACTAAATAGCATCAAGCAAACAACAACAAGGCAGTGAGAATGAAATTGTAGGATAGGGCACCACCAACACAACTAAAACAATAAACAAACAAAATACTAATCTGGTGGATAGAACTACATGCCTTTCAACATTCAAACAAGATCAAATGGAAAACAATTGGGAAATAAACAAACAAACAAACAAACAAACATGGGTCTTTACTAGCCCAAGAAAGCTAAGTCACATGAGTCAAACGTAAAAAAAACTAAAATCGGTTACCACCTACTCACAAGCGGCAAACAGGGCATTGATAAACAAGGTTTAATGAAATAATTAGAATACTTTTTGTTTTGTTCGGATAGATAGGAAAGGTAAACAAATGGGTTCATAGGGTTTAAAGAAATCAGAAATTTAAAATAATAGTCTCTGGAAAAACAGGTAAATTGAAGCTTAATGAATAGATCTAACATCAAGATATGAGATAATAGGTAATTAGATGGAAGCAAAGTCTGATTTTTCTAGATCTCCGATTAGGAGATTGAGGGGTACCAAACTGAATAGATACCTCATACTGTAGAGATGAAGAGTTGTCGCAGATGGTAGCAAGTCTGGATAATTAATTGATGAAGATTAGAGCCGATAAACCCTCTATGGAAAAACAACTCCCATCAAGCAAACACAAGCTGTGAATGCATTAAATCTTCAGGAATGAAGGGGTTATAACACCATCAGATAATCAAACAATCCAAATGAAATCGATGGGCCGATGAATCGAGGATTTAGCCGATAAGGGACGCTAAATCCATGGCGGTTGTTTTAGGGTTTGATTGTGGAGATTTAGTTGATGATTTTTTTCCTCAGATTTCTTCTCTAGACAAAGAAAATCAAGCTAATATTTGAGGGTTAATAGTGGTACTGCTCAGATTTAAAAAGATCTGAGCAGTGAAGCTTGCTGGAAGTTTTTTTCCCCTTCCTGAAATCATCTGCAGAGAGGAGAGAGAGTGTATATATATAGCTTATAATCTAAAAGGTAAACTATTTTTTTTTTTTTGGAAATTTCTTTATTTACCCCCTAAAATACTAACAATACTACCATAAACTATTTTCTTGTTTCCATTTCTCTCTCCTCTCTCTCACTCCTTCTTCTTCTCCAACAAAACCATCAAAAACAACCCTTCTCTGCTCAGATCTAGTTATGGACTAGATCTTAGCAGATTTCTTCATTTTTCCTTGTTTTCTAGGTTAGTTAGTAGATTAGTTTGGTTTTTATTATGTTTTCTACTTATCTACACCATTTTGGTGGTTTTATCTACTCTTTTGAGGTTTATCTTCGCTTTAATGGCGATTCTTGGTTGTCTCCAGCGACGGAATCTTCATCGGAATCTTCATCATCAACTTATCCGGCGACAGAATCTCTATAGGTGGTCTTTTTGACGACGGAAGCTTCATCACTAGTTATAAGAGATTTGAGCAAATCACTCCTACTTTGGGAGCATTTCTTTCTAAAGAAGAAAAACAAACTAAATTGTTGGAATTTAATTCCGAGAAAAACCATCTTTCTTCCGATTTAATCGGATCTTATTCATACTTGTATTTGTCTGGTAATCCTTCTCTTTCTCTTATCGGATTTCTCGTTATTGTATTCTTACGGTATGTTCTTGTTACTTTGTGTTCTCTTATTTTCGATCTTAAACTCATTGTAACCTTGAAATCTCATTAATGAAAAGGTTCCTTGTTAAAAAAACAAAACAAAAAAAACAAAAAAAAAAACAACAACAACGATAGATACCCCTTTGTTTTGCATACCCCGATAAACCATGATTGTCAAATCATTCAGAAACATATAGACTTTTTATCCTAGATCTTCTAAACTGCATCGCTAGGGTTTTTGGAGCATACTTGAGAGATTCATCTCATCAACCATACAAATCTAACTTCACTAAAACACTATCAAAATCTGAAACTCTGGTTTTGGATAAATTTCCTTCAACACACAAAATATATATATATATATATATATATATATATTATGACCAATCCGCAGCTGCAATTGGCACCTTTCAGTCACTTCGACACTTCAAATATACCTGTATCAGCTTGTTAATTTTCTAATTACTAATCATTACAAAGAGGGTCTAACAAAAAACCCTTTTAAGTTTTTTTTTTTCTTTTTTCGATCGATTATTTAAAACCCTTCTGGATTTAAATCCAGATTAACAAGTCTACATCTGATATTTTATTTGATCGAAAGAAATAATCTTGCTTTTATATTTTCTTCATAAACCGATAGTTGTTCGTCACATATATGATCGCCTTGCTTGCTTTTCTGTCTGCTTCTCCACCAAGGCACACTGTGGTATGATCTCCGGTTCAAATAGTTTGGAATCAATGGAACAGGTTTGACAGCAAAACAAAGAAGTTTTGTTCCCAGAAAAGCAACGGATCTATGTAATGCAATTCGCTATTTCCTATTATCCACGTCTCTGAAGTATACTTATACGATGGAAGGGTGAGTCTGTTGCTCACAGTTCCACCTTTTAAATAGAAATTTAGTAGGATTCATTGTGTCCATAAATTTCTATTCCAACCTGATAATTTTGTGGTTTAAACTCCAACGGGACAAGCACAAAATCTTGTATTTCAATTGGTGATCAGGCAATTAACACATCCTTCATTATATACCGCTGAAATTGTTTTCAGAAAACATCAATACTTCCGAAGACACGATTAATAAAATTGATCTTGCATGGATTTTATTCATTTATCTGTGCTGATTTTACGTATGGTTATGGTTCTATAACAAACTTTAGAGAGGGGTATCAATATAAAAAAATTCAAACATTTTAAGGATTTTCATATTAACTAAATTATAACTAAAATAGCTGACCACCGGGAGGTGTCGTTAGGCTAAATCCTATGGGCTAGATTGGAATGCTAGATTGGCCAAAAAGTGTTGCAAATCATGAAAAAAGTGTGGGAAAAAAGTTAACACTCAATCTGGCTATTTCTCTCTCCTAGCATTTGCTCGCAGTCCAACTATCATCGAGATTGAAACGCTGAATAGTGCGGCGCTCAAAAAAGTTGTCTCAACGCCGAATGGTTCAGCGTTTGATGATTTTTTCTGGAGAAAGAAGGAAAATAGGGAGAGAGAAAGAGTAAAAGAAGGAGAGAGAGAAGAAAAAGAGGGAGAGAGAAGCGTAGAGAGGGAGAAAAAAAGAGAGAGAGAAGAAAAAAAGAAAGAGAGAGAAGAAAAAGAGGAAAAGAAGGAGAGAATTAGAACGCCGAATGGTTAGGCGTTTACATTTCTAGATTGGCCAACCCATAAAAAGGAGGCTTCCCTATCCTGATTTACGATGACCAATACAAATAAATATCTAAATTTTACATAGTGACTAACCCTTAGTGTTATTGGGTATATAAAGGAACAACCTTCTTCTTCTTTTTTTTCTATTGAATTTATTTGATTTTAATTAAAATACAAAACATTAGTTAAATTTACATGAGGTCAATCGGAGGTCGAGATAAGACCTATTGGATTTATTTCAAATGAGGATATAAAGTCGTGGAAAAGTAAAAATTCCACCATCCCACCATCTCTGTAAAGCTGCAACTAAAACATCAGCATCATCACGAAAAGAAATGATTCTGGTCCGTGAATCGTGATGATTGCTTTTAATTAATGATTAAGTAATTTTGTCTAAGTCGGTATCCGTCAGCGAACGTGTCGACAAAACATAAGACGAAGAGGATGTGAGTTGTTCGACATTTAGCGCAAGAGATGCTATAAAAGAGTGGGGAGAGTTAGTGAGGCGGCCCCTCCTACTTGAACAGTGCATTGTCTTACTAAAACTAGACTATATACTTATATAGTGCTGTTTCAGAAAACTCTGTAATTTTGCATCTCCTCTTTGGAGTGCAATTTACTGAGTCTTTTTTTTTTCTTTTTTTTCTTTTAGTATCTTTTGATTTGCTCACTAGTACTTAAGTTTGTTTTGGAATAAAAGACTCCATCTCAGAGCTTGAAGAATCAGATATCATCATCTGCTGCTGCTGGTACAGGTACTGGTATTTTCTTCGTCAATCTCGCTAGCTGGTTGGTTTGCACTTTTTACAATCTAACTTTGCTGCCTCTCCTATATAAGATGACCGACACTGCACCATCCTCCACCTTGTAGTCCTAGCTATAGCTACCCAATTTGGCGATTTTGTTGTATGCTTTTGTTAAGCAATCCATCCAGGATTTAAGTTTCTAATGAGGCGGTTGGCCGTTTTTGCCGGCCAGTAGACTCCAATAACCTGACAGTATTTGAACGCCAGTAGTACGTAATAAACTACTGCTTCTGTGGTTAATGGCCGAAAATTTTGACTGTCTGGGGCTAACAGACAAACTCATCAGCTCAATCAATGAATGAACTTTTTAAGTCTCTGACTCTGATAAGTTAAACCTGACAAGCTCTTCCGATAAATATATTGAAACATTTATATCTATATGTTTCAGGATAGTCAGAGATTATTTTGCTAATTATTTTTTGTTCTAGTAAAGTTAAGTGAAGAAGATGACGATTACACCTCAGATTTCCATCAACAATTCTAACCTTGTGGTCCACGGGAAGACCATATTGAAAAATGTCCCTCAGAACATTATCCTCACTCCAGGATCAGGAGTTGGGCTTGCTGCTGGTGCATTTGTTGGTGCCACGGCGTCACATAGCAAAAGTTTCCATGTCTTCCCTATGGGTGTTCTTGAGTAAGCCACCCACTAGCTCCTCCTATAATGTTATTTATGTGCTGAATATCAATACCATGTATTTGCTCATACTGAATTCTCTAGTTTGATTTTAAGCATCAAAAATTGGAAAACTGCAGGGGATTAAGATTCATGTGCTGCTTCCGATTTAAGTTATGGTGGATGACTCAAAGAATGGGAATGCATGGGAAAGAAGTTCCCTTGGAGACTCAATTCATGCTTCTAGAGAGCAAAGACACTGTCGATTCAGGTGGCGATGAAAATTCTCCTACAATCTACACTGTTTTCCTCCCCTTGCTAGATGGACAGTTTCGAGCTGTTCTCCAAGGCAACCAAAGCAATGAAATTGAGATCTGTCTAGAGAGTGGTGAGTAATATGTATGATAGTTACACCATATGGATTACGTATGACCGTCAATCATCCTTACCAGCGCAAAGGGGTAAATAAAACTGGGTGGAGCAGAGCTGGATGGTTTACGTTAATGCAACTTAGTTAATCGTTCTATTTCTAATAAAAGATAAAACCAAGAGATTATGTACATGGTGATAGTAGAATTTGCCGCGTTCTGAAGAGAACCAAAACGATTGTGGTCTTTTTTGTTCGCAGGAGATAATGCTGTTCAAGTTAATGAACGTCTTTACATGGTCTATATGCATGCTGGGACGAATCCATTTGAAGTCATCAACCAGGCTGTCAAGTAAGTGACACTAATACCTACACATACACAACTCAATTTCTTCTCTTACTGATAGTCGACGGAAACCTTTTGAGAATGCAAAAGGCAACTATCTTTTGTTAACACCTGAGGCTGAGAATACCGTTTTGCGTGAAACAGGGCTGTTGAGAAGCATATGCAGACTTTCCGACATAGAGAGAAGAAAAAGGTGAGAACTTTATTAAGCCGTCCTCTCTCTTGGGTTTGCTATCTTTCTGTTCAACAGCAGGGAGGGGCCGTGTCCTAATTCATACTTGTTTTTCTTTTAACTAAATGTACCATTTTGTAATGATTGAATTTTGATTTTCTATTTGTTAATGACTTGACTGTAGATGCCATCCTTCCTTGACTGGTTTGGATGGTGTACATGGGATGCTTTCTACACTGATGTTACAGCAGAGGGCGTTGATGATGGTTTAAATAGGTAGGGAAAGCAACAATGTTTACTTATGTAGTTTGGCATGTCTTGCTCTTGTTCCATATTTTAGATTTTCAAAATTTCGATTACTTCTAGCAAGATCTTTGACTGCATGTTGTCGTACAAACAGCTTGTCGAAAGGGGGGACCCCACCGCGTTTCTTAATTATTGATGATGGATGGCAACAAATTGGCAGTGAAATAAAGGAGTCAAAGGACTGTGTCGTTCAAGAAGGAGCACAGTATAACCCCTCCCTCTCCCTCTATCTCTATGTATATATATGTATGTATGTATCGTGTTTAACTGTTTGAAAAACAAATGATGGTTGAAAGGACTTGTACTGAACATAGGATGCGTCATGTTTTGGCAGTAATTGCTGCTGGTATCCTTGGCCTAAAGTGGCACCTTGATTTGTTTTCGTATTATTTCTCTGCAACAGGCAGCAAAATTGTGGTGAAAAAATTTCTATTTTTGGTATTATCAAATCTTGCAGTTGACGTTCTTGATTTGTCTTTCACAGATTCGCTAGTAGACTGACAGGAATCAAAGAGAACACCAAGTTCCAAAAGAGTGGCAAGGATAAAGACCAAGCCCCAGGCCTACAGCACGTTGTGACTGAAGCCAAACAACATCACAATGTTAAGTAAGTGTTGCTGGTCACCTCAAGATTGTTTCAGCTCTAATAATAATTCTTTTCTGTTTCCTTCTACACTTGCTTCTATATGTTCTCCGCGTGGCTTTCCTGTAAGCTCCTCTTTTGTTCAGTCAACTAAAAGATTCAATTTCTTCTTGAAACCACATATTACTTAATTTTGCTGAAAAATGAACTCCACACATCATTGCTCGTTTTATCTAGAACTTGCAATAGTAAGTGTGACTCCAGCAGAGTCATTACAGTATTCTTATTAGATGGTTAAGAATGGACGGGAAGGATTGGTTGACTGAAGAATGAGTAGTGCAACCAAATTTGAATATGTTAATAATATACTGTAATGAATAACACTAGATAGGAATTTGGTTAATTAACAACACACTACACAAACATCTGTTACAATAGCCTTGAGTTATAATCTTGGTACATGATTCCAAGAACATGATGAGCTTATACAATATCTTTCAACATGACATGCTCCTTGTGGAAATATGTAGGTTTGTGTACGTGTGGCATGCTCTGGCCGGTTATTGGGGTGGGGTAAAACCAGCAGCTGCTGGTATGGAGCACTACGACACAGCATTGGCATATCCAGTTCAGTCGCCTGGTGTACTGGGCAACCAGCCTGACATTGTTATGGACAGCCTCGGCGTACATGGTCTTGGTCTTGTACACCCAAAGAAGGTTTTCAATTTTTACAATGAACTCCATGGATACCTCGCTTCTTGTGGAGTTGATGGAGTCAAGGTTGATGTTCAAAACATCATTGAAACCCTTGGAGCGGGGCATGGTGGAAGAGTCAGCATCACTCGGAGCTACCACCAGGCACTTGAAGCCTCCATCTCGCGCAACTTTGCTGACAATGGTTGTATCGCCTGTATGTGCCATAACACTGACGGATTATATAGTGCTAAAACGACTGCGGTGGTGAGAGCATCAGATGATTTTTACCCACACGACCCAGCTTCACACACCATTCACATCTCTTCAGTCGCTTACAACACTCTGTTCCTTGGTGAAATTATGCAGCCTGACTGGGATATGTTCCATGTAAGTTGGGAAAAACAGATACTGGTATTATGATATAAATTTTCTTTCCCTATAATATTTTGAATTTGTTCTAGACACATTCTGATTACAATATCCTTGAAAACAACTGGGTATGCTATCTTACTTTTTGTATTTGTTATGAACTGTTGATATTTGGAAGGTTTGACGCTGGATAAATTTTATGTGCAGAGTCTACACCCAGCTGCCGAGTATCATGGCGCAGCTCGAGCCGTTGGTGGATGTGCAATCTATGTCAGGTAATGGCGTATAGCTTATTTCCTGTGAACTTGACAAATTTTAAATTAGACCATTAACTATATGAAGCTAAGTAATGTCTGATGAAAGTGTTGGAATTGGTTGCTTTACATAGTGACAAGCCAGGCCACCACAATTTCAACCTCTTGAAGAAATTGGTTCTTCCAGATGGATCAGTTCTACGCGCAAAACTCCCTGGAAGACCTACTCGTGACTGCCTCTTTGTTGATCCAGCTAGAGATGGAACCAGGTTTGGGTCTTTTGTAGTCTAAATGGTTCCGGTGAGTATAAATGTTGTTGACTTAGACGATGTTTACTGAATTACAAGCGTATTTGAATTTGCAGCTTGCTTAAAGTGTGGAACGTCAACAAATTTTCTGGCATGGTGGGAGTGTTCAACTGCCAAGGCGCTGGATGGTGCAGGGTAACCAAAAAGACGCGTATCCATGACGTATCACCTGGTACTCTCTCTGGATCCATCTGTGCAGATGATGTTGATCTAATTGGTCAGGTTGCTGGGGCCGACTGGAACGGTGGAACTGTTGTCTATGCGCATAAATCAGGTAACAAAGCTTAGATACCCTTTGTTTATTTCCTTCCCAGGATTCACTCATTTATTGCTCTCATAGTAGATCGCTAAGAACCATCTCTAAGAACCATCTCTAGCCAACAAATACTTGTTTTGGTACTCCAGGAGAACTTATACGGCTACCAGTGGGTGCTTCGTTGCCAGTGACTCTTAAAGTTCTGGATTATGAGCTTTACCATTTCTGTCCCCTGATGGTGAGAGCTTTCTCAACATATCAAATAAAATAAGTTTCACGCATTACCATATGGTCTTCTTTTGCATCTCGTCATTCATCTGAAATTTCCTAGGCGTAGAATCTTATTTATCTGATAGACAAAAGGCTATGTCAGCATAAATCTCTCATGATGCTGCAGGAAATAGCTACTGGTGTATCCTTTGCACCGGTAGGTCTGCTTGACATGTTCAATAGCACCGGGGCTCTGGAGCAATTCAATATTCATAAGGATCTGGACAAACTACCAGAACTCCCTGAAGGTGTAGTTTCATCAGATACTCCAATTTTGCTGGGTGAAAACAAGTCCCCCGCAGCGACAGTAGTCCTCAAAGTCCGGGGGTGTGGCCTGTTTGGGGCCTACTCATCTCAGCCGCCGCTTACATGTACCGTGGATTCAGAGGAGACCAACTTTAACTACAACTCCGAAATTGGGCTATTAACTTTGACAATCCCAGTTACACAGGTGGAGATGTACAAGTGGCTTGTAGAAATCCAATTCTAGGCCAAAACCATATATGAAAGTAAAGCATGTCTGGTGCAACTAAGAGAAATCAGCATTCTGGGAAGGTGATGTACAACTTTAACTACCATATATGCCAAAACCATATATGAAATCGGGTTGGTTTTCTTGTGACCATGCGAGATCCTGTTGCTAATTTACTTTGTTGGATCTGCCAATATCCATACATATTAGACGAATAAGAGGGAGAAATTTTAGCTTTTAAGTGCCGTGCTAGCTACTCAGCAAAGAGATGTTACTTCTGAGGGAAGGAGTACTTTTAAAGAGATGATTTCGTCAGTGTTCTCTTTGGATTCTGTAACAGGACCTGTTCTAGGTATTCTCAATTAAGTTTTCTATTTCTGGGTGGTGTGGTGTTGGTAATGATGTTTGACATCTGCTATCTCTGTGGACTACAACATGCATTTGGTACTTATTTTGCAGTATATAGCTAACGCATGTACAACCTAGATATAATTTTTACATCTTGGTAAATAATCACATGACTACACGAGAACATCTTGGTATCAGACACATCTACAACCTAGATATATGTTTTTTCATGTCACATGACTATAGACATATTAGAGGTTGATACTTTGACAATACGAGGAATCATATACTGAGACGCTAGAAGATTAAACTTCTGATAACAAATACCACATACTCACATATATATATATATAGCCAGTCATGCTGACCCTTCCATTTACTTTACAACTATTGAGTTTGAAATCCACTCTTGAGAAGAGACTGCAACTCAAATAAGTACTCATGGCAGACTATAACCATCCCCCACCGTTCAAAGTGAAAAAACAGTAACCGACTAGAGAACTTACTGGCGTGCATGAAAGCATGGTATCATCTTTTAGTATCAGGTGTCTGTTACATTCGGCCATACTTTTCAGGATAGATTGATAGTAGGGTTGCAGGCTCAACGTAAGCTAGCAGCTTGTTCCTTCAATCTTCAAATGTTTGCTTGTTCACGGAGTTGCTCCTGTACCAAACACAAAGGTGTTGATAAGAACAAGGTGTTGAACTGTGGCCAGTGCAGGGACACAATCGAGTAGGCACTGAGACAGAGGTGTTACATGCTTAACAGGATAACATGTCAAAAGTTTTTCCTATGCCAAAATCAAATCTAGTCGGCAGCAATCTTGAAAATGTCAAGATGGCAAAAACATGTCAACACAATTGAAATGAAAAGTTGACATAATTTTGCTTTCAACAGTTCCAGACAACAATTCCTAGGCTAGTCTAACTTCCAACTGATGTCTCATACAAGATAGAAACTCAATATCCTCAACACATTTAGAATGGGACAGCAGAGACTTTAATGACTCTTTAGACAGATACTTTAACTTACCTCTGTCACAAAGAAAGCATGGAATCCATATGGAACACGATTAGGTAGGTCAACAACTGCCACAGGATCAGCTGACATGGTTTTCGCATCAATTACATTCACTGCAGATTTTCTGCATCAATCAATTATATATTTGGAATTGTTAGCTGATCAAGGAAGATCAGTGTCAATAATAGTAGAAATTTACATGGGTAATTTCTCCTGATATTTACTTCTTCAATATTTCTTATCCTTAATTACTCTATAGCTCATAATCTTTTATCCTCTCTCCATATTTATTCTGATTCTCCGGAAACCAAAATCCTTGCTGTGAATTTCCAAGGCTTTGGCAATGAACCAACAAGGCAACATCTTGATAATCTTACGTATGTTTAACTTTCTGAAATTGTTTATATTACTAAAATGTACTAATACATATCTACTCTCATTATCCGTATCTTGGGGAATCAACTCTACTGGTAAATGTGGAAAGCTGGCTACTCTTTTGAACTTATGCACAATACTCATAATATAACTCATGCTCTTGTGAAACTGATGCTAACATGTGAGCTATCATCATGCCAGTAAACTAAAGAGGAGTTGAACACTCCCAAAAGGATTGAGGTGAACATTACTGGTAACACCAAACACAATGTTAGGCAAGACCAAAATGGAGGGAGGTAGGGGGGGGGGGTCAGGAAGAGAGTGGCCATAACATGTCTATTCGATGACACATTTATCTGGCTCATAAGTTCCCAATACATAATAACTTTGTTTTTGATAATGAGAAAAAGCAGAGAGGAGTTACCCAGTAGTCTCATCATGTGCAAAGAATATTAAGTATCCATCATCTTCTTCAGAAGTTACACCAGGCTCACGGGGACAAAAATAGCCTCTGAACCAAATCTTCCAGGTCCCAAGTCAAAGATCCCTTTGATATTTCCTCCAACCTCGAGTTCTTTTTCCCAAGCTCTGGTTCAGCATGAAGATCAAATTTGATAATTCCTGTCACTTTAGCAATGCTGTCCAGTATAGTTCCATAAACGTATCTTTGTTTCCTGAATTTGCAGAAGATACATTTACAAAAACAGAACTATCATAAGATAGAATGTTCTTAGCATTCATGATTACTCTGTCGAAGTTAATAAAGTTCCTACAGTTCTTAATAACAGCGAAGAATGAGGAATGTAGCTCTGAATGGTAAAGGAGAAACAGTAGATCACCTATGCTTCTCAAGTCATGGCACTATATTAAGCTCTAAATAAAATGATTTTAATCTTCAATTTTCTGTTCAGAAACTTTGGAAACTAGGGAGTAAGGATAACACATAAATCACCAACACGGACTCCATTCCATGGAGAAAAGATGAAAATTCTCGATAATCACGACTGCGGGTCCACTCTGGAAAGCTGACTGTCCACTTCCAGTTGTCCAGAATTAGCAAAATGCAAAAAGAAGAAAATTACCTGCCAGTGTAACTCTCATTAACCCGTGGAAAATCTACAGAAGATACTGACAGTTTCTTCTGGGAAGCTAAACCACTTTTCATGTTGAATCTCATCTCGTACCTGACGGAATATATAAAGTTAAAGAATTCCAGGCAGCAAAATTGGTTCACATATAATTTACTTACGAAACCAAAATGACTTACAGCTCATTAGTGAAATTTTCAAGCTTCTCTTTCACAGTTCCACTGACCATATCCAAATCTGGATTCTGAAGGCGGCAAGTGATCAAAACTACTTCATCACCTTCCTCCCAAGCATTGGCTAGTCAACAAGGAAGAAATTTTAGAATAGTAAGCCGAGACAGTGGAAATAGTTAAGAAATTAGTTTAGTCAAAATGTAGGTGAAAGAAAAAAAAAGTATCAGCATTTATTACTGACAATACCACAGTGAACAATCTAGTATCCGCTGTGAACCCTCAAAAAAATAAAGGCAGCTATAACCTACCATTGTGGAATATGAAACAGTTTGGAAGTTCAAACCATCTGATGTGAAGCTCATTCGTTGCATATCGAGGAAGAACACCAAACCGAGCTTTCTTTGTTGCGTCAAATGTGAAAATTAGCTTCTTTTCCTTCACCATGTCCTGAAATACAAGACATGAAAAGAGACAACCTAAGTTGATGATCGGGGCAACTACACATTTGATAAATAAAGAATCAGAAACAATGATGAAGTTAGGCCAGCAACATAGGGCATAAACTAACAATAGACAGAAAACTTGAAGAATAGAACAATAGGAAATCAATAAGACGTTGATAAATTGAGTCTAGGGCTAGAAGCCAAATTACTCATTGATAATCTAACGATTATTTTCTTAAATTCAATAATAAAGTCTGCCTTCTAAGAGATGGCCTAATACCTATTTATACTAGTAAAGAAAACCTAAAGAGAGAAAACCCTACACTAACGGACTGAAACGCCCTTTCTTGAGAGATAAACTAGCAAACATATTCCTAAATAGAGAAACTCTAAAGTGACATATTATGCCCCTGCATCAACCACCCCAGGTTGAAGAAATCTCAGCTCCGATGAGATGCTTTATGATAGGTACTCCCAAGCTGGTTCGATTCTCCTTGGCTAACATCAAGGAGTGGCCATAACATGTCTATTCGATGACACATTTATCTGGCTCATAAGTTCCCAATACATAATAACTTTGTTTTTGATAATGAGAAAAAGCAGAGAGGAGTTACCCAGTAGTCTCATCATGTGCAAAGAATATTAAGTATCCATCATCTTCTTCAGAAGTTACACCAGGCTCACGGGGGACAAAAATAGCCTCTGAACCAAATCTTCCAGGTCCCAAGTCAAAGATCCCTTTGATATTTCCTCCAACCTCGAGTTCTTTTTTCCCAAGCTCTGGTTCAGCATGAAGATCAAATTTGATAATTCCTGTCACTTTAGCAATGCTGTCCAGTATAGTTCCATAAACGTATCTTTGTTTCCTGAATTTGCAGAAGATACATTTACAAAAACAGAACTATCATAAGATAGAATGTTCTTAGCATTCATGATTACTCTGTCGAAGTTAATAAAGTTCCTACAGTTCTTAATAACAGCGAAGAATGAGGAATGTAGCTCTGAATGGTAAAGGAGAAACAGTAGATCACCTATGCTTCTCAAGTCATGGCACTATATTAAGCTCTAAATAAAATGATTTTAATCTTCAATTTTCTGTTCAGAAACTTTGGAAACTAGGGAGTAAGGATAACACATAAATCACCAACACGGACTCCATTCCATGGAGAAAAGATGAAAATTCTCGATAATCACGACTGCGGGTCCACTCTGGAAAGCTGACTGTCCACTTCCAGTTGTCCAGAATTAGCAAAATGCAAAAAGAAGAAAATTACCTGCCAGTGTAACTCTCATTAACCCGTGGAAAATCTACAGAAGATACTGACAGTTTCTTCTGGGAAGCTAAACCACTTTTCATGTTGAATCTCATCTCGTACCTGACGGAATATATAAAGTTAAAGAATTCCAGGCAGCAAAATTGGTTCACATATAATTTACTTACGAAACCAAAATGACTTACAGCTCATTAGTGAAATTTTCAAGCTTCTCTTTCACAGTTCCACTGACCATATCCAAATCTGGATTCTGAAGGCGGCAAGTGATCAAAACTACTTCATCACCTTCCTCCCAAGCATTGGCTAGTCAACAAGGAAGAAATTTTAGAATAGTAAGCCGAGACAGTGGAAATAGTTAAGAAATTAGTTTAGTCAAAATGTAGGTGAAAGAAAAAAAAGTATCAGCATTTATTACTGACAATACCACAGTGAACAATCTAGTATCCGCTGTGAACCCTCAAAAAAATAAAGGCAGCTATAACCTACCATTGTGGAATATGAAACAGTTTGGAAGTTCAAACCATCTGATGTGAAGCTCATTCGTTGCATATCGAGGAAGAACACCAAACCGAGCTTTCTTTGTTGCGTCAAATGTGAAAATTAGCTTCTTTTCCTTCACCATGTCCTGAAATACAAGACATGAAAAGAGACAACCTAAGTTGATGATCGGGGCAACTACACATTTGATAAATAAAGAATCAGAAACAATGATGAAGTTAGGCCAGCAACATAGGGCAAAAACTAACAATAGACAGAAAACTTGAAGAATAGAACAATAGGAAATCAATAAGACGTTGATAAATTGAGTCTAGGGCTAGAAGCCAAATTACTCATTGATAATCTAACGATTATTTTCTTAAATTCAATAATAAAGTCTGCCTTCTAAGAGATGGCCTAATAACCTATTTATACTAGTAAAGAAAACCTAAAGAGAGAAAACCCTACACTAACGGACTGAAACGCCCTTTCTTGAGAGATAAACTAGCAAACATATTCCTAAATAGAGAAACTCTAAAGTGACATATTATGCCCCTGCATCAACCACCCCAGGTTGAAGAAATCTCAGCTCCGATGAGATGCTTTATGATAGGTACTCCCAAGCTGGTTCGATTCTCCTTGGCTAACATCAAAGTAATGGCCACCAGTTCCATCTTCTTACTGGGTAGGTAATGGGGATGAACAACTCTGTTGTTATTCACTCTCAAGCGCTCCTCGGCCTTTAACATGTAATCTAGATGTGAATCTCCTAGAGTCCAATTAGAAGACTCGCAAGAGTTGTTCTCATAACATTCCATATACCTTATTCCAATCTCAAAGAAAACATCTAACACGTTCTTCATTACCTCAATGGTCAGATCTTTTGGAACAATTGAGAATACTTCCTCTGCCACCGTTTTCTTCTTGTTGCTGATTGCATACACCTCGTGATGGGTATGTCTTATGTCATCAGCATAAGCTTCTCCGTGCTTGCCAATTTGCTGGTCCAAAGAGAGTGCTGCCGAATCAGCGCCATGTTGCGGATGAGTTGCGGATGATACTCGTACGCAGCATCACATAGCTTATTAATAGTGCACCGCTGATAGCAAGTCATTACACACTCACTTGAGTAACTCACTTGAGTAACTCACTCGAGTAACGCAAGTTCCTTGCAAGAGAATCTTCAATCATTATTTTTCTCCCAACGTTAGAGAAAATTCGACCACGAATTCTACTTTTGTAGTTGTCTCCACATATTTCCTCACGACAGCAGAAATAGCTTTCTAAAACTACTGCCATAGTATCCTTCCTGCTGTTAGAGAAAATCCGACCAAGAAATTTGCTGGTATAATTCTCTCTACAAATTTCTTCATGACTAAATTCTTCCTTGTAACAATCTGATCTCAACTTAAGACTGTCTACTTCATATAAAGCTTGACTACTGTAATCAGAATGACATCGGTTTACTGGAATACTTACAATCCTTGTGTCTTCCTTGACAAAAGTATCAACACCAGCAGATGTAAGAACAACTTCTTCCTCAACTTCTGGGTAGCTGTCTTCCTTAATAACACTCCTCCCCTTGTTGGAGACAATCCGCCCAACAAGGAATTTTACTGAGATAATTTTCTCTACAAACTTCTTTACGGCTAACCTCTAACTTGTAATAGTTTGATCTCAAAATAGGATCGTCAACAGTACATAAAGTTTGTATCAAACTGAGATCATCTACCGCATATGTATCTTGATTCTTGGATACTGGGTGAGTTTGGTGCACAGGAATACTTACAATACTTGTCTCCTCTCGCATTAGAGAATCAGTATGATCTGGTTGAAAGAAAACTTCGTCTTCATCTTCCGAGCAAGTATCGTAAACTGGTGCTAAGTCCCAATCCAAAACAACTCTATCTTCTGCACTCTCACACAATTAGAATGGTGTTTCCTCACAACAAGTTCGTCTTCACTCTCACACAAAGAGAATGGTGTTGCCTCACGAATAACAGGTCTATGAAAAAGATTTTCATTGACTACTGTGTCTTCATGTTGATATACTTTAGAAACGCCTTCCGGTGAATCTAAAGGTTTGCGGCCTTCCGGTATCTCCATAAGGGCTTCCGCACGTCTCTGTTGCTCTAGCCTTTCCAACTGTCGCAACAAGTTCTTCAACTTGCTTCTCTGCTCCAGCCTTTCCAACCACGGCAACATGTTGTCAACTATAACTCTAATCTCTCTAAGTTCTGCTTGATAAGTTTTAGTACCTCTTCCACCACCACCTCTAACTTTTCCTGCCATGATAGCTAGCTAGGGTTTGTTGGTTTGTTTTGTTCTAGCGCCAATTGATGAAGTTAGGCCAGCAACATAGGGCATAAACTAACAATAATAGACAGAAAACTTGAAGAATAGAACAATAGGAAATCAATAAGACGTTGATAAATTGAGTCTAGGGCTAGAACCCAAATTACTCATTGATAATCTAAAGATTATTTTCTTAAATTCAATAATAAAGTCTGCCTTCTAAGAGGCGGCCTAATAACCTATTTATACTAGTAAAGAAAACCTAAAGAGAGAAAACCCTACACTAACGGACTGAAACGCCCTTTCTTGAGAGATAAACTAGCAAACATATTCCTAAATAGAGAAACTCTAAAGTGACATATTGTGCCCCTGCATCAAACAAAGAACGGAATAGAAAACTCCCATCGAGATTACTTTGTCATTTTCAACAGTGATATTTGTATTTCTTTTTGCTTGTTCATCATTTTCCTCTCCGGTTTTGGGTTTTGTTAATGCGTTTTGTTATGCCGCCAGAATTTCAGGTTGCAGTTTGCTACTTTATAAATTTACTGGAAATAAAATGTCATATTTTTCTGTGTGAGGCTATTGCTCAAACTAATGTACAGACTTAGGTTCACTTAAACGCTGTTACGTGTATGGTTTGGGACGTAATTAGTTTATAGGGTAAGACCCAGTTCTTAGGTTCACTTTATTCAAGTTCACTGTTTACACCCACGAAGTTGAGGCATAAGGACAATGCGTGTTTTTCATAACGAGGGTCACCTCAAGTGCGTTTCGAAATATATAAATCTCATACAAACCGGAACAATTGTGGGTTGCCCAGTGACACAAAAAGCACAGCAGCATAATGCAACAAAACCTGTTACCTTTGGCCGGAAGTACAAAGGCAGATCCATAAAAACTGCATAATTTTCTGTGATGGCAAAGTCATGCATCATGACAGGATCTGCTATGGTGATTGGTACAGGATCATGCATGAAACCATCCTTAGATATGACTCGGTATGTACAATAAGGTGGTGCGTGTGAATACCCAAACGTAAACATCTCGCCTGTATTCAACATTTCCAGTTGCCAGAAGAAAAGATAAGCAAAAAACTATGCTTCTTTACGAGCCACAACCTGCAAACTTCAGGGATGCGCTTACCAGTAAATGGGTCGACCTTTGGGTGAGCGGTAAAGGAATGTGCCAATCTCTTGTCGTAATCGAGCATCCCAAGCGTCTGCAGATCTCCATCTTCCAAAACTTTAAGCACATCTATGGGATGAAAGAGAGAATTTTTTAAAACTACTGAGATGGATGGCTCCAAGAGAATACTGTAGGAACAAGTTTAAAGTTGGCAGTATATCTGCCCTAAAGTACGAATAACAGAATAAAAAATGTTGGTGCTGGTGATGAAACTTTGATGAAGCATATACAGTTATACACACATAGTATAACAACTTAGTGACATACGAAATACAGATGTGTCCTCTTTACATGAAAAAGCAAGGTGCTAATCTATCCCGGAAGGAGAGAGAAACATGACAGACGAGGCATTTACATATATCTAGTACAACAAATTGGTTCATAAGAACACTTACAGGGTTTATCTGCTTCTGAGAGGGCCAATAGTTTTCCGTGGTGATATATTAGAGCAGTATTACCTGACAAAAGGCATAAATAATTTAATTCAGCTTCAGCCAAACACTTAAAACTTAGCGACATTTAATCAACCTAAAATGAATTTTAAAACTATCAAGTCATGCGAGAAACCAAAACTAATTCAGGTACATTTTGATCACTGAAAACGAAAAAAACAATATCACATTAAGAAATAAGAAACCCACCTGTTCCAGTTCCATATGAAACATCCAATACTTTGAATTTTGCTCGAAGTAATTGCATGTTAACCATAAATAAACCAAACAGTCCTTTAAGGTCTCCAATCTGAGAATGACGTAGCAAGGAGGGTCACTTGACATTTAAAGCATAAAATGCTTAAAATGCACTTTTCAACCATCAATGTTTCTTACTAGAGTGCCGTTAAAAAAAATCACAAATGAGCATTGATGAACGAAAGGAATCTGTTATACTCGTAAATGTTTCATGAATCATGAAGTCTTTCATTATATTTCATATTATGCACCAATGATTTGCTCTGAATTAAATTTTGAATTTTCTGACATTTTATTCTAGATCTGGGCAGAATTACTCCCGGATATCGTGCACCAATTAGAAGCTTGAAACAGTTTAACTTTTGAATTAAGCTGGGTACCACATAAAAACTAGAATAATATAATGGAACACCAAGTACCATATCTAGCAAACAAACAGCACTTTGATGCAAAACATGTGAATCTTATGGAATTACTGGAGATGTAGTGCTGTACTAACCAAATTAGGAAACTATGGTGCCTGCTAAATTAACTCTTAAAATACATCATCCATATAAACAAAAATATATAGCTCCACATAAACATTGACAGCCAACAACTGATAATGAACTTGATATGATTCTTAATATTAATTAGTATTATGTTAGCATATACTAGATGAATATCACAGGTGTCTAAAAAAAAATCTAAAGCATAACTGGAGTTGTAGCATCATTTGACATTAGTGTACCTTCATGAATTTTGCTCCTTTAAAATGCTCTTCCTGTTTTAGACGAGAAGTCCTTACATAGCGTGAAACATATGTTGCTTTTCCATCTTTAATACGCATACCATGAACCATTCTGCATCAATTCTGTATCAGTTATATGATCATGTGTCACCAGGTACATAGACTAAACCAACACAATCAAACCGTATGTCCAATTTCCGCAATTTCAATGTTTAAATATCATGACTGACAAAAAAAAAAAAAACATAAATAAATAAACCAACTTGCAATGTTCATCATAGGAGCCGAAATCAACTTTTTTGTAAAAACCGAAATGCTATTTGGACATATGAAATAGAGAAGAAACAGTAAGAAGAGAGAAACAAACACATACCCATCTCCATCAAACCTGGACCAGATAACCAAAGGGATATTAGCAGTGAGTTTTAGCCTCGATTAAAATTATGGAAATATAAGTAACCAAAACAAATGAAATCACAAACCGGAAGTCAATTAATATACCAGTGATATCCAGCGACAGGCATAAACTTAGGATTAGGACCGACCCTAACAAATTCTCCATTCAAGCATTCCTGTAACCACATGAAATGCAGATATTAGTTGTTTAGTTTTGTAAATTCTGAGAAAGAGTGAATTTGTCTTACTGGAAGATATCCTTTGACAGGGAGATTCTGACTTGGAGGAGTCTCTTCAAGTACTGGAGCGAAATTCCCAGTTAAGTAGTGATGAGTCTGTTTAGAATCGTACATGAGCTTCACTATCAACTTCTCGACAACATCAACGAATTTAGAAGCAATTCCTTTGTTTGGCCTAGGATCCACCAATAAAATTCCTCCATCAATTCTTGTTTTACTCAACTGTTCTTTCGTCTCTGCCATTGAAGAAAACTAGTAATATCTTCACTGATTTTCACTCTTTCTCATGTTAGCCTCTCTGCGTATGAAAACTCCTCCTAAATGACCACCACGTCACCGACTGTTTAGCCTCACAAAAATACACTCTGTTGTGTTTGTAATTAACGAGGAGGGGACCCACTCTATTTTGTATCGGTGCCAATGAGAGAGCAGAGCTATTTCCTTTTATGTCTTATAGTTTAACATTGTGCGGGCACCTAAAAGAAAAAGATTCCCATATTGGAGCATTAGTAGCATCTTGTCTAAGGGTCGGTTAGGTTCGGCTCGGTTCTTGCCCAGGCCGAGTACCTGTACCTCCTTAGGCTCGGTTCCAAAATTTTGGACAGGTACCTGTACCTTGTATCTCGGTTTCGGTACCACTCGGTACACGTCAGTGATCTGAATGCGGTTCCTAATTGCCAATCGGTACTTTTCCAGACATATATTTCTGCAATCTAAGTACCTGTTTTACCTGTTTTTCAATATATTAAGCAATATCTCAATCAAAGAACAAAGCAACAACTAATAAGTAGCAATAATACTAGCAAACCAAAGTGTCAAACAACCAAAGTCTTGAAAATCTAAAAAAAGAACAAGTAGCAGTAGCAGTAGGCAGTAGCACACAAACACACACACTAAGTCTTGAAAATCTAAAAAAAGAACAAGTAGCAGTAGCACACAAACACACACACTAAGTCTTGACTGGACAGTGGTGGCAATGACAAATACAAAGTCTTGAATCTTGATCTTCTAATCCATGTCGGCAGCACTTGTGGTGGCATTATTGTTGATAGGACCAAGTAACGCTGTAAAAACAAGTAATAGCAGTTAATACCTATTAGTCTATATCTATTACTGCCAAACACAAGTAATAATGTAATATGTATATCAGTATATGTTTGTATGTTACCTTCTTCAAGTTCAACATCGTCATATGTATATCATTATTGTTAAGAACTCATACAACAATACACTTGATCAACTAATCCAGATTATCTACAACTTAAGAACTCATACAAGTCAACAATTAACCCATCAATCTAAGTTGTAAAAGATATCAAAACAAATTGATTAACAACAATTACTAACAGTCTAACACCCTAATTTCATTAACAATTACTAACATCCTAATTTCATTAACAATTACTAACACCCTAATTTCATTAACAAAAAGAAAAAGAATTACTCAAATTGATAATTCTAATAAACCCATTTCTCAAATTGTTCTAATCCACAACATTGCAAGTCCAAAGGCTGCAACTTTATTACTAAAACAACACCATTACCATCCAAAGATTAGCACTAGAAAGTGAATTAGGAACAACATATTACATAATCCAAAACAATAACACCATACAACAAATCTCTAACCTTTTCCTTCTCTTTCTCCACTCCCTTAGATAATCTGATTGATACTTAATCCAGTTCAGTTCCTTTGTTTTCCCTTTGTCTTACCTTGTGAAAGTGAAACCCTAAAATAATCAGACATAGCTTTCAAGATCATACGGATCAGACAGATTCATTTGGAATGATTAATTCATTCCAACAACAACAAAAAATTAAGAAAAAATCAGATACATTTGGAGAGAAAAAAACAAAAAAAATTCAGAAATTGAAAAAAAAAAATGACAGCCATATGCATATTCATATTTAAGTGTCTTTTGGTGCGAATCCAAAATAAGATTTCGAAGTCGCATGAACTAGATCAAAAGATTCAAAACTTCACAAAAGTAATGATTACACATCGAAGCTTTGTCTTGATTATTCACGAATCATCAAGGAAAACATGATTATAATGAAAGAGAGGTACACAAACAATAAGATGTAGAGTAGAAGAAACGTTAACCTAAATTGAAAAGAAAAATCAAAATCTGCAACATCTGATTACCTTTTAGTAAGAACTAAGACATAAACCAATAAAAACTACCAGCGAATACTCGAACAAAGTTTACGATTTATCAATCAACGAGACAGAGGAGTAATCCAAAAGAGTTCTTCACTTCTTGTCCTTCTCAGAGACAGAGGAGACGGAAGAAAAAAAAAAAGAAACGAAATTGAAAAGAGAAACCCTAGCCCTATAATGTTTGCTTATATACCACCCTTTAATCCAACGGCTATTACTGATTTATCATCCCCTAAATCTAACGGCTACTACTACTCGGTACAGACGGTACGGTTCGGCACGGGACTAGGTCAGGACCGTGTACCTTTACTTCCCTAGTCCCGGTTCCTATTTTTTGGACCGGTACCTGTACCCCGTTCCTCGGTTCGGTACAAAACCAGGTACGGTTCCACCGGTTCCGGGACGGTCCGGCTCGGTTCCTATGCACCCTTAATCTTGTCTTATACTCTTTTCGTCCAAAATAGTTGGTTTTAAATTTTGTCTCATAAATAGATGAGCTATCTTACTGATTAAGGGAATATTTAAAATTACTTTTTTAATTGTTTATTGGCACTATAATTGATTATGGCAAAATGTCTCAATCAAACAGGTAGATGGCTCCTTATTAACTCTTCCCTAATACCTACGGCAAATCATGCTATGCAAACTCAACTACTTCCTGCGCATGTTCATCAAAAAATGGACAAGATCGCAAGGAATTTCTTTTGGGGACATGACAAAAACCAGAGGAAAATGCACACGATAGGGAAAGAGAAGATCACTCTACCATGCAACAAAGGGGGATTGGGAATAAGAGCTACGAGGAATCACAATTTTGCACTGCTAGGGAAAAGAGTCTGGCAAATACATGTCAAGCCAGACACAATCTGCAACCGCATGTACATAGGGAAAAGTACTTACACCAGAAGTCGATCCTAACAGATACTCTTAAACCACCTCAATCAACCAGTCATGCTTGGAAAAACATTCACAAAGCTGTTGCTTTTGTGCGGGAGAATTACGCAATCCAAATTGGTGATGGACACTCCACCAGAATCAAAGAAAATTGGATGCATGCAAACACGGTAACACCAGCACCGACGGGAGATCTCTTGGTAAGCACCTTGATCGAACCTCACGCTTTCAATTGGAATATTCATCGTATTCTTCAAACCTTTCCACCTCATGTGGCCAACTCAATCAGATGCATACACCTACCAAATCCACCAATTCCAGACAAACCATTCTGGCCACATGCAAAAAATGGTCACTATACAGCCAAAAGAGGATATCAGGTACTATCCACCACATCTTCTCAGAGTACTGCTAATAATCAGCATCCAAATCATCCAACCTTTAATGTAGGAGACTACAAACTCATCTAGAAAGCGAGATGCCCGCAAAAAATTCGACTTTTCATATGGAAAGTCAGCCATGAAGGCCTACCAACCTTCAAAACCCTTCATAACAAACACATTACCAATACTGATATCTGCCCCCTGTGCCAACAACATCCGGAATCAGTTCAACATTGTTTGTTTGAATGTGCAAAGGCAAGACAAACATGGTGGCTAGTTTGTTCCCATCTCAATCAAATAGATGATATAAATAACCCCTATGGGAGATTGATAATGCCACTGTACCCGATCCAAAATATGGTTTCTCAAAGAAAGAACTAAACATCCCCCCTCCCCCCCTTCCCCCCCCCCCCCACACACACACACACACATCAATTTTTCAAGGGCACAACCAAGCTGGAAGGACTCGCAACACTACAACAATTCCTTTTAAAATACCATGCAACTTTATTGATTTCATGCAGTTCTCAGATAAAGAGGACGCTTTCACCGTTTGGTGTTATACACTATGGAACATTTGGATGGCCAGGAATGAACAAGTCTACAAACAAAAAATCCAGACGCCTCAACAAACCAGCCAAATAGCTATTCTACTCAGCCAAGAATACAAATGGGCATCTCAACACAAAATAACATCAACGATCGAAAGCCAGCAACAACAACAGAGAAACAACATCGCAAGAAGAACTACAAATATCATATGGGTTAAATGGAATCCACCGCCAGCACAATGGCCAAAGATCAACACAGATGGAGCGAGTAAATTAAGGCGCTCCAGGTGGACCTCCGGAAGTGGCGGGTGCGGGCTGGATCTGCAGAAACTCACATGGACAGGTGATAATGGCCATGGCGGCGCCAATTGGGATAACTACATCAATAGTGGCGGAAACTTGGGCTTTCCTTTTAGCCACAAGAATGGCGACTTCACAAAGATGGACGCATCATCTTTGAAACGGACTCAGCAACACTGTTAACTCTGCTGATCAAAGACAGTGAGGAAATACCATGGAGTGTTCATTCGATGATACAGGAAATACGAAACCATCTCCAACACATTGAAACCTACTCTATAATGCACGCATACAGAGAGACGAACCAAGCGGCAGATGGTCTGGCAAACCTGACAACCCAACCACAATTACAAATAGGAGAAAACATTCGCACTTGTATATGGGACAACTCTTGTCCGGAATTTCTAAATGTAATTGTAAGGAATGATGTTGTGGGTTTAACCTACCCCAGAACAGTTCATTGTTAATTATTAATAATAAGGACAGTTTTCTCAAAAAAAAATATAGAATTTGATAGTCATGTTTATATTCGTAACGTGTGTGTTTTAAAATGCTTTTCAACGGTATAAAGTTTACGAAAAACCGTGATATAGTTTAAGAGATAAATCATTTCTAAATTTTACTAATTATTATCCATAAGGGAATATAATTATAAGAAATACTTAAACATACTCCCTTTTCCTCCTTGCCTTAAGAATTGTGCAAACTACAACTAGCTCATCTAATTTGGGACGGAAGGAGTACTTTTTTTCCCCTTGTGAATAAGGATTAGGCTATTTAATGGTTGGTACTCGGCAAATATCCAACACAATGGTTTGGTACCCAACATTTACAAAAATTAAGGGTTGGTACCTGGATTGTTAGTTGACTGTTAAAATCTTCTTTTGACCAATATTTATTTTTCTTGAATTATCATTTATTTTTGAGTTTACAAATTTACCCCTCCTTGGTGACCTTATCTTCCTCCTCCTCTTCTTTTGTCGACCACACCTGTTAACATGTCCGCTTTGGAAGACCGGAAATATTTCAGGAATGAGATGAGCAGATTTGCTGGAGAACAGTTTAAATCGAATTGACATGAACAATGAAAATAGTTCAAATAAACAATGAAAACATCTTTCTCCAAACTTATCACAGGTGCAATATATCAAATTGAGATTTACAATCTAGAATTTCTGGAATTCTTTCACCCATTAAATTCCAAGCTTGAACAACAAATTCTGAAGCATCATGTTGCTAATGTTTTAATTGGTTGACATTTAGAACCAGTAAGGATCGAAAATTCGAACAATGGCGCAAATTGGTTACAAAGAGACAGAAACTTATAAGAATATATACATTCTTTAATTTCAAACCATTTCTTCTTCTCCTTGACTTCTATGTTGAACCAAACACAAATATCCATGATTGGCTCTGCAATCACAATAAGAGTTTTTGTTAGAGCATAGCTCGGTTGAACCCACCAAGAGTTGGTATGTCAAGTTTGGTTGTCATATTTTAGTGAACCAAAACTCATTTAAAGAGTCGCTTGATTATGTATTAGAGTCAACTTCGTATAGGTTGGCTTGAAAGTATTAGGATATGAGACATTACAAGTATTACGTGAAGACTTGAATAATGTGAAGAAGTACGGAGCTACAACGACAACATCATCCTTCCACTTGAGGTTAGTAATATTTGACTTGAACTGTTTCATTCCCTAATGTATCTTTCAAGTCGTGCATATTGAAAACATAACTGTGAAGCTATGAATGATTATACTCTAGTTAGACGTAGTATTAAGGAATACAATACGAAGTATAACGCTTATCTTTTGAACTTCGTATATAAGACATCGACATAATCATTTGAATGCTATTGTGATTATGTATGGGTATGAGGTGAAGATTTCATCATAGGAAACAATGTTTTACATTCGTTTAAAGGAAGTAAATTCATGAACTTGTTTTGTGAGTCGAAAGGGAAATCGCTAGGCTTATTGGTATTGTTATTCATTGCATATCGTTTGAACTACCAATATGTGTGATTAGTATAACCGCCCATGACTTGCTTATGTTCTTGGTAAAACTATTCACAAGGCCTGACTTTTGTATTGGTATGACTTTTATTAGTGAAACCGATCTTAAGTAATCACCTGAGATGGTATGATCGATTTAGTGTTATTGGTATGACCAACTCTAGGCAAAGGGGAAACGATCCTAGTAAGAGGTGCAACCGATCACAAGATGGGAATCGATCCTTGTAAGAAGTGCAGCAAGTTTCTAGTTATTGGGAACTAATCCCATGAACATGTGCAACACGTTTTTAGACATTGGGAACTGATCCTATGGACATGTGCAACAAATACAAGTTAGATACCATATATATGTGGGAACCGATCCCAGTACCTAGTCAACCGAATTTTGGAAAGCTAGCGTGACTAATTCCAGTACCCACGTGGAGGTAGAACCGAAACTTGTTTTGGTAGAACCGTGAAACCCATGATTGGTGATTTGATAGGATAAATCACATAGTTCTTGGAAAACAGATGAACCAATTCTAAACTCGTTTTGGAAGTGTGGCAAATCGATTCCAAGATTGTAAGTATGAAAGAGGACTTACAAAGTAAAGATGTCGACATACTTTGAACATATGCAGTAACGCTTATTTTTTTCTTGTTCAAAGATATTCCTTAATAGCTAAAGGAGAATCCCGGATCGAAAATAAATTGAGAATCTTTTAATTAAGGCTTTTAATTTGATATTTGGAAAATAAAAATTAGTAATGTGCATTTACTAGTTGGAGATTTTCTAAGAGATTTCGGTCAATATTTGGACAAAGCATTTCCAGGATTTATGGAAACAAAATTTGGAAATATATTGCATATCTTGAGAATATTTTCGGTTTTGGAAATTCCTTAGTGTCCAAACTTCCTTGGTATATAAATATCAAAGTTTGCATTTCGAGCAAACTAATCCTCGAGCCCATTAACTACCTAGTTGTTGTTATTCTTGCGGTGGAGCCGCCTATTCGGAGAGGAAAGTAACATAATTAGGCGAAATCTCTTACGGCCGCTCGGTTTAAAGACTTCTTTGGGATTGAGAAGCTCTATTAATACCGTTGGTGGGAAACTAGATAATTGCGGTTTATTATTAGTTTTCGATTGATTTGATTAACTAACGGTTGTTGAACTTTGATTGCACATAGCTTTTTTATGCTTGAGAATCTTCTCTTCTGATATAAGATTCACTCAAACTAGATCGAAGTTTCGATGGGGATCTTTAGACTGTTTGTAGATCTAAAGACGTCTTGTGATAATCCATTGTTAACAGACTCCGTTCTGTGTGTGATTGATCATAAGAGATTCAAGTTGATTGTGTGCAGGTGTTTATTGAAGATCTAAGAAGATTTGAAGACGAAGAAGATTTCTGATTTGGGTTCATAATATTTGGTGTGCACAATACTTGTTTCGGTTAAAGAGGATCCAACTATAATCGGTTTATCCTTTTGGTAGATTGGATTGATTAGTTAAGTAGATCGACATCAATACAATTCTTTGTGATTAAAAGTATTCATTGCAAAATATTGACAATTACTTTCGTAGTTGTTATTAGATAGATCTAAGAACCCGACAAAGGAGTTTATTGGGATAAACGGAAGAGCCTTTTGTCGAACTCATATCACTTGGTTGAAAAGAGTTGTTACCAAACAAATTTGTTGTTCCTTTACTGTTTGGAATACAAACCAAAGGAATTGTTACAAGTGCGTGACTTATTGCAAGTTGGAGGCGCAGGGATACAGACGGAACTAGGTGAACTATAGGTTTAGTTGCTTGGTCTCAATTATACGAAGTTGGTTTGATTTTGTATAGCGGCTTAATCCACGAGTATTCACTGGACAAGGTCCCGGTTTTTCTGCATTTGCGGTTTCCTCATTAACAAAATCTTGTTGTGTCATTTACTTTTATTTTACGCAATTATAATTGTTGTTATTATAATTTAAAGTAAATTACACAAACGTTAATTCCTATTTACTTGATAGTAATCCTATTGTATTTGGTTAAGTCTGAACCATTTATCAAGTAAACATACTTTGTTGTTGTATTGTCTCAATCTCGTATCCATAGACGATCACACGAAGTGTGAACCGATTAGTTATATTGTCTCGACTCGGTCTATAGACAATCACTTTCGGAGAAAGGACTTATATGTGGAAAAGTTTTAGATTGAGGTATATTTGGGTACCCTCATCTTTTCAATTGGTATTAGAGCAGGCAAGCACGAAAAGATCTAACAATCTGTGTTTGGTGCGATCCAACCTATAAGAAAGTTAATCTAATAGTTGATTCAGTTAACGTAGAGCAAGAAGATGATATACTTCGGAAAGGATGTTTGTTTTCGAAACCTGATAAACAGCTCAGCACTGTTAGTTCACTAGTGGAACACAACTCAGGAAATATTAATCATGATGAGTTAATAAGAAAACAAATTGTTGTGACAAACAAGTCAGATTCAGATGATAGTGATGAGATTAAATTTTTCATAAAGCTTGCTGAAAAATATAATCTAAAGGATAATATATATTATCCATCTGCCGAAAAGATCGTCAGAGAATCTTTGATTCATGAAGATGTTGAATCTAAAGGACTTGAATTTATTCAAGCCAAAAGTGGTATGTTAGTTAAAACAAGGATATGTGATTCTAATCTCCAGAATTTCTTAACTAATATATACAACATCGTGATTCTAATAGTCTAACCACTTACAAGAATCAAAATAGATGTGTTTTAAAGGGTAATCCTTTGACTAGTATCCGGTCAAGATCATCTGACGATGATTATCTCTTAAACAGAGATAAATATCAACTCAAGTATACAAAAACAAATGATTTCAGATCATGTTGTTTTGTTGTTGATCAACTGTCTGAAATAGAATCCAGGAAAAAATCTCATCAAATGATGTTGTCATATTCCAAGGAATTCCCGGGTCGATATAAGAGTTCTGGTTATTTCACAACTCAAAAAACTTCAAGTCATGCTTATGATCATGTTCATCGAACTGATCATTCTGTTAAATCAGTTCACTTCAGTTGTGACACAGTGAAAGAAGTTTATTCTTGGAAGAATCCCAAAAGGAAATATTTTCAAAAATATCATAATGGATCATGTTCCATAAATTCTGAGCTATCACTAGCTCACTCCAACAACTGATGTTGGCATTCGGAATTTCCCTAGATGTGCTCTATTCAAATAAAAGGGAAGTTCTTAAAAGGAGCACTAGAATATGAAGAAAGTATAATATTATACTCATGAATATCTAAAGTGTTTTTCTATACTTGGAATATCTTTTCTATTTTTAGAAAAATACTTTCGATCTTTGGAAAGTCCATGAGAAAATTTGGGAAAAAATATTTTCAGATCATATAGGTCATACGTTCGGAAAAACTCTTATGTTGTTTCCGAAAGTGTATATTTTCACAAATAATATACCTTGATTAGGTATCTCAATCTTGGAAGCCAAGTTTGATTCGTTATATAAACCATCTATAGGATCGATACTTCTTATGTTGTTTTGTCTGTGGTCAAAGATGGGTGAAAATACTATTGACGTTGAATCTCAACCACGAAAACTTGAAACCTTTCAAGTTGAGCTCAAATGCTATTTCTCAAAATAACATAAAAAGAATCATATTTCTTTTGAACTTATGCTTATGTTAAGGGGAGATTTTGAAGTTGCTCGTGAACTTATGGAAACTATTGTTTCGAATGAAAAGCTGATTGAGTCAAAACTCTTAAAGTTGACCGTGGAAGTAAATCTCTTGAAAAAGAGACTCAATCATCTGAAAGAAAAGAGAAGACTCAAAATTCAGAACACTGAGGAATCTTCAATGAATAATGAGAGTACTTCTAAAGATTAAGTTATATGTTGTAATCTTAATCCAGATAATATACATCAGTTTTTGATTTCTTTCAATAATTGTATTAGGTTATTATGAATAAAACTGTCTTTTTATGAATAAAATTATTGGTTTATAAATTTTCTTGTGATAGTTTTTGGTTTACATAGCATGTGCTTGAATGCTTTATCTTATTGCTATGTATGTTTATGGGATGTTTGATTTCGGTTTCATAACCTTAATATTCGATCTCATGTGTGAACCCTTATGGTTTGGGTGACTTTTTGGTTTAGCAGGATTAAGTTCTAGCCCATGTTGGTAGGCTTTATCAAAGGATCATGAGGGGTTCTGATTGAAACAATATGTGAAAAAGTCACAATATGTTGAATCATTTGGTTTAGCATAAAAGCATATGTGTTTCGGGGTTTTTAACTTTTGCTTGCAATAATTAAAACCGGTTTTCAACCTTTCTCTGGTAAAGGTTGGTTGTTGTTGTTCTTTTGTCTTGCATAAGGATGACAACATAATGATATTTCGGTATCAATTCTCCCTGGAAAGAAGATGCAAACATATTGGAGAAGAGGATGCAAAATTTGAGGTATCAACTTTGTTAGTTAATTGTTTTCCTGTTTAAGAAAAGCCTGAGTTTATTGCGTATATTTATTGCTTTTGCTTAACAAAATTTCGATACAATTGATGTTTTATTCCATTATTTGTGTATGGATGTGTGTGTGATTCAATTGTTTCTGGTTAAGAAAAACTATTGTTATCTTGCTTTATTGTTCGGTATCAATCGTTTAGGCTTACAAAATTTCGGTGCAAATGCGGTGCTTTAATGTCTATGTTGTTTCAATTGCTTCCGGTTGAGGTAAATAATTATACAAGTTGATTTATTTGGTTTGTATGAATTGTTTATGGCTTAACAAAATAAAAGGTTTTCGAGATAAATTGTTTAGTCCAATTTGATTCAGGATAAGAGAAACTAAGTTAATTCTGATCTTAGTTAGACTTATCAAAGTGGAGGTTTCAGTTATTCAAGTCTAATTGAATACCTTAACAAGAAATGCTAGTTAACTAACCTAGTACTTGTCTTGTTTAAAAGTGAAAGGTCTAAGTTATATGGATAATTAGAACCTGATGAGAAAAATAGAGTTATCTTTATTTTGGTCTTATCGAACAAGCGATTGTATTTGTGCAATCGGTTTAGCAAAGGAACTAAGGTGCTTAGTCGATTTTTGGTTTGCTAAACTATTAGGGAAAATTACTTCGAGTAATTGTTTCCTTGGTAACATATCAAAACAAAATTACTTAGTAGTTTCGGTTTTGATATTGATTATCAAAAATGGTGTGTGGAACCCTCGTGCTTAACTCTGATAGTTTGCAAGTCCTGTGAGATTTGTAAGATCCTTTCGGTTTGTCTTTTATTTGCTCGTACCTTTGTCATTTTGTGACAAAAAGGGGGAGAAATATATGGAGTAAACAAGTGATATTGGTATTGATTTATATTTATTGATATCACTAAGGGAAAGGACAATGGTGCTTAAATGTTTTATCTAACGAAAGAGTAAAGCATAGATTAAGGGTGAGTAGCATATCATATGATACTGGAAATAACAAAGACGTGCGGATTGAAAATCTACCTATCTTACCTTTAGGGGGAGTATTAGCTTTGTTATTATAATGTCAACAACGACATTTATGGATTGAATGTATACAGGTTATTGTGTTTTTGAATTTGGGAAACAAGCGTATGTGTAATGAATTCTTGTAATTTGTTTATCCATATGATGTATGAGTTTTGTCACTAAAATTGACAAAGGGGGAGATTGTTAGAGCATAGCTCGGTTGAACCCACCAAGCGTTGGTATGTCAAGTTTGGTTGTCATATTTTAGTGAACCAAAACTCATTTAAAGAGTCGCTTGATTATGTACTAGAGTCAACTTCGTATAGGTTAGATTGAAATTATTAGGATATGAGTCATTACAAGTATTACGTGAAGACTTGAAGAATGTGAAGAAGTACGGAGCTACAACGATAACATCATCCTTCCACTTGAGGTTAGTAATATTTGACTTGAACTGTTTCATTCCCTAACGTATGTTTCAAGTCTTGCATATTGAAAACATAACTGCGGAGCTATGAATGATTATACTCTAGGTAGACATAGTATTAAGGAATATAATACGAAGTATAATGCTTATCTTTTGAACTTCGTATATAAGACATCGACATAATCGTTTGAATGCTATTGTGATTATGTATGGGTATAAGGTAAAGATTTCATCTTAGGAAATGTTTTACATTCGTTTAAAGGAAGTAAATTCATTAACTTGTTTTGTGAATCGAAGGGGAAATCGCTAGGCTTATTGGTATTGTTATTCATTGCATATCTTTTGAACTACCAATATGTGTGATTAGTATAACCGCTCATGACTTGCTTATGTTCTTGGTAAAACTATTCACAAGGCCTGACTTTTGTATTGGTATGACTTTTATTAGTGAAACCGATTTTAAGTAATCACCTGACATGGTATGATCGATTTAGTGTTATTGGTATGACCAACTCTAGGCAAAGGGGAAACGATCCTAGTAAGAGGTGCAACCGATCACAAGATGGGAATCGATCCTTGTAAGAAGTGCATCAAGTTTCTAGTTATTGGGAACTGATCCTATGAACATGTGCAACACGTTTTTAAACATTGGCAACCGATCCTATGGACATGTGCAACAAATACAAGTTAGATACCATATATATGTGGGAACCGATCCTAGTACCTAGTCAACCGAATTTTGGAAAGCTAGCGTGACTAATTCCAGTACCCACATGGAGGTAGAACCGAAACTTGTTTTGGTAGAACCGTGAAACCCATGATTGGTGATTTGATAGGATAAATCACATAGTTCTTGGAAAACAGATGAACCAATTCTAAACTCGTTTTGGAAGTGTGGAAAATCGATTCCAAGATTGTAAGTATGAAAGAGGACTTACAAAGTAAAGATGTCGACATACTTTGAACATGTGCAGTAACGCTTATTTTTTATTGTTCAAAGATATTCCTTAATAGCTAAAGGATAATCCTAGATCGAAAATAAATTGAGAATCTTTTAATTAAGGCTTTTAATTTGATATTTGGAAAATAAAAATTAGTAATGTGCATTTACTAGTTGGAGATTTTCTAAGAGATTTCGGTCAATATTTGGACAAAGCATTTCCAGGATTTATGGAAACAAAATTTGGAAATATATTGCATATCTTGAGAATATTTTCGGTTTTGGAAATTCCTTAGTGTCCAAACTTCCTTGGTATATAAATATCAAAGTTTGCATTTCGAGCAAACTAATCCTCAGAGCCAGCAAAACTACCTAGTTGTGTTGTTACTGGTGGAGCCGCCTATTCGGAGAGGAAAGTAACATAATTAGGCGAAATCTCTTACGGTCGCTCGGTTTAAAGACTTCTTTGGGATTGAGAAGCTCTATTAATACTAGTTGGTGGGAAACTAGATAATTGTGGTTTATTATTAGTTTTCGATTGATTTGATTAACTAACGGTTGTTGAACTTTGATTGCACATAGTTTTTTATGCTTGAGAATCTTCTCTTCCGATATAAGATTCACTCAAACTAGATCGAAGTTTCGATGGGGATCTTTAGGACTTGTTTGTAGATCTAAAGGCGTCTTGTGATAATCCATTGTTAACATACTCCGTTACGTGTGTGATTGATCACAAGAGATTCAAGTTGATTGTGTGCAGGTGTTTATTGAAGATCTAAGAAGATTTGGAGACGAAGAAGATTTCTGATTTGGGTTCATAATCTTTGGTGTGCACAATACTTGTTTCGGGTAAAGAGGATCCAACTATAATCGGTTTATCCTTTTGGTAGATTGGATTGATTAGTTGAGTAGATCGGCATCAATATAATTCTTTGTGATTAAAAGTATTGATTGCAAAATCTTGGCAATTACTTTGGTAGTTGTTATTAGATAGATCTAGACTGTTTGTAGATCTAAAGACGTCTTATGATAATCCATTGTTAACATACTCCGTTCTGTGTGTGATTGATCACAAGAGATTCAAGTTGATTGTGTGCAGGTGTTTATTGAAGATCTAAGAAGATTTGGAGACGAAGAAGATTTCTGATTTGGGTTCATAATCTTTGGTGTGCACAATACTTGTTTCGGGTAAAGAGGATCCAACTATAATCGGTTTATCCTTTTGGTAGATTGGATTGATTAGTTGAGTAGATCGGCATTAATATAATTCTTTGTGATTAAAAGTATTGATTGCAAAATCTTGACAATTACTTTGGTAGTTGTTATTAGATAGATCTAAGGACCTGACAAAGGAGTTTATTGGGATAAATGGAAGAGCCGTTTGTCGAACTCATATCACTTGGTTGAAAAGAGTTGTTACCGAACAGATTTGTTGCTCCTTTACTGTTTGGAATACAAACCAAAGGAATTGTTCCAAGTGCGTGACTTATTGCAAGTTGGAGGCACAGGGATACAGACAGAACTAGGTGAACTATAGGTTTAGTTGCTTGGTCTCAACTATACGAAGTTGGTTTGATTTTGTATAGCGGCTTAATCACGAGTATTCAATTGGACAAGGTCCGGGGTTTTTACGCATTTGCGGTTTCCTCGTTAACAAAATCTTGTTTTGTCATTTACTTTTATTTTCCGCAATTATAATTGTTGTTATTATAATTTAAAGTAAATTACACAAACGTTAATTCCTATTTACTTGATAGTAATCCTATTGTGTTTGGTTAAGTCCGAACCATTTATCAAGTAAACATACTTCGTTGTTGTATTATCTCGATCTCGTATCCATAGACGATCACACGAAGTGTGAACCGATTAGTTGTATTGTCTCGACTCGGTCTATAGACAATCACTTTCGGAGAAAGGACTTATAGGTGAAAAAGTTTTAGATTGAGGTATATTTGGGTACCCTCGTCTTTTCAGTTTTTAATAGTAATAGTAAGGATGAAAGAAAACAGATCTGGATTTATAACACACTGATTACATATATGTGTTGTTAAAGATCAGTTCAAAGGAAAAAAAAACACCCTGCCGGGTTTGCGGTGGTGGAAATGGCGATGTTTTTTTTTTTTTTTGAAGCAATGGTGATATTAATAGGAACACGAAAAGATAAGGTGTGCTTAAGAGTTTATTTAGAACTTTTTTTTTTGATTGTTGGATTAAAAGTACTAATTTTTCTGACCATCGGATTAAAGGGTTTTTTTGGAAATTTTAAATTAATTCTTTTATTATTAAAATTAATTGTTCATTTTTTAAGTTAAGGGTTAGATTTGAGAGTCTTTGACGGTTCAGGTACCAACCCTTAATTTTTTAAATGTTGGATACCAAACCAATGTGTTGGACATTTGTCGAATACCAACCATTAAATAGCCCATAAGGATTTCATTAGTAGCTAAGGGAACTGCCACTACATTGTCTGTTCTAGGAAAAAAATAGAAACCCGAAAAGTTGTTACAGGATTTTGCTATCTTTTCAGCTTCCTCCAAAATATTTCTGCTTCTCCACGAGACTTTTGAATATTTACCATTGAGATGATTAAAAAGGTTTTCATAGTCACGTTTTATGCTAAAATGATGGATGTTCTTTTATTTTGCCTCATTAGGCTGCTTGAAGAATGCCTACGCTTTTGCTTCTTGTGGTTTAGAGCTTGTGGATGGTCCCGCTTTTCCTCCTCCGACTTCACATGTATCATTTCTTAAGATTAAAGCAAAACTAGAGAAGTATAATTCTGAAATTCATGTTGCATCTACATTAATCTTGAGGCAGTGAGTTGCTGGGACAGTTCATGGGACTTTTTGATTTTTCGGAGTTTTATTATTGTCCTTATGTATAAAAGTTTTCCTAGACCAATATGAGATATGTTTCTAGATTTCTATTGATAGCTGGAAAGCTGTTTTTGATTTTTCCTCAAAAACTCTGTTACATCTTTCCTTCCAAATAAGCCACATTTTAGTTAGAAATATTTCTATTGATATCAGTTGATTTGTGTTATGAAACCCTTGTTTACAAAGATTAAGAATACAGACTGTTGGATCAAATTGGATTCTAATGGGGTTAGGTCCTTATTCCCAAACTAATTTTGCATACATGCAGTGAAAGAGTAGATGTTTTGTTGTTTCTAGTTCTTCTCCACACATTGGACAAGAAGGATTAATGTCTTTTACTTTTCCATATAGTTTTGTATTAGTGTCTAAAGCATTCTGGATGTATTTCCAAAAGAAAACTTTTATTTTTTGAGAGATGTTTAGTTTCCACAAGGTTTTCCAAAAGTATTCAGGAAGAGATGGACTAACCACTTTTGTACCTACTTCATTAAGCTTATCATACATTGATTTGATTGAATGATTTCTTGATTTTATTAAAGTCCATATAAGCTTGTCTTTCTTTTGTTTATTGGATTTGTCTAAGAATAAGTATATTCTACAGATCAAAGAAGCTATGTCGGCGGGAAAATGAGAGTTTACTAGAGAAAAAATCCACTTTTTGGTGACAGGGTCAATAACATCTGCCACAAGTGTTTTAGAATCATTACTTAGATTTCAATACTGCATTAGGTTACCATTTAGGCTTGTGATCCAGTTGTCTTCCCAAACATTGATATCTAGATCATTCCCTACCTCCCAAATCTTGTACTTATTAATAAGCTCTAGGCCTCTACACAAACATTTCCAAGTCCGGGATCCTTTATCTGGTGGTTTGGCTTTTAATGAACTTTTCTTTTTAAAATATAAATAGGTTTTAAAGTTTTAGCCCAAAGTGAGTTGGGTTCCTGTACTAATCTCCAAGCTACCTTTGTAATCACATCTAAGTTGAACTTTCTAGCATCTCTAAAATCCAAGCCTCCTGAGTCCTGAATACATAGGTTTACGGAGGCTTGTCCATGCTTTAGGATAAAATCCCATAGAGCCTGTATTTTTTCCCCACCAGAAGTCTCGTTGTATGAAATGAATCCTATTAGTGATTTTCTTTGGCAAAATGAAACATCCCATATGGCACGAAGGTATACTAGCTAGTACTGACTTATTAAGGGTCATTCTACTTGATTGTGGTAATACTTTGCCTTTACATCCTTGTGATTTCGTCTCCTTCTTATCTAATATTGGGCCGAAAGTTTTTATTTTAGATTTATCTATGAAAAAAGGCGCTCCTAGATAGGGATCTTTTAGATTAATATGTAGTTTTGACATTATTCTCTGATGCTGTGGCTGAACTTTTTTACTGAAAAAGACACCTGATTTTTCAAAGTTTATTAGTTGTCCTGAAGCTTTACTGAAAATATCTATAGTGGACATGAAGTTCTTAGAATCTACCAAGTCTGCTTTAAAAAACAATTAGCAGGCATCAACGAAGATAAGGTGAGAGATGTGTTCACTATTTGGTGTTATTTTAACACCATGAAACAATTTATCATGTTCTTGAGCTAAAAGAAGTCTAAAAAAAAAAAGAAAAATCCACGCAGATTATGAATATATAAGGAGATAGGGGGTCTCCCTGTCTTAGTTCTTTTGAGGGTTTAAAGAGACTCCCGGAATACCATTTAGCAAAACCCCCATATAGGTAGTAAAAATGCATTGTTGTATAAGATCACAAACCCCTTGAGAAAAACCAAAGGAACTTAAGGCTCTAAGTAAGAAATTTCAATTAACCATGTCGAAAGCTTTGGACATATCTATTTTTTATTCTTAAACCACCTATTTTGGCTTTCTTTTTCTTGAAGGAGTGAATTATTTCGTGGGCTACAATAATATTGTCCGAAATTTGTCTGGAGAATATAAAGGCTGACTGGAACGGTGATATAAGTTTGTCTAAAAAGGGTTTGATTCTGTTAGCTATGATCTTTGCAATCATTTTATATGTAGTGTTACAAAGTCCTATATGTCTAAACTGGCTGGGGGTTTTAGGTTGTTTAACCTTAGGTATCAAGAACACATGTGTTTTATTAATTTTCTTATTCATTATTTTTGTTTCAAATTGTTTTTGAATTGTTAACACTAATTTTTGGACCTCCAGTTTCCAGTTGCTTTTAAAGAAATTGGTTGGAAAGCCATCGGATTTGGGGATTTATTTGGTAGGAATGGCCACTATACTCATATTATCCTGATCAGAGATAGAAAGGAAGATCTATTTTGAAAAATTTGGTCACGAAGAGAAAGAGAGTTTGGCCGTATCACAAGTCTGGTGATGTAATAGTTAAAAGTGTTTACAGTAAATTGTTTTCATCCCAGCAGCAATCCCTTGTCATAGACAAGGATTGGAGATTCGTTTGGAATCTCCGATGCCCTCAAAAACTGAGAAGTTTTATTTGGTTGTTTGTGAGTAATAATTTAAATGTCAAGGAAATACTTTCTAGAAGGCATATAATGGAGGATCCTGTGTGCTCTGTGTGTGGTAATGATTTGGAGTATAACTTTCATTTTTAACGTGTGGAATTTAGTGGCTAACTATTAGGGAATACAGGTGCACTTGGAACCCTATAGTCCTGCTTGGTTTAAGAAAATGTGTATGCAAAACTTGAGTCATTCTGATCTTACCTGGCCTTGTTTAATTGTTCATATCTTATGGCATACATATGGCTGGCCAGAAATGCTTTTATTTTGAAAACAAGAAAGTTGTGTGTAGGAATATCTTTAACTCGGCCGTCAGAGATAATAGACGGTATCTATATACTACTAAGAACGTGACCGCTGGAAGTCTGAAAATGGTTGAAAATATTCATGTTAAATGGAGCTGCCTATGAAGGAATTTGTTAAAATTAATACAAATGGTGCCTCTAATTAAACGATTTTGCTGGAATGGGAGGTGTTATTAGAAATGATACTGGAGGTTTTGAAGCAGGATTTGCAAGACATCTCTAGATTCTCTACCTCAACGGCAACAAATGGCGCATCTCAGAGCCATTAAGGAAGGTCTCATGATAGCCATAAGACTTGGATTTCGAAAAGTGGCAATTGAATGCAACTCAGTGTATGTTGTTCAAAATGCTGCAACGGTGAGGTTGATCCTTGTTAATTAATCGGTGAGGTTGATCCTTGTTAGTATTAATCTATTGTAATGGATCTTAAAGATATTTCTGTGTTTTTTTGAAAAGAACGTGGGATGGGGGATACTTATACTAGATTACCGCAATGCGGTGGGGGGCGGCCGAAGTTTGGGAGTACGGTGGAGGATGGGTTTTTGTGACATTTTTGTAACAGCACTTTTAACAATATTTGTAACAGTAGTTTAATAACATTTATAAGTGTAACATTTATGTGATACTTATTTTGTCACTTTGACGTGGGAGTTGGTTTCACCAAAGTAGGGAAGTGCTCATATATCCAAACCTATCACAAACACAAAGTTTAGTAAGAATCAAACATTACAAGCATTTGGCAAATATAAATGATTTAGACAATAAATTACCTGGAAGAGACATATGTTTCCGTTAACTTCGCAAAGTGAGTGCCCTTGAAGCCTTTGTCAACTCATTGTTCAAGAATACCAGGCGACCACACCATTCCCAAGAATACTCATGCATCTTATCTAAGGGATCCAATAGTTGCAAATAACTGGCGTCGACCAAGCTTCGAATCAATCGGGAAGATGGCATCTGCCCGGGACGCGTAGCAAATAAGCCGACGCCAGAAGCATTGATTCGCACGGGGTTCACCCTTCCTTCCACATCAAAGATTTTCTTGGTCCCGCATAATGTATCCTCGGCTTCTTCGGGGATTAAACTTCTTGCTAGATTACCATCCTTCATCGCAAGCATAGACTCGTCTTAATCTCGATCCCAACCGAACAAAGTGTTGGTCAATTTGAAGATATCCTCCCAAGAAATGTTGTTATCGAAGCCTCCTTGATCGCTTTTCCCTCAACCTCGAGGCTGGGAATTTGATGAGCATCGTCGGGAGTTATCGCCATCTCACTTAGAATGGGAATAACATTGCACGGCCTCTCTCAGAAAGAACCTCTCACGAGAATGCGGATACGGTAACTCTATCATACTCAACATTCGAACTCTCCACCGCAGAGGCAACAACCCTGGAGTTCTTGACAATCACTTTCACCTCCTCACATTCATCCTCAAGATCCCAAGTCTAGTCACTCAACATTAACTTGGCGCCTCATGAGACGGATAGCATGCTTGTGATCCTAAATACCAAAAACACAAAATGAAAAGAAATACAAATACTTGACACAAATTTAAGATAGTTACACACTTAAATGAAAAACAAAGACTGGATTGAGATTACTTACGATAGTATTTTGGATTTCACATGCCCACAGTCTTTGTATCCAAAAAGAACACGTCCACCATCTTCTCGGGTCCCCAAAGCTCGTTTGGTTTCAATTTAATCTTCAATTGAGGAAGGCATGTGGGAATTAGCTGGTTTAGTGATAACCCTTTTCTTCTTCCCGGTTGCTAGTACTTGCGGCTTGGGTTTGTTCCCAACTTCTTCTTCTTCTTCTTCTTCCACTGCCTCTTCAACAATTTCATCTTCTACCCTTACCTTTATCTCCATTACCATCATCATCATCATCATTACCTCCTCCAACATTAGGCATGTCTTGATCACCATCATCATCATCATCATTGTTCCCTCCTCCGGAGTCGAGTTCTTTCATCAACATCATCATCCTCACCTCTTCTACCGGATGGAATTGATTGGTCTTCATCCGGAGTCTCGTCCGAATCACCGGTTCGATGGTGGTTGATAATCATCATTCTAAGACACGGATCTTTGTCGTTCCCGCCACAACGTATGCCCCTCGATGTCTTGAAGTCAAGAGTTTGTCACCAACACGAGGAGGTCTTGAAGGAGGACTAAGAGCTTTCAGAGCTTTCTTGTTTGCCTTTTGCAACCTGAACAAGAACAATTAAGAAAAAATAAATAAATCGGAAGTCTCAACATATATAACCATTCCGGCGGACTAAGGTCGGAAGGGTTGATATCTAAACATCAAGCCGGCTAAACAAGGGGCCTGGAGGGTTTTATTCCAATAACCTGCAGGCTTTTAACAACTATGGTCACGGTTTTCAACTACAAACGCCGGCAACGTATATAATAAAAACAACACGCTAACATAACGCGTTGTATTATTTAGATACCATTCCGACATTTATCATTCAAGGCATCGGGAGACGCTAAAAACTGAAATCCGTAGGCAAGTTTAAAATTTTTAACCAACCCTGGCTTAAAAATAAAATTTTCGCCGCAAGATTATAGGTTGAATAACATCCTCACCCACTGTGAAAGCAACATAATAACTAAACCGCTGGGCATGATATTCAACCAACGAGCATCCCCGCGGAACACTAAATATGAAATCCCTACGGTCGTCGTGAAACAAACACATTGCGTGAAATAACTAAGAAATTCAAATATTCGATTTTTCGACCTAATTTGACATGCAAACATGAAATCGAAGTACTAGAGTGAGTTTAAGTAGGCCCTTACTTTCTTAATCGCACCATTTCTTCGTTTTGAGCGGGTTCAATCTCTTCTTCTTCGACGGTTTTTTCTTCTCTTTTTGTTGAACTAATTTTTGCAATTTCGGGGTTGTATTGATTGGGTTTGCGATTGGCGCCTTTCATACGAGTTCCCTTACGCTGTGGTGGTTCCATTGTTGAAGATTACTCGGAGTTTTGAATCGACGATGTTAACGAATTAATCGGCGAGTTTTGGTGGTGGTGGTGGGGGAGAGCCAGGTGTGGTTGGTTATGGAAGAGAAGAAGAGAAGAAGGAAGATGAAAATAAAAAACCGATTATGGTAATAGAATTATAAAGGTCAAGGGTAGTTATTTTGTAACGGTTTTGTAACAATTTATTAATAACAACGGAAGCTTTAGAGCCTGTGGCTGAATTTGTTGGTAATCAACGGTCACAATTAAAATTAAAAGTATAAGTGACGGTTTTTTTGCCATTTTCACGCCGCAATTACCGTCAATCGGCTCGACTTCCGATCATTTTGATTGTGCCTAACCACATCCAGGATTGATGACTCTCCGATTGCCGACCCAAGTTCGTGGAAAAAAGACCAATTGGCGTTCAATTTTTGCGATTAAAAATTAAAAAAAAAAAACGTTGCGTGCAATTGCATTTTCGGTCGTCCAATTAATTGGGGGATATACATTACTTTCCTCAACCAATAGTGTTTGCTAAGGGGTGTTTTCGGGGGGCAAAAATAATAAAATACCTTCCCTCAAAATAAAAATCTAAAAACTTAAATTCAACAAACAAAAATCATATCCCCCATTTTCATCTTCACTGACTGCATTCTCGTTAGGGTTAGCGCTTTGAAACCTAAATATTCTTCACTTTGAAAACGATTTTTTTTTTTACATTCGGAAGTGATGAAGACCATGCCGGTAGTGATGAAGACCATGTCGGAAATAATTTTTTTTACATCGCCGGAAGTGATGAAGACCATGCTGGAATTGATGAAGACCATGCCGAAAAATGGTGCTGGCATGCTTGGTAACTAACATTCAATGCCGTAACTAAATGCCGGCATGCTCGATAGAAATCTATCAATGCCGATAGTCAAGTGAAAAAAAATTCAATTTTCTGGATACTTTACATCATGTGTCGGCAAAGAAATTTAAGCAACATACTATGCCGTTAGCAGTACCGGCATGCTCGAGAATTAACTGACTGTGCCGGCAGTGGACTGATTAAAACCAGAAAAATTTCAAAACGGAATAGGTTTTGAATTTCAAAACCAAAAAAAAAATTCTACGAGACGCTGTGTCGCACTCTGCTAGGAAGCGGTGCCCATAGTTCGAACACAGCCGGGAGGGGCTACGCCCCACGGACCCCCCGGATAGCGGCAAACATTTTTGAAAATTTCCAACAAATGCCGGCATGGATAGACGACCGACAACAACGCCGGCACAATATGTTGGTTGAATATTCCCTGGTACGTGAAAATATGGTGCGCCGACATTGATATAACTGTGAATACCATGCCGGTTTAGGTTGTTCCGGCATAGTATTCATAGTTATGTCAATGCCGGCAGGATGTTTTGAAGGTGCAACCATGGTGAATTCAAAATTACATCTGGAGAAGATTCAACATAAAAGACATATTTATTGCTAACGTGAAGACTCGGAAACATCTCTTTAGTCACTATGGTCATCTCAAAGCAAACCCCAGTAAGGACAACCATATTAATGGCCCAATGAAATATATACGTTGATCAAATCTGTAAAATAACTTATCTTCCGATGAATAGAAAGAACCAATTATACTTACTAGAGAACCGTAGCAGAGAATAATTTTCTGAGTGTTGAAATAACTATGTTTCGCTACTTCTTTACTCCTGCTTTACTAATAACAGTAGCTGTTGCTTTTAATTCTTCTAGTGGTAGCCCAGAGCCTACACAATCTCTGCATTTCCTGTCCACCCATCCTCCTATGTCATGCTCTCCACCTAAATGTTGTCCACCACATATTTGGGCTATAACACCAACGATTGTTATGGCTGCTAAAAAAACCAGCAATGTCTCTATAGACCGATGTGTTGATGTAACTTGAGTCAAGACTGCAACAGGAGGCGCCCCCACTAGCGGTGGTAATAACCTTTCATCTTCTAGCCTAACCACCATGTAGCACAGAAAGATAAGCATGGAGTTGATGAAAGAAAACGCCTGGAAATCTACTTTATTCTTGTTCGCATACTCTTACTCTACAGAAAAACCATTGATGTAAAACCGATTTTGAAACTTATGGGAGGGACATAAATTCAACGCCAAATAAAAATGTCATCATTGTGATCGAAACTTTATTATTAAAGGGCATAAAGCTTAATTATGATAACATGTACACTCATAGTCTTTAGCTAGGAAGGAAAAGAGAGAGGCCCCTATTCGTAGAGGTGTCAAAAAAGCCAGGCTAGCCTGGGCCTGGTGCGGCCTAAACCGTATAAGCAGGCTTAAGCCTGACCTGGCCCGTGCTGAAACTGATCCAGGCCAGGCCCAGACTGAAGACAGGTCCAGGCGGGGCTGTGGTATTCAACCTGTTACTTGTTAGCCAGTTATGGCCTGGCCTGTTTTAGCGGCCTGTATATGGCCAGTAACATACGAATATACCGCTAATTAGCGAAAAATATTGAGTTTGTGGGAGGGGATCGATGCATGACTTAATTCTTTTGCCGCTTATTAAGTGCATACACACCACTGATCTACACCAATTTGTTTGTTTGGTTACCGATCATAATTGTATATATTTATTTTCTCTTAGTAAATATTCAAGTCAATATTTTCTCTTAGTAAATATTCAAGTCAATATTTTCTTAATCAAATACTCCTTAAATTAAGGAATCAGTTACCACATGAATATAGAAAATATTTCAATTTTTATTTGACGAGAACTTGCCATTTGGAATTTAATCACAAATCTATATGTTGTCTACCTTCCTTAAATAAAACTTTCTCCAATTTCCTTCCTTAAGTATTTTCCGCAAATTATATATAATTAGTCTAATTGAGTTATTTACTATATTAGTGTATTATTGCTTAACTATAAAATTGCATTAAATTACTAAATCTCACTGCGTTTCACGTTCACAATTTATAATTACACTTCACGTAATCATAATTATAGATGATTCAATGTTGCCTAATTCATAGTAATTATACATCAATTAAGTTTTGACTTTTATCTCATTACCTAAATATAATTAGCATTAATATTAAACTGGCATGCTAATTGTGTCTAATTAACAGTATTAAATAAATAAGTCAATTATATATTATGTCATTTCAAACATTTACATCAAATAAGGGTGGACCAACTGGTTAGGAGCGTGAACAAGGAGATTTAGAACTTAGGATCAATTCTCTTTGCCTTCAATCATTTTTAAAAAATTTAAGGAACGGATGATATAGCAGGCTAGCCAGGCCAGGCCTGGCATGGACCGGTTTGAAGCAGTCCTGGCTCAGGCCCAGTCTGGGCTCACTAATAGGGTTTTCAGGCCAGGCCTGCTAAATGGACAGGCCATAGGCCAGGCTGGGCCGACCTGTTTGACACCTCTACCTATTCGTGTTCCTTTTTCCTTAAAGAAAGGTACTACAGTCTATGAATCTCACAAACTCACTTGGGGATTTGCGTAGGATTATTACTCGCCGTGAAACCAAATCCAAGGAGGCTTTGGATTCTTGCTAGAATGCAACATCCTTAGTGTCAGTGCCTATATTAATCTTCTGACATCTGTACGAATGATGATGGATTTGTGGACGGGTCACTCCTGGTGACAACAAAAGAACCACAGAGGCATTAGGCAGTACAGATGGGAATTGTTGCTTAATAGTATATCTAAGAGCTAATTGTATAGATCACAACTTCAAAATAGTTAAATCAGTATACTCGCCCAACAGATTGTAAACTTGCTGACAACACCTAATTTAAATCCACATTGGGTTCAGGAACACCGAGTAATTATTGAAATAACAGACGACAACCACCTACTTTGCAATCGATAAAAAAAACACAGTAACTATCTACTTTGCTGATTACTAGGAAAAATACTAACCGAGAATTATTAGTTCGACTATACGTCTAGGCTGCTGCTCCTCCATATCCGAGTTCCTTTCATCTTCGGGTTCGACATCAATATATTTGTACCACCTTGCGAGAAAGCAAATAACATATGAAATTAACAACACTCGGTCCAACAAGGAGGAAGAAAAATCATCAACATGACCTTCATTGAGATTCCCCGGAATCCAACCGGGCTTCTTGTCTCCGGCTTTGACTCCCATTACTATGTTAATGATAAAGTTGATTACGAAGTTCCCGGATGAGATAGAAGCCATGCATAGAGAGCTTAGAAACTCTTAAGGCCATCCGGAGCTTGACTATTGAAGAACTCTAACCGACCAACATACATAAACACCTCGGATGCTCCAACTAACACATACCGAGGTATTTGCCGAAATATGCTTAATGAACTAGACTCTTCTCCGTGATTTACACGTCTTAGCCTTTTTATCTCGGTGAATCCAAAGGCTAGCATAGCTAATAACCCGATAAGAAGCCCTACTCCCTCTTTGGAGCTCGAAAGCCCCTTAGGATTTCCGGTTAATTTACCAATGGATCGGCATGAGAAGCTCGTTGTATATGAAAGTACAGAGCGGAACACTAACAATATCGAAGGCCGACATGCTTGCGGCGGGGATGTGAAAATTGCCAACTTTAGTTTTCATCACATCTCCTTGTTCAAAAAGAGTGTGGCCATTTGAGTGAACACTTGCAGAGTATATTATCGTCCCACGACCGGATAGGTAACAACTTCAGAGTGCTTTAACCTCTTCCACTTGTGTTACTGTACAAAGTCTCCATGGATCCTGTTTAGCTTTTTCTACGTTCTTATCCTTCACTGTTATAGTTGCTGCCTTATCAAACACCTACAGAAATTAGAAATATATATATATATATATATATATTAATCTCCAAACGTTGATGTATATCATATTCAGCAAATACCCTCTTCTAGTTCATCGATATACAAATATATATGCTTACCTTAGCTCATTCTTGTGGTGGATCTTTTCTGCTCCCCTTTATAGTCAAATCAAACCTTCTAATTCGTAGAGCATCTTCCCATCACGGGGACCTTGACCTTCCATTTCTTGGTGGTAGAAACAAATACTTGACATATACGAGTCGGCGGATTACCACATGGTTTATAACGCTTATACCCGATGTCCCTAACAAGAAAAGTATGAGTCCTAAAATGGCTGATCCAATTGATGCCAAAAAGCCAACTCGTCCATAACCCTCTATCCTCAAAATAGACTAGAAATGTATTTGAAAATAAAGAACCAACGTTAAGTGCAAAGTAAAAATATGAGAAAAATAAAGCTCTAGAATGCTTCTCGACGGGTCCATTTCATTAAACCGATCCGCTCCAAATGTTGCTATTGCGGGTTGGTGACCCCCATATCCCAAGGCAACCGAGATAAATTGACAAGTAAAAGATGGCAACTCCGATCAAGACGGTGTATTACGCTTACTTCCCCAAATGCATCTCCACAAAGGTGGAGGGTTGATTAAGAAAAATGAGGTTGCTATCGACAATGAGAACAGAACCACTGTTTTGTTGAATCAATGCATTAGAAATTATAGGAATTATAACAAAATGGTATAAGAAGAAGCATACCGGATGAATGTCGCCTTCTTACCATTACGATAATCACTTGAAAAATTGAACATGTTAAATATCTTCCCCAATAAGAATCGCTTAGGAATGCTCCGACTAGCGAGAACATGTAAACCGTCCCACCAATTCTTGACAAAGGTGTTTGCTGCCGACGCATTTCCATGACGAAGAACTCTTGTTAAGAACAAGACTAAGTTCACTCCAACCCCGAAAAATGCAAGTGTTGCTAAACCTTGGTTCACCGCAACGTGGAGTAACTAAAATCAAAATGTTATTGTATAAGATATACGAATATGCAAATGCCCATAAAGGATATTGACCACGTAATGTATATGAAATTGTGAACCATATATGATCATTACCCAATATGAGTCCTACTGATTTCCAACCTCCTTTTCCTTTCTCGGATTTTGTGGTGATGTGTTTCATGAGTTAGTCCAGGTCGTTCATTAAGAATGTCAAAATGACCATCATCGTTTAGTTCTATGGCGAAGCTATCCACCCGTTTGATTTGTCAAGTACCCGAAGCCATAATTGTCAATAGAAATAGATTAAAATAGTCTGAGTTGAAGGACCAAAACGGAACCTCCCATGAACAGTGAGGTTTTTAACATCATCATTAATTAGTCTCGATTTAGAAGGCACACGGGCATACTACCTGCCGAATCTGATAGGGTGCATGCCAATACGCTAGAGCAAAGGGTCTGTTTTCAATCATTTTTGCTATAGATGGATCACCATAACGAACAATGGTGAAATGTATATGTATACATTAAAAGTTACATACCTGGTGAGCCGGTGATACATTCTTGAGCTCCCGATTTGCCATTGATATTCAACAAAATCTACGATCTAATACTTTTTGCGAGATTTAGTTACGGACAAAGTGACGTGTTCCCAAATTCTTCCAGATTCAGGGATGAAGGAGATGGGTGAGTATCGATCACAACACGTGCCCGTGTAGCTTTGTATAATCGAAAAGCCTCTCGTCTTCTAAATTCTATTGTCATTAATAAACTAATAAATCCACCAGAATAGTTTTTCTTCTCTCGTTTTTTTCTTTCTAAAGCGGTTGAGTATGGAATTTGAATATGGGAATGGTGCGGTCGGTGAAAGCAGCCCCGAAAGAAGTTTGATATGAAGAACATAACAGTTGATTACTTGGAGGTTGTAATTGGGTGCGCGATAGAGAATAGAGGGTAGGATGATGATGAAGAAGATTCGAAGATGAAATAAATAATAGGATAGCAATCGTATATCTGATATATATTCTCGATGATATATACTGTTATACCTATATATAAGAAGAGAGACTCTGAATATTTAAGCCTAGGAATTAACGTGATTTGCGTTTAAGTAAAAAACAGAATCCAACACGTCACGCTTCAAAATAGATAAGGATCCAACACGTCGCCCTTTATTTACTCTTTTTACTAGTTCTCTATCTCCGACTCACACTCTAGCTCCCAACCAATTTTTTTTTGACTACTTCTTTCTTCTCCTGCATTGTCTCTCTTATCAGTTATCAGTTACATTCTTTTAATTCAGTTATGGTGGGTTTGTTTGTAGAATTCACCGTTTCCAGGAATTTATAATCCCATGGGATTACAAATATTGGGATTCATACAATTAAAATCTCAAGGATTTAGAGTTTTCTTGTTTTAAAGTCATTTTACCGTTTGGCATTACCCTCAAATCTTAAAATTACATATATATGGGATTTAGAATTAAAAAAAAGTGGGTCCATAAATCCCTTGATAAGTTTCCCAACAAATCTTAGGGGGGAGGGGTCGGACTCCATATGGAGGATTTGCTGGAAAACTGATTCACGTAGGAAACGTGGTTCCAAGGATTCGGGCAACCAAACGCACAAAGGGAAACGTAATTCTACCAAATCCCTTGGACCCATAAATTCCACCTTTAAAATTCTACATCCAAACCCACCATTAGATGAAACACTAGAATCTGAATATTTCACCTGATTTTTCCCAACTATTTTTTTTATTTGGGTTTTGTATAGTGCTTCCAGAAAAACTAACGGCCGACAGAAATCCCCGTGCCTAGGCATATTATTTGAGGCCTATAGATCTCTTCATCTACCCAATAGAAAAGGATAAGGGGTGTCTAAATTTGCTAAAACTACTAGTTTACCCTCTACCGTCTCAAAATAATAGGCTTGTTTATATGCAAAAACGGAGGGAGTATTACTACTACCAATTTACCCCCATTAAATCCTAACAAGTTGAGAGCACGTGCGTTGCACGTCAGCAAACACTAATCCTTTTTTTGACACTTTACATTTTCGTGCAAAAAAAATTATACAACTAACACATCAGTAAAACAAATCATATGTTTTCTCATTCAAAAGCTAATATTCAACCATTTTGTCCCATAAGTTAAGACATCTTGTAGAATATATGTCCATGTAAAGTCCATATATACATCCATATATATGTTGGATCCAGTATTAGAGTCCATTGTAACTTGTATCCATATAACTCAGTATAAATATATGTCTCAATAACCTAAGAAGGTTAACTGAGAGCTTCCATAAATGTTCATGGTATCACAGCCAGAACGATCTCTCGGAAACCCTAGCCTCAAAACCATCTTTTTCTTCTCCAAACCCTAGTCTGATCTTTTCTTTTCTTTCACTATGTCAACTGCCTCAAGTCACGACTCTTCTACAGTTTCCTCTTCTTCTCCAGCACTATGTCACATTCTCCAGGAACTCCATTTTCTGCTGCTTCACAATCAATCAGTGTTGGGTCTTTAATGACTTCATCGTTTCTACCACCAAAATCGTTCTCTTAGACAGAACTAACTATCTTCTCTGGGAATCTCAAATCCTACCTATTCTGAAATCTCATCGTCTTTATAAATATCTTGAAGACTCATATGAAGTACCAGCTCAAGAACTTGTTGATGCCGTAACTGAAGAAAAATCTCCTAACCCAGCCTATGAAGAATGGGAAGTCATCGACCAAACCATCATGACTTGGATAAATTGCTCTCCCACTGAAACCATGAAATCTGAATGTGCTCGACGTGGTAATTCTCGTGCAGTATGGAAGTATCTCCGCTCAACCTATGCAACTATCAATCCAGCCAAAATCCTACAGCTCAAGGCAAGCTTATCAACCATTCAAAAAGGTAACTCTTCTATTTCTGAGTATATTCTCAAGATCAAGGAAATCTCTGACTCATTGGCTGTTGTTCTATAACCTGTATCTGATCTTGAACTCGTCTCTATAACTTTGTGTGGTTTGGGAGCTGATTGGACAAGTATTTACACTTTTGTCATTGCAAGAACATCCCTCCCAACCTTTACTGAACTTCATGCACTACTTCTCCATCATGAATCTCATCTGCAATATCTTCAGAGTCTTCAAAATCCTACATCTGACTTGCACAGGTCAAGTACTCTCTTTGTTGGTTCATAATCTATTGGTCGTGGTCAATCTTCAAATCGTGGTTGTGGCTCATTCAATAGTCGTGAAAATTGGAACTCAAATGGTAATGGTCGCGGCCGTGGCACCTGGAACAATAATGCTCATCCAAACTGGAACTCAAATGGTCGTGGTAACTGGAACAATGGTGGCTGGAATAATGGTTTTCCCAACAATGCTTGGTCCAATACTCGTGGTCGTAGAAGCAATTGTGGTTCTCAATTCAGCAACAACTACTCTACTGGCCCTTTTGGTCGTCCTTATGGCAAAGGTCGTGGTAACAATGCACCCTCAGTTCTTGGTCCACCACCTTCATCATCTGTTGTTTGTCAATGGTGCGGCAATAACGGTCATATAGCTTCAACTTGCAATCGTCTCATGCAAGCTCAGACCATTGATTTTCCTCAGGCTTTCTCAGCAATGCAAGTGCAGTCCATGCCGTATGAAAACCATTGGTTTGCTGATACTGCTGCCTCTGCACACATGACTTCGGATGCGTCACAGATGTCAAATCGAGTCGAATATAATGGTAATGACAAAGTCCTTGTAGGCAATGGAAAACTTTTGCCTATTACATAGACTGGTGATATCACCATAACATCTCCCTCATCTAAGATGTTACTGAAAAATACTCTTCATGTGCCTTCAATTGCCAAAAATTAGTATCTGTTGGACAACTCACTCGTGATTCTGATTGTGTTTTTGTCTTTGATAAATTTGGCTGTTGTATTCAGGATCGGTGAACGGGAACTCCTCTGTACAAGGGCAAGACTAAAGAGGCATGTATCCCATTTTCAACAGCACTCATTGTTCTCCCAATTCCTCCACTCCATCATCCTTTTCTGCCACTACAGTTGGCATTCGTACAAGTACAGCAGTATGGCATATGCGTCTTGGTCATCCTAATAATCGTGTGTTTCAGTCTCTTAAGTCTATTCATTCTTTACCTTTTACGTCTAGTCTTTCTTCTTTCATTCTATTTGTGCTAGCTGTGTAGGTGCCAAGCACCATCATCTTCCTTTCATGTCACGAACTACCTATTCTAATAAAATTGGTGTTGTTATTCATTAAGATTTATGGGGTCCTGCACCTTTTCAATCCAATTGTGGCTTTCGTTATTTTCTTTTGTTTGTTAATGAATGTTCTCGTTTCACTTGGCTATACTTTTTATCCGATAAAACTCAAGTGTTTCGCTGTTTTTTGGACTTCAAAGCTATGATTGAAAAATAATTTTCAACATCCATTCTTGTTTTACAATCTGATGGTGGTACTGAGTATGCTAATCCATTAAAATCTTATTTGGTTGCTAATGGCATTCAAAGCCGCTCTTCCTGTCCTGGCACGCCACAACAAAATGGTCTTGCTGAACGGAAAATAGGCCACATTACTGAAACTGGTCGTGCTCTTATGCTTCAAAGTGGTTTACCTGAATGTTTTTGGGCTGAATTCTATGCTACCGCTACCTACTTGATTAATCGTCTTCCTACTCCGGTTTTGTCAAATAATACTCCCTTTTTTGATGTGCATAATAGAGCTCTAGAATATGATTTTCTCAAAGCTTTTGGATGTCGTTGTTTTCCTCTCCTATCCCATTTCCGTCAAAACAAATTGCAGCCGAAAACACTTCCTTGTGTGTTTATTGGTTATAGTGATAAACACAAAGGCTACAAATGCTTAGAAGTTTCAAGTAATCGTGTTTACATCTCTCGACATGTCATTTTTGATGAGTCTGTCTTTCCATATCCTATTGATGTCGGTGTTAAACTAAATATTTCATCTTCAGCTCCAGCTACGCGTACTTTATTAAGCTAGCCAAATACAGTTGCAGCTACACATTTGTCTCCACCTCTAAATCTCGTACATAGCCACCTTTCTGCTCCTGAGTTGTCTACTTCCCCAGTTTCTGTTTCTTCGACCTTACCAACTCCTACATCTCCTATTTTTATGTCTTCTTCTCTTATTCCTACTTCACCCACTACTCCTGCATCTTCCCAAAATTCTAGTGCTCCACTTTTATCACCTGCCAGACTATCATTTTCTGCTGATCCATCCTCTTCTTCTTCATCTATAAATTATATATCATCTGTCTCGTCATCTTCAGACTTGCTTGCTGCACAGGAGCCACCTCAGTCGATCACCAATATGCATCCTATGATTACCAGACTTAAGGATCATACTATTCAACCTAGGAGTTTCAAGGGTTGTTTCTCTACTCGGTATCCAATCTTATACATTTTTGCAGCTGAGTATAACTTTTTACCTACAGAACCATCATGTTTTACTATGGCCTCCAAGTCTTCAGAATGGTGGGCAGCTATGCTTGAGGAGATTAATGCATTATTAAGTAATGGCACATGGTCTCTTGTTCCTCGTCGTCCTGGAATGAATATTATTGGTTGTAAATGGGTTTATCGTGTTAAGCAAAAATCTGATGGATCACTTGATCGACGAAAGGCTCGCTTGGTTGCTAAAGGGTACTCTCAACAACATGGGATTGATTATGATGAAACGTTCAGTCCAGTTGTGAAACCTGTAACTATTCGTTTGGTTCTCAGTTTGGCAGTTTCTTCATCTTGGCATATTAAGCAGCTAGATGTTAAAAATGATTTTCTACATGGGTCTCTAGATCAAGAAGTTTATATAGAGCAGCCTCAAGGATTTTTGGATCCTCGATTTACGGATTACGTGTGTTTGCTATACAAAGCGCTATATGGATTGAAACAAGCACCTCGTGCTTGGTTTCATCGTTTTGTTTCGTTTCTTACAGCACTTGGATTCAAATCTTCTCAATTTGATCACTCTATGTTTGTCAGACAGTGTAGTACGGGCATCATTATTCTTCTTCTCTATGTGGATAATATTATTTTAACTGGTAGTGATACTCAAGGTATTCAATCTCTTCTGCCAACGCTTCAAACTCAGTTTGCTATGATAGATTTGGGTGACTTAAACTACTTTCTTGGTTTGGAAGCCACTAGAACTTCTTCTGGTCTTATTCTTACACAAAACAGTACACTTTGGATCTTTTAAAACGTGTTGATCTTGCTGAATCCAAGCCTGTATCCACTCCTGTGGCTCCTCGCTCTAAACTAACATCTGGTGATGGTGTTTTGTTTCCTGATATTACTCTGTATCTAAGCTTAGTTGGTGGTTTACAATACTTAAGTATGACACGACCTGACATCACCTATGCAGTTAACCAAGTTAGTCAGTTTATGCACAAGACAACTCACACTCATTTCATGGCAGTTAAACAAATTCTTCGTTATCTCAAGGGTACATTAGGGCATGGTATTTGTTTTTGGCGTGATTCTTCCTTGCAGCTCACGTCTTACTCTAATGCTGATTGGGGTGGTGATCCAGATACTTCTCGCTCTACCACAGGCCATTATGTTTTCTTAGGCATAAATCTCATCTCTTGGGGTTCCAAGAAGCAACCCACTGTTTCTACCAGTAGCACTGAAGCTGAATATCGTGCGTTGTCATCTACTTCTGTTAAACTTATTTGGATTGAGTATTTACTCCATGATCTTGGTGTCTCTCTTCCGCGGGCTCTTATTCTCTACTGCGATAACATCAGTGCTACTTATCTAGCTCTTAATCCAATACAGCATTATCGTTCCAAGCACATACAGATTCATTACCATTTTGTTCGCGATAGGATATCATCTGGGTCTCTGCAGCTGTGCTATATTTCCACTGAACACCAACTTGCAGATCTCTTTACTAAAGGTTTATCCAATGCACGATTTCAATTTTTATGTAGCAAGCTTTCACGTTGTTTCCACCGTGTACAGCTTGAGGGGGTGTGTAGAATATATGTCCATGTAAAGTCCATATATACGTCCATATATATGTTGGATCCAGTATTAGAGTCCATTGTAACTTGTATCCATATAACTCAGTATAAATATATGTCTCAATAACCTAAGAAGGTTAACTGAGAGCTTCCATAATTGTTCACATCTGGATAAACATTTATGGTACTCGTTCCAGCGATGAAACATATGGTATAGTTGCATCAATGCAGATGATGGGTGACAACCTTAATCGTAAAATTCTTCTTTGATAAATACCCAGGTCCCAAACATCTCAGTATCATCCAAAGAACCCAATCCTCGCTAATACTTTTGCCGATTAACGCTACAAAACATACAAATCCAGAGAACCATACACAGTAATTAACCAAATATACAAATTCGAAACTCTATATACACTAATTTACCTTACAGCAAAGATATACATTCCAAAATCTATGAATAGTAATGGTTCTTTATGTAAAAGCTACATGTGAAATGTTTTAAATACTTGATTAAAAGAACTCTTCAGCAAAAGAAATGAAAAACTTACGTATGTGAAGTTCCTGTTAGGGCAATCGGTACAGAAATCAAAAGAAAAGAAGTAAAAAAAGACAGTAACAGTAGGAAAAGAACACCTCAGGATGCCAGAAATGCACCTCTGTTTTCAACGTATACCAATCTCTTGCGCAGATCATCGCATAACAATCTTAAAATCTACTTTGGCATACATAAACTTATGAAAGGCTGCAATGACATGGGCCAATTTCATTTTATGTGACAATACAAAGGCACGCAGTAAGCAAAGAGGGATGCTACTAAAATGTCTATTGCAAGATACAGAAACAATGGTACACACACTTTTATCAAGGGAAGACGGCAAAGAGTCGTGACTATCCAGTTAAGACTGTGACTATCCAGTTAAGACTATACGCAGGAGTTGGGTGCAAAGTACGAACCTAAATTAAAATATGAATAGGTATAAAGTCTGGCCGATAAGCTACAAAGTTTTTGCATGCTGTTGCGAGGTCAAGCATCATGAAATCCAAATTTTCTGATGGCTCTTGTAATTGCCTGATGGAAACTGAAAAACACGAACATCTGCAATGGAATTCATCGATGATATATCATTATGATATCTTAGAGCAAGGTAGAGTTCATATGAACAAAAATAAATATAGAGTCTAGACGCAAACATGCTTAAAATGAAGATAACATGGCAGGGATTTTAATTTCATTTCCTAATTCTTATTTTGATAATCAAATCAAACTCCCATATAAACATGGAGTCTATTGACGGCCAAATGGAGTGAGGAATATAAGAAGCAACATGTTAAAAGTATTAGTGCACCCATCCCTTTGAGACTCGGCTAAATTGCAGTGAAACACATATATTTCTTTCCCAAACATCATATACAGTTAACAGTCTTGATTTCTACTAACTTTATGAACAAATCAAAGAATACACTAAATTGATATTGTCGTTCAATAAAAATCCGTAGAACATCATTCATAAATTCACTTGAAATTAGTGAAATGAATCATAAATAGATGCTATATTTGCCACAAATCAAGCAAAAGCCATAAATTTTACAAAACAGTGCAAAATGATTTTACATACCTAATCCAAGAAGCTAAAACAAATCGAGTGAAATCCTCATCTCCATAATTAATTTTTTGAAACCAAGATAAAATTTCATTTCTGGATTTTTGAGGAATGGAGAGTCGAGTGAGAGAGAGAGTTAAGGGAGAAAGAGAATGATCAATGGAGAGAGCGAGGAAAAAATGGAGAGAGATAACATTTTTCTGGTTTAGATTTGTTTTTATATATTTTTCACCTTATGGTCCTTGTAAACTTTACGGGGATAATAAAACCTGAAACTAAAATCAAATTCATTTTTATTTCCTTCATGAACCGATTCGTGTTCTCTTGTTCTCCCTCTTTTTCTTCATTTTCAAATGCAAACATCATCAACTATCGACGATCACTGGAGTTACTTATTCTAGTGAGCGTAACCGCGGAATTGTTCAAGTGATTCGAAATAAATTGAAGAAGAAAATGGTTGAAGAAGACGAACCAAGTTTGACCGCACTACAAGAGGAGGAAATGACTCGAATCAGGAACTTTTCTATTGACCAAATTTTGAATTTTTTATAATCAAAGTTTCTCGATTTATTAGAATCGGTTTACATCAATCAATGTACTTATGAACCGATTGCATTTGGAAACGGTTGTTGTTCATGCCCACAAAGACCGATTGTCCTGAATATGTCTTCTGGTTCGAGAAAGTTCAACTAGAATCGGTCCATGTTTATTCCCACATAGCCTGATTCTGTTATGGTAGAGATAACCGTTTTTCTGTAAGTTTTTTTTGTTAGAATCGGATACATGAGTGTCCGCATAAACCGATTATAGACTTTGATTTTTTAACTGCTTATCCCATAGTCGGTTTATTTTAGTGCCCACATAAACCATTTTTTGTTGCAAAAATTCCCAATTTGTCTGTATGTTTTTTTGTTTGTTTGTTAGAATCGGATTACATGAGCACTTATATAAACCGACTATTGTTGTCAATGTTAGGAATCGATATTTGTATGTGTATCGTGTAAACCGATTATATGCCTTGAATTCATAAATATACTTTGAATTCCATTGTTGTTTATCGTTTATCCCCGTGTGTTGATTTCATCCTAGGAAACAATGTTTTATAACATTTGTTTAAAGGAAGTACATATACGAACTTGTTTCGTAATCGAAAAGAAATCATGATTGGTCTGGTTCTTTATTGAATCCTTTTGGATGACCAATACAAGATGACAAGGTAGAACCTATTTTAATTTATATTGAGAATTGAGGTATAACCGGTCATAACCTATAGTGTGTAGCATGTTGTAATCAGTCACAAGCTACTTTGTGGCGCAAGGTGTAACCGGTCACAAGCTACATTGGGAAGTTAGTTGTAATCGTTCACAAGCTACTTTTGGAAGCAAGGTGTAACCGATCACAGGATATTTTGGAAGTAAGGTATAACCGATCACAAGCTACCTTTGGGAAGCATGGTGTAACCGGTCACAACCTATTTTGGGAAGCATGGTATAACCGGTCACAACTTACATTATGAGTCATGGTACAACCGATCCCAAGGAGCAAAATCGAGTTTCCAATATTCACTTATCTCTTTATGTTTTTTCTAATCTTGGGATTAGGGTTTGCTGAGAGAAACTTCTAGATGTCGACATCATTTGAACATGTACATAACTATTATCATAGATTGTTCAAAGATATTCATTGATGCTCAAGGTGATCCCATACTCTTCCCATAGATGATCACTTAAGATAACAGACTTACAGGTTTATATTCGAAAGATTGTGGTGTATTTGGGTACCCTCGTCCTTTCAATTGCTATCAGAGCAGGCAAACACGAAAAAGATCGAACAATCTGTGTTTGGTGCGATCCAACCTATAAGAAATGAGTCAAGGTAAGAAAACTAAAGCTAAACTTATAAATGACTCAGTCAGCGTACATTAAGATTTTGAGAAAAATCTCTCAAAAAGGGCCATTGTTAATCGGTCTAGTAATCCTTCCTTGTCAAAATCAAGTTCAAAAAGGATGCATCCAAAACATAAGGGATAATTACCTTATTTGAAATATGTTTTGGGTCTGATTCCAATTATTTGTGAAAAATCTCATGTTACAACTTTCTCAGATTATAAGGAAGATTCAAATTCACCATCTTGTTCTAATCCTGAAAATATGTTTGTACTGCAGAGCTTTTTTAATAAAGTCAAAGTATTTTCAGAAACAGGAAAATCCATTGATTGTGTGGAGATGTCTTATTAGATTATTCGGAACAGAAATTAGCTTTGTGTAAAGAAGTAAATCAGAAAAATTCAGAGTGTGAAAATCTTACACAATCGCTGAATCTTTCACAAGTAAAAAATAAAATTCTTGAAAGATAAATTCTTATAAAGACTTGTCAAGAGGTATGTTTTGGAAAATCTTTAGAAATACATTTTCAACAAGGTTTTGATACCTTGAATAGAAATATCGAAAGTCTTAAATCAAAGAATTCAACTATTTATAAGATTTCTGATCAAGACTACATGGATTCGAATAAAAAGGAACTACCATCCTGGGCTCAAAAGTAACATCTCGCAATAATCATGATAAGGAGAATGTATTAACCTCTTTCGAGATACAAGATCATGTATTTAAAGATCATGACAAGGATACAAGATCATGTCTTTAAAGATGAGAAGGAACATGTTGCTCCAAAGGTACTTGGTGAGAAAGATCCATCTCACCCAACACGTAAAAATGTTGGAAAGTGCATCCTTAGGGAAACTCCTATGGAGAAGAAAATCATCCACAACTTTGTGATACTCCACATCTCATGGACCAAAAAACGCTACTATGGGTGAAATTATCATCCATATGTTTTTGAAGTCCACATGTTACTCCACAAGTTTGAGGGGGTCACTATGTAGTAGTTCATCCGGTCATAGGCTGACTGGACACCCCATCCGGACATTAAGTGTTCGGATATATTTTTTAAATTTTTTTTTCTACCATCCGGTCACTAAGTGGCCGTTTGCAACAAACTTCTATTTCCATCCGGCTACTCACCAACCGGATAGGAGTTTTGCTTTAAAGGATGATGTCATTCCTAGGTTATGGCAACACTTTATTTCTATGATAGCAACATGTATAAGTGTTGCTAATTTCAAATTTGAAATCAACCTGAAATCCTTTTCTTCCGATCATGGAACAGTTGGACGAATATTTTTGTAATTTTTTTTTCTAATCCGGATGATAAGGGACCGGATTGAGTTTTTTTTTTTGTGTGTTTCTCCACGGTGGATTTTAACTCCACTTATTACTAAGGATCCACATATATGTGGGTACTCCTTAAGTTATGGATGTTTTTACCTCCATACCATAGGAGTTGCCCTTACAATGCTCAATCTTTTGATGTAAGGAAGCACAAGTATTTGGGCATCTGGAATCCTGTTAATATCTCTTATTCAACATAGTGAGAAATACACAATTCATTTTATGTAGAAAAGTTGTCTTACAACAACTCGTGTAAACAGGATGAGTTTTCTTGTCTAAGTATTTTTAAAATATATGAGTTTGAAAATTGATTCTTTTCCGAAAAGGTCTTTAGGATACACATAAGATACGAATTTATTTTCAAATCTAATGAGAATTATTTATTTAATTAAGGTTGATACCTATGTTTGTTATGTGTTGAAATCCATTGGTATATGTACTCATCTTGTTTGAGAAACTAAAAGATGCATTCTCAAACCAGATCTCAAGCTAAGATTCTGAAAGCCCTAAGTTATATGGTTTCTAATGAAACTATTAATCTTGTTGATTCCTTCAAGAAATCTGGTGGTAAGGATAAGTGAAAAGAGAATGAAGATGTGACATCTCATGTAAGAGTTACTAATCTTCTTGTCCAAAATATTTTTATATTCTAAATCTTCGTCAAGTCCTCCTCAGTACTGTTGAAACTCATCATAAACAACAACATTACTAAGAATTGTTATCCGTAACCAAAGAAAGCTGATTAAACTTGGAATCGGTAATAGGGAGTATGCTCGAAATATTAATCGAAAGGTTAATGCTTTAGCCTGTGAACACAATCAAGGTACTGTTTGTCGTATTCGGGAAATCAGTCGTGATGCTGTAGATGAGGATCCTGAAAACTTTGAGGATATTGAGGACGATCTTTGAGAAAGACTATCTAAATAGGAATAGACTATTTAATTTGTTGATTTACTTCGATATCTTGTATAAGGTCTATTCAAATATAACTTATCAATTATTTATGAATGAATAAAATTTTATTTTTTAATCTTTGTTTCATCATTTGATAGTTCCGATTGCATAGCCTGCTTTGAATGATTATGTTTTATGCTATTGCTTTCGGTTTATGAGATGTTAGTTTCGGTTTTTATTAACCTAGTTATTCGATCTCATATGATGGTAACCCTTATGATTGAAACCTATTATTGGAGCTTCACATTCCAATAGAGGGGCTTAACTAATATGACAAAAACGGGTCACCCGTTAATAATTTCAAAAAACCCTTATCTAAAATATTTTCATAATGGCTAAATAGCCTTATTTAATTAGTGTTGATCAATTAATTAGATTAATCTAGTACTATTATTAGATTATAACTTAGCAGATTCAAAAAGAGTACACAACCACTTACACCAAGATTCTGAAAATCCATATTTTAGTAAAACTTGACATAAGAAGTTCCAGCTCACAGAGTCATATGCCTGAGAAATATCTAGTTTAAGTCCAATATTACCTCCTCTCCTTTTCTTCTTCATTTCATTTACCATCTCAGAAGTAAGAGCAATTTGATCTTGAATGTTTCTTCCCTTAATGTAAGCAACTTGTTGAGGGGAAATGAGTTTATGCATCAAAGTATACATTCTTGAAGTAATAATCTTAGTAAATATTTTGAAACTTACATTGCTGAGCCCAATTGGTCTGAATTGATTAGGATATCTAGCACCTTCAACTTTTGGAAGCAGAACAAGGAAATTAGAGTTTAAGCCTTTTGGAATGAATCTTCTTCTCCAACAAAATTGAACTGCATTCACCACATCATCTTGAATTATGTGCCAACATGCTTTGTAAAAGCTGCCAGAGTATCCATCAGGTCCTGGAGAGCTGTCAGGATCCATTTCAAACAGAGTTTGCTTAATTTCCTCAGCTGATGGAATAACATCCAACATTTCTTGGTCTTCTTCAGTTATAAGTTTTGGTATCACATCAAGTAATGAATCTGTTATCTCCACTTCTTTAAATTTAAACTTCTGCTCAAAGTGGTTAATAAGAACCTCAGCAATTTTCCCTTGTTCTGTTATAATGTTATTGTCACCATCCTCCAATTCTCCAATAAAATTTTTGGCTTGCCTGATTTTGAAATTAGTATGGAAAAAACCTGTATTAGCAGATCCCTCCTTTACCCATTTAATTCTAGCCTTCAATTTCATCATTGTATTTAATTGCACTTCCTTGGAGTTTAGCTCATTTTCTGCTTCCACAAGATTGTTTAATAGTTCCTCATTAAATGGATCTTGATCAGATGCAACCATAGTTTCTTGAACTCTTTTTTCAGCTTCTTTGATCTTCACATTTACATTACCAAAAACATTCCAATTCCAATCAACTAAAACTTTCTTGAGCTTCTTTAGTTTACTTTGAAAAACATAAGCAGGGTCTCCCAGTACTTGTTCAGACCAACAATTATTTACAACTTCCAAAAAACCAGGATGTTCAATCCATATTTTCTGAAATTTTTGTGGCACATTCTTTGGTTTAGGAATACTTACATTACCACCCAAAAGAGGAGAGTGATCTGAAGCTATTCTAAGACCAACTTTATATCCCCATCCTTCATATTTCTGAATCCAAAGATTATTAAATACTGCTCTATCTAAGTTGCATAAAATCCTGCTTGTACCATGTTGACAATTTGACCAAGAATGTTGAAGACCTGTCTTTGAAGCTTGTTGCAATTCACATTTATCCAGACATGAAGTAAATTCAAGCATTGTTGTTCTATTTGCTGGTCTGCCCCCAACTTTTTCTTCAGCTGAGGTAATAGCATTAAAGTCACCAATTGTAAGCTATGGATGTTTTAGTTCACTAACTGCTTCCATCTCAGCCCATAAAATTGTTCTTTGTGCCACTCCAACATGAGCATGAATACCAGAAATAAAAGCTCCCCCTATGTTTATTGTTATCATTGGACTTGACATAGAAATAACAGAAGGAGTAGGTAGATTTTTGTTCCAGAATAACCATATGTTACCTTTTTGGTTGTTCATTGAATTATGAATGACCATATTTTGCATACCAGGAAGATTTAATTTGCTACAAAAACTTGCACTACAAATAATTTTAGGTTCAGCTATAAAAACTAATGATGGATTAAATTGATTTACTAAAGATCACAACTTATTTTGAGCCCTAGTCCTTCTAAGGCCCCTTATGTTCCAAAAAATAATTTTCATAGTGGTGGATGGAGGCCTTTAGTGCCTCCCTTTCCTTGATTTTTCTAAAATTGTATTTGTTGGTAGCTTGGAGAATTTTTTGCGTTTGGTTCTGCTTCTTGTTTTTGTGCTTCAGAATTAGATGTTGCATTTGAAGAAGCTGGTTTTTGAATTATTCTTGACCAAGAGGTAGAAGGCACTCTTTCCTCTGATATTGAACCATCCTTCCCATTGATATATTTGATAACACTCTTTTCCATAGCATTTTCTTCAATTATTTGTGATATTCTTGATGGATCAATAGTACACCTTTCCTCAGACATATTGATAACAGTTTCTTCTTCAGCCACTGTATTTAAGGAACCAAATCTTCCTGAAGTAATTTTAACTGCATTACTTGAATGTTGTGGAGTAACCTCTTGTTGATTAATATGTGTTACAGGAGTGAAACAAATATCAAATTTCTCTGTGTTGGTTGGAGGAGATACTGTAGTTGTTGGAGATACAGGTTTTATGGAAGTAGTTCTCTTGTCTTCATATGCTTTATTAGAATCAAATTTGTCTTGAGACTTCATTGATGTTGAGCCAAATAATGAAGAGTTGTTGTTTTGTATATTACTTGATTCTTGTGATACCTTCTTAGCTCTGCATTCAGATAGAAGATGACCAACAATTTTGCAATTCTGGCAGAATTTAGGTAGCTTAGTGAGAACCACATCTTGCATAAATCCTCCAAATTTTGTTTTTATCCAAAGCTTGTGAGGTACCTTATTTGCTAAATCAATATTGACTAAGACTCTTGCATACAAACCATTTTCAAAGTTTAAGGTAGCTTCATCCACTTTCACAGGGTCACCCAAAGCACTGCAGATGGTGAAGAGTGTTTTTTGATCCCAATACTCTAAGCTGAGCCCAGGAAGATGAACCCAAATATTTGCAGATGATGTACAATGATTTTCTGGACGAAAATTAAGTATCCAATTACGAATCCATAGATCCTGATGAAGAACTTCCCATTTCCCAGCTTTGATATAACTTTGATCACGCTCATTATCCAGTTTGATCGTGAAGAATCCTTTTCCTAATGGAATCATTTTGCATTGACCTTCTAATTTCCACTGACTTTTTAGGTTAAGAACAACATCAAAAAATTTCAAACGAAGCAAATCAAGACGACCAATTAAAGAGAATCTCCACGCAGCACATCTATCATCAGTACCCTTAACAAGATCTATTAAAGGACTTTCTCAACCGGAGTAACAAGATCAACAAAATTATTACCATCAACATTTGAAGAACCCATTTCTGGAATTGAATTATTTTCCATAAATTTTTACGACAACTACCTGAATTAAAGACTGATAACTAACACCTGAAGAAAATTTTAACTTCAATCATTAGAATTGTAAGATTTCTACCCGAATTAATGATGCAGTTTCTCAAAAAATGAAGAAAAAACGAAGAAAAAATTTGACTGAGTCGATCGCCGATTTGCAGAGCTCCGAGTCAGCCGAGTCTGATGTTAATTTGTTGTCATGAGTTAGTTACATAAGATATTAAGCTTTTAACGTGTTTAATTTGGTAATGAAATCTTGGAGTGATTTTTTCTTCCTAAAAAATCTCAACTAATCTTAATCTTTCTTCCTAAAAAAATCTTAGAGTGATTTTATCTTCCTAAAAAATCTCAACTAATCTTTTTTACATATTTACTTTTCCCATTTACTTTCACATTCACAGATTTTATTACCATATAGTATTTTTTGTTGTCTAAACTCCCGTGAAAAAAATTAATACACATGTTATGCACAGAAAATCCAACCGTAAATCAAAAAATAAAAAAAGGTAATCCAACCGTAAAAAAATTACGGTTAGTTAAAAAAAATCCAACCGTAAATCCTTTTTTTTTTTGAAAGAATTATAATTCAGACTATTTTACGGTTAGGTTGTGTGAGAGTAGAACCCAATAGTAAATGGGTTTACGGTTAGAAACCTAACCGTAATTACACATACAAATTTATTTATTTTTTTGATTTACGTTTAGGATTTTTAGTTTCCTAACCGTAACAGCTTCAGAGAATAAGTGTATATGGTTAGGAAATTAAGAATACCTAACCGTAATTGGTTCTGCAAACCTTTTTTTTTCTACCGATTTCACAATCTACCCGTTTTAAACGAATTTGGTTTGTTGATTAGGATCACTTTTATCATATTTTTTTTTTTGCATATTTAATGGAGATTTCAATCACCGATTGTTAGTTTTTCGAGTTGATGAAAGAGAGAAACAGAGAAAATAAGAAAGGATTTACGGTTGATAAAATAGAGAAAGTTTAGAAAAAGAAGAGGATCGGATTATTAAATCAGAATTAGGTCTTAATTTTAGTTTTTAAGTTTTTATTTTAGATGGGGGGTAACTTAGACATTTACTATTGTATCAAGACATCCCCATACTAACTTTTTAGTCATTAGGAATCCATGTGAAGCCCCTCTATTGAAATGTGAAGCCCCTATAATAGGTTTCTTATGATTTGTGTGGCTTTTTTATTTAGCGGGATTAAGTTTTATCCCTTGTTAGTGGGCTTTATCAAAGGATCATAAGGTGTTCCGATTAAAACTCATGTGTGAAAAGTCATAATATGTTGATAATCAATTTATGTTTACTTAAGTTGTGTTTAGCATAACATATGGGTTTTGGGTTTAAAATTTTTCTATTGGCACGCATTAGTTAAAACCGATTCAACCTTTCTCTGGTAAAGGTTACTCTTGTTGTTGTTCTTGCGAGAGGATGACAACAAACAGGGGGAGAGTTCTTAGTTGAACTTGCGCTTAAATGATATATCTTTCTGGGGAGAAGTGGCTGCGGAATTCGAGGTAACGATTTGAATTTGTTAGTTAATCGTTTTTCCTGTTTAAGAAAAGCTTGATTTTATTGCATATATTTTTCTTTTTCTTAACAAAATTTCGGTACAATTGATATGTTCCATTATTATGTGTGGATTAATTATTGTGATTCAATTATTCTAGATAAGAACAACTATGTCAATTCGATTGACTTATGATTTGGTATCTTTTTTATTGTTTGGTATCAAGTGTTTTGGTTTAACAAAATTCGGTAAAATTGCGGTGCTTACATTGATTATATTTGTTTCAATTGCTTTCGATTGAGAAAAACTATGACAAGTCAATTTATTTTGGTTTGCATCTTTTGGTTTTGCTTAACAAAATTATGGGGTCATTTGTTTAGTCCATTTGATTCCGGATAAGAGAAACTAAGTTAATTTTGATCTTAGTTAGACTTATCAAATGAAGGATTCGGTTATTCAAGTCTAATCGAAATCCTTGACAAGAAAATCTACTTAACTAATCTAGTGTTTGTCTTGTATAAAAGAAAAGGTCTAAGTTATCTTATGTAATAATTAGAGTCTGTTAATTTTGGTGTCTATTTGTGTCTTATCGAATGAACCGATTTGTCGGACTAAGGGAAAATTGCTTCGGGCAATTGTTTTTTCTTGATAACATATTAAATCTAGATTACTTTTGTACTTTCGGTTTTAGTATTGGTTATCTAAAATGGTATGTGAAACCTTCGTGCTTAGGTTGTACAAGTCTTATAGATTTGTAAGATCCTTTCGGTTTGCCCTTATGTTTGTTCGTTTCTTTGTCATTTTTGTGACAAAAAAGGGAGAGAAATATATGGAGTAAACAAGTAATTTATGATCACTGGGAAAGGACATATGTGCTTACAAGTTATATCTAACAAAAGAGTATAACATAAACTAAAGTGGAGAAACATATCATCATGTTGTGTAGTATTTCATACCACAAAAGGGGAATAACAAAGATGTTCGGATTGTATATTTACCTAGATTTCCTTTAGGGGGAGTAAAGCTTTTGTTATTCAAATGTAAACAAAGGTATTTATTTTTTGAATATATGCAGGTTATTGTGTTGTTGAAACTTGGAATCAAGCGTATGAAGAATGAGTTATTTTGTAATTCGTTTATCTCCGTATGTAATAGAGTTTTGTCACTAAAATTGACAAAGGGAGAGATTGTTGGAGCATAGCTTGGTTGAAATCACCAAGCGTTGTATGTCAAGTTTGGTTGTCATAGTTTAGTATCAAAACTCATCTAGAGTCGCATGATTAAATACTAGAGTCAACTTCGTTTAGGTTAGACTAGAAAGTCTAGGAATGTTGAGACGTACAAGTATTACTCCGAAGACATGAAGAATGAGAAGAAGTAACGACTGCAACGAAGACATCTGTTAGAGCATTGCTCGGTCGAACTCGCAAGCGTTGCTATCTCAAGCTTGTTTATCAATGTTAGTGATCAAAACTATAAGTCTCGATTTCTAGTCTACTTATAGTAATGTCTCAGACTAGGATAGATTGTGTAGTTGAGCATTAGACTTCACGGCGTTCATCAATTGAAGACGAAGAACTACTAAGGAGAGCTTGTGGAACTTCATCAACAAAAGGTATGTGGAGACTAAAACTCATCAATCACTTGGAAAGTCTATTTATACTCTATCTCCTATATTGAGACAAAAGTCGTATTACTATATAGTATTCGATTATGCACATTTGAGATTTCGAGTTGAGTTTAACTCGCTTACATATTTCTCGAAATATGTGTTGGTAAGCTTTCTCTTCAACCAAGTTCATCTTATATTCTTGACGAAAGTCAAAAGATAATCATGTGAAAATCACCGAGTAACATCTTACATGGTTTTGTGATACAATCATTTTGTGTAGACTTGGAATGTTTCGTTATGATTATTTCAATAACTTGAAAATTGCTTTGATGCTAATAGTGTGTGAAAAGGGTTATTGTCACCCTCTAAGAAAGTTTCAATGATTGAAATAGAGTTTAGAATACTTAACCATCATTGGATTATGAACATAGTATGCATTCTTGCATGTATGTGATCCATGACCAGAACTATAGTATGCATACATGTATGCGTACTTGTAGTTGTGGAATTCCGGGTACCAAGTACACATACCGGTACGCATACTTGCGCAAGGTATAAGTCTGGGAATTTCTGATGGGTTTGGAAGTATGCGTACACGTTTGCATACTGGCGTAACCCAAACTTAGACCGGGTACTTAAGTATGCGTACACGTTTGCATACTTGAGTGGTTAAAGTTCTAAAATCGGTTTGTTCATGAACTAATACATTTATATATTAAGGAATGCATTCTTTGCAAACTGTGGCTATAATTTTCATGAATTGATTCGAGTGAATCAAACCGATTTTGCTTCAATTGTGTTCTTGTATACTTCTATGAGAATATAACAATTGAACAACTCTATAACTAGTTTCATTTGATTCATTTGAACTAGTTGTGGTTAAGATGAATAAGATTGATATGAGAGTGTTCATATAGCTAACCTCGATTAACTACTGTTGTGCCAACATAATGTACACGTTTAGGTACGGTTACTCAAACCTAAATGAGGGTACATTTTCATTTGTGTATAACAAGCTAAGTTCGATCTAACGGTTGAAAGATATTAGCTTGAGTCTAATCAGGTTTTCATCTAACGGTGAATATTGAATACTTTGTTACCAAGGTAACTTAGATTGCAAACCCTGATTTAACAACTATATAAGGGAGAAATCCAGCAACTGGGAAACCTAATCCCCACACCTCCTGTGTGATACTAGGTACGACTAGAGTCGATTCTCCTTTAACCTTAGGTTTTTCACGAAACCATGTAGGTTAACGACTTAAAGACTTCATTGGGATTGTGAAGCCAGACCCAACTATTTTCTCAGTAGTTGCGTGTTCTGATCTTACTTTTACTATCGTGACTGAGTATTATCTTTGCTAAGATTTGCTTGAGATTTATCTTCGATAGGTAAGATTCAAATTAGTCACAAACATCTTCGTCTCATCGTTTGTGATTCTACAATATCTTGTTTCGCTACCATACGATTAAGATTATTGTGAGGTGATTGATAATACTAGGCTTTTCTTCGGGAATATATGTATGGTTTATCAATTGGTTCATGTGCACCTTGATTTATCAAAAGACGGAACAAAACTCGTAGGTATTTCTGTGGGAGACAGATTTATCTATTCCAATAGACTTTTCTGTGTGAAACAGATTTGTTTATCAAGTTTTTGACTTTGGGTCGTAGCAACTCTTGGTTGTGGGTGAGATCAGCTAAGAGAATCAAGTGCGTAGAATCCTGATGGGGTTCAGAGACGTAAGTAGCGCAACTGTACCTTGATCAGTGTGAGATTGATTAGGGCTCAACTACATTCCAGTCCGAAGTTCATTGGTAGTAGGCTAGTATCTGTAGCGGCTTAATACAGTGTGGTGTTAAAAACTAGACTAGATCCCGGGGTTTTTCTGCATTTGCGGTTTACACGTTAACAAAATTTCTGGTGTCTGTGTTATTTCTTTTCCGCATCATATTTTTTTATATAATTGAAATATCACAGGTTGTGCGTTAAGTTCAATCAGTTCTTGAATCCAACCTTTGGGTTGTTGATATAAATTGATTGACACTTGAACATTGGTCTTTGGTACCGTTCAAGTTATTTCACATAATAATCAGGCTCGCGGATTTCTATCTGTTTGATTTGTTGATTACATTGTGAAACAGAGATATAAACTCTTTGATATACTTTTCTCTTGATTGAGTCTGACTGTCTAGTTGATTATCTTGAAAGTATATTGGAGTTTATCTATTCAGATTGCCGAACGAAATATTGGGTGTGGTTGTTAGACCCCCGCTTTTTCAACATCATCCTTCCATCCTTCCACTTGAGGTTAGTAATTAATACTGACTTGACTTGTTTCCATTCCTAACATATCTTTCAAGTCGTATTATATTGAAAACATAACATGTGAAGCCGTATATATATATATAATACTTTAGTGAATAGACTTGGTCATATCATTATGATCAAAGTGTCAAGAAATCTATTGAATTACGAAGTATAAACGCTTATCTTTTGGAACTTCGTAAATACGACATCAACATAATCTTTGTATTTAGATACTTGATTATGTGTAAGCTATAGGTGTTGATTTCATCCTAGGAAACAATGTTTTATAACATTTGTTTAAAGGAAGTACATATACGAACTTGTTTCGTAATCGAAAGAAAATCATGATTGGTTTGGTCTTTATTGAATATCTTTTGGATGGCCAATACAAGATGACAAGGTAGAACCTATCTTAACTTATGTTGAGAATTGAGGTATAACCAGTCATAACCTATAGTGTGTAGCATGTTGTAATCGGTCACAAGCTACTTTTTGGAGCAAGGTGTAACCAGTCACAAGCTACATTGAGAAGTTAGTTGTAATTGGTCACAAGCAACTTTTGGAAGCAAGGTGTAACCGATCACAAGCTAATTTGGGAAGTAAGGTGTAACCGATCACAAGCTACCTTTGGGAGGAATGATGTAACCGATCACAACCTATTTTGGGAAGCATGGTATAACCGTCACAACTTACATTGTGAGTCATGGTACAACCGATCCCAAGGAGCAAAACCGAGTTTCCAATATTCACATATCTTTTTATGTTTTGTGTGATCTTGAAATTAGGGTTTGCTGAGAGAAACTTTGTCGATATCATTTGAACATGTACATAACTTTTATCATTAATTGTTCAAGTATATTCCTTGATTCTCAAGGTGATCCCATACCGAAATATTGAAAAACATTAAATATAGGGCTATTTTGCGTTTCCTCCCCTCTAAAGATCGGTAATTTGCGTTTTCTCCCCAAAAAGATTGAAATTAGTGTTTCCTTCCATCGTTATTTTTTCCATCCAATTTCCAGTTAGCTGAGTCGGCAAAAATATACACGTGGCAAAATTATACATGTGTCGGACGAAGTTACTGAAATACCCTCGCCTGTTTTGGTTAATTAAACCAAAGCCACCAACCCTTGATAATCGAAGTTAACTTATTTATCCCGTCAACGGGTTCTCCGTTCCGAACAAAAAAAAACAAAAACCCGTCGGTTCTTCGTGAAAAACTCTAGATGGGTTTGTTTTGTGAGAAGTGGGTTTGATCGATAAGAAGATTTTCTTTACCAGTGATTCATCAGGAGATTTAGCGAATATTTGATTGAGATGTCAGGGATGAACAAATAATTTTTTGTCGTTCAATTTGAAGATGGTATTTCTGTTGAATTGAATGAATGATATTGTTTATGAATGTTGTATGGTTTCTGAGAAATGGGTTTGATTGAATTCTGCTGGGAAGGAAATAGAGTATGACATACATATCAACAGAGATGATTTCTCTATTACTATTCACACACAGCATGTGTATGAGAAAATGCCTGAGCACATGTAAATGAATCACATTCCAAGAGAAATATCCCAGGATTTCTCTATTATCGTAATGTTAGATCTCCACTTTCAACACTATACTTCTATAAATCTACTCCCGATGTTGCGCCTCCCACTCACTGAAACTTCCCCCTTTCTCTCTTTTTTCTATCTACTCTCTATTTCACAGAGAAAAAACATACATGTGTTCAATCTACTCACTGAAACTTCCCCATTAATAATTCTTTCGGAGGAAATTAATGATTCTTTTATTTCTCTCCCTCTCATTCTACAATTTTTTTTTTTGAAGTCTTTCATTTTAATTTATCAAATTGGTATCTCAAATGAAGAAGACTGAACTCATATCAGAATTACTTTAATGTTTAATTAATTGAAGAAATTAATGAATCACTGTACCTGTGTACAACAAGTAAGGAATATTAGAGTTCGGGTTTACCTGGATTTCAACGATTGGGTTCAATCAATACATTCTGATCGGTGATGGCGTCCTGGTGCCGGAGAAGAAGGAGGGTATTTTGGGTAGACCAGCATACACGTATACAATTTTTGCCACGCATGCACGGATGTTGACTCAGCTAACTGAGATTTGGATGGAAAATGTAACGATGGGAGGAAACATTAATTTCAATCTATTTGGGGAGGAAACGCAAATTACTGCTCTTCTTTTCTTTTTTAGGGTTTTTCCTGCAGTTCTTATGGGTAGACCAACTAGGACTTCTACATCCCGTGACCTGCTGAGTTCAACTCTCTCCTCTCAGGTCACTTTGCACTCAACTCCACAACCTTCCTCCACAGCTGAAGAAGCTACGCCTGACAAGGGTTTTTGTCATTGTCCTTTCAAGAGCCGTGATAGATGTACAGACGGGATTAACGGTAGAGGGTATGCCAGAGGGTCGTTCTTGAAACACTTACATGACAGACATCTCTTTTCTGAAGAGAATAAATCCAGCTGCAGGGAGTTAATTGCCAACAACTTACACATTTATCTCGCCTGGGAGAAGGTGCTCCAATGCTTAAGAATGTGGTTATGCTGTAGATGTATGCATCTACACGCTTGGAAGAAGCCTTGCAGAGGTCGCGAAGGAGTTGTTCATGGGGATTTAGTTGCAGGTCCTTTGGATGGTGCGGTTCCAGACTTTCTTCTCCATGGTATATCTAATCCTGTTGAGGAAGGCGCTGTATGCTCAACTATTTGTGTTGCTGATTGTGGTGATTCCGCGGAGGATGCTGGTAGTGATGCTGTAGATGGTTGTTCACTTTCTACTGAGTTACTTCAAAGTCAATTCACCACAGTAACATGTATAACTCATAAGTGCCGGCTCTCTTTTTCGAGGTCTTTAAAGGCCTGCTTGGACAGGGTCATTATGAATCCAGCCAATCTGTCTGCTTGGCTTCAGCTCATACTCCTTCCTGTTTGTACTTTATCTTTGTACAGGCCGAAAAATTCTGCCGAAGCTAAATCTGGGAATCGTAAGCGCTTACAGGTTGCAGCAATACTTCAAAATCTTGCGGTTTGGAAAGAACCTAATGGGTGTTTCATATTGGCAAATAAACTATTGCAGCTGCCTGTTCGCAATGGGGCTAAGCAAGTAGACTCGAAGAAACAGGGGACAACTAACTTGACAGCATGCCGTAGGAAAATGAGCTGTGGACACTTTTCTGCCGCTATCAGGGTGTTGTCTTCTAATGGATTAGCTCCATGTAATGAAGACACTTATTCTGAGTTGCAAGGTAAGCACCCAGCCGCACCTCCTCCTGATGTTCCTTTTGAAGATGTTGCGGTGGACCCAATAACTGTGGAGTGTCGGGCTGTTTTGGGAGCTATCAAGAGCTTCCCAAAAGGCACTTCGTGTGGCCGTGATGGTTTACGGGCGCAACACTTAGTTGATGTTATGAGTGGGGCAGCAGCTGCTATTGCGGACGACTTATTATCTTCAATTACAAGGGTTGTCAACCTTTGGTTGGCTGGAAAATGCCCGGTGGATTTAGGCGAATTTGTTGCCAGTGCACCCTTGACGCCGTTACTTGAACCTGGGGGTGGGCTTAGGCCAATCGCAGTTGGCACGGTTTGGCGTAGATTGGTCTCTAAAGTGGCCGTTTTTTCTGTCGGAAAGGACATGACTTCGTATTTAGGTGATTACCAATTCGGTGTTGGTGTGCCTGCTGGCGGGGAAAGTATTTTACATGCTGTAAATGGTCTACTGGAGTTGAAAGGTCACTCGGACAAGATGTCAATGCTGCTCATTGACTTTTCCAATGCTTTCAACATGGTGAGTAGAGATCAACTCATCAAGGAAGTTCGTCTTCATTGTCCGTATTTCTCATTGGGTAGAATTTTGTTACTTGCGACTGCTAAACTATACTACGACCATTATATTTTGTCTTTTGCTCTCGGAGTCCAGCAGGGTGACCCTCTCGGTCCCTTGTTGTTTGCCTTGACACTTCACCCCCTGGTGAAGATTATCGCTTCCAGTTGCAAACTTGATTTGCACGCCTGGTACCTTGATGATGGTACAATTGTTGGTGATACACTTGAGGTAGCCAAGGCCTTGCGCATAATAGAGACTGAAGGTCCAGGTAGGGGTTTACATCTAAATATAAAGAAAACTGAAGTCTTTTGGCCTTCTTTGGACCCGAGAAGTACTGCTGATGGTGTTTTCCCTCCTGATATTGGTAGACCGTCTAATGGGGTTAAACTTTTGGGTGGTCCTGTGAGTTTGGATTTGAATTTTATTAGTGATATGATGTTGAGCAGGGTGAACAAGACTGTTCAATTAATGTCGGCCATCAAGAAACTCAAGGACCCTCAAAGTGAGATGCTATTACTTCGCAATTGCACCGGCGTGTCGAGATTATATTTTGCAATGCGTACGACCAATCCTGCAGCCCTTCAACCTGCCACTGATCTTTTCGATGATCACTTGCTCAAGTATTTGAGACTCCTAGTCACCGGTGATGGGGCGGGATTTGGCCCTTTATAGCAGAGATTAGCTACCTTACCCATCAAAGATGGTGGCCTTGGCATTTGCACCATGGCAGATACCAATGCCTATTGTTATCTCGCTTCTCAGAGTCAGACTACTTCGGTACAAAAGGTGATTCTTGGCAGATTATTTCCTACAGACAAAGGCCCTGCCTATCAGTTGGCTCTTCAGAACTTTATCCAGGTATGTGGATTACCTTCTTCTTATCGCGTCGATGACACTGCCACCCCCTTCCATGCACTCCCTGGCAGTCACTTATTTTGATGCTGTTAAGAAGAAAATCCCGCACCAATTTTCTATGTCTCGCAAGAGATTCCATATTATGGCAATGCAATCGTGTGAAACATGCACAGGATTATTTGTTGGCTGTACCAATTAGTGGACTTAATCAGTGCCTTGGGCCACGACAATTCAGAGCTGTTCTTTGTTATCGTCTTGGTATCCCACTTTTTGCTGAGAATGGTCTATGCTCCAGTTGTAACAGATCTATGGATATCTTTGGAGACCACGCGCTTCATTGTGCTAAGGATGTTGGGAGTAAGTTTCGACATGACCATGTACGGGATGTAATCACCGACATTTGTTACAAAGCTAGTGTGCCGGTAGCGTAAGGAAGTCTCTCTTGGGTTTCTTTACGAGGATGGCAAAGATTTAAGGCCTGCAGATATCCTTGTTCTTAACGGGAAAATGGGAAAGATGTTTGTATGGATGTCACGCTTGTCTCTCCTTCACTCGGTGATGGCGCTCGCTCTTTCGTCCCGTAAAGCTATTTCTAGTGTCAAGCTTCACGTAAACGCACTAAATACCTGGCCAAGTGTGAATCACATGGTTTCGGTCTGGGAGTTCTAGCTTTCTCTACACTAGGGGAACTTGGTGAAGATACTTTGTGTTTTTTCAAGCGCCTCAAGAATTGTTTAGTTAGCAATGACGCTAGTAGTGGTTTTGGTAGTTTTATTTATCATAGATTAGGTATTGCTATTCAAAAGGGAGTTGGAGCCCAACTTGTTGCTAGGTTACCAACCAAAGCTTTGTAATTTATCCTTATTATTCTTATAAAGATTTACATAATATATGTTATAATTATTAATTACCAGCAATTAAAGCATATCCTCTGAAAAATATTATTAGTTAATGCGCTACACTAATAATCAAAGTTTTCTAAGAGAGATTTCAGAAATATGGTTTGGCATATAAGTGGAAATAGGGAAACCGAAATTAGGTACTTTAATGCATATCTTGAGAATATTTTTGGTTTTGGAATTTCCTTGTTGTCCAAATAACCTTGGTCTATAAATACTTGAGTTTGCATTTCTTGCAAACTATCCTAAGAACCCGGCAAACTTCATTCTTGTTGTTTCTAGTGGAGCTGTCTATCCAGAGAGGAAAATACCTTAATTAGGCGAAATCTCTTACGACCGCTCGTTTAAAGACTTTTGTGGGATCAAGAATCTCTATGAGTACCATTGGTGGGAAATTAGATAATTGCGTTGTTTTTTTAGTTTTCGATTATTTATTTGATTGGCTAACGGTTGTTTAAATTTTGATTGCGCCTAGTTTGTTTATTCTTGAGAACTTTCTCTTCTGATATAAGGCTCACTCAAACTAGATCAAAGTATCGACGGGATCTTTAGAACCATTTTCGGATCTAAAGACATCTTGTGATAATCCATTATTAACAGACTCCTTTCTGTGTGTGATTGATCATAAGAGGATTCAAGTTGTGTTGTATAAGTTATTATTGAAGACAAACGAATATCTGAAGACGACGAAGTTTTTCTTATTAGTTTTTGTATCTTGTGAATCGTGTGCACAAACCTTGATCGGCTGGGATCCAACTAGAATCGTGTTTATCTTTGATAGACTTGATTGACTAGTTGCGTGAGATCGACATCACCTTATTGTTTCTCTTTGAGATATATATTGATTGATTGTAAATCTAGAATTTGGTTATTTCGATAATCAAAGTTTAGGTTGATCTAACCAGACAAAGTAGTTTATTAGTTTAAACAAAAGAGCCTTTGTCAACAACTCATACATATCTTTTAACAAAGATTGATTAGAGTGGTTACCAAACATATTCTTCCTTTGCTGTTTGGAATACGATCCAAAGGAATTGTTATTCACGTGCGTGACTCTAGAAGTCGAAGGCACAGGGATACTGAGGAAACTAAGTAGCTAGGGGTAGTCTACTTGGTCTCAACTATTATATTTGGTATAGCGGCTTAATTATGAGAGTATTCAAAACTGGAATACGTTCCGGGGTTTTCCGCATTTGCGGTTTCCTCGTTAACAAAATCTTGCTGTATCATTTACTTTATTTCCGCATTATAATTAAGTAAATTACACATGTACGCTAATCCGAATTACTTGACATTGATCATAATAGTCAATCTTTTATTACCGTAACTATTGTCAAGTAAATATCTTGTTGTCGTATTGTCCCGATCTCGTCCATAGACAATCACACAAGGTATAGGACTTAAGTTGTATTGTCTCGACTCTTTACGTAAACGATCACTTAAGATACTAGACTTATAGGTTGATATTCGAAAGTTTGTGGTGTATTGCGCATTCCACCATCTAGTATTCTAATAAGTAACGCAAAAACAACAAAAACCATCTCATTCGGCAGGTTTCGTTTGCAGGGATTCGAAGGCGGGAGCTGTGATAGCTCTAGCGCAATCATTAAGAATAACAACGGCTTTAACAACTGAAATTGGGGTCATACTAATGACATCCATAACCGCGACATAAAAACATTGCCAAAGGTTCTTTTCAAGACAGATTCAGAAAACCTCATAGGTTTCACAAGCTCTTCGACTGAATCGTCGTGGTATGTATCGGGGATAACCATTGAAATAACACTATGAATGTGCCAAATACCATATTGCACTTACCAACACAACTATAAGGAATCAAACCAGGAAGCGGATGGCCCGGCTAGTTACGTAGCGGATGAAAGTCAAATTGGAAATCTTTCGTCAACAACCAACCTGAAACCCAATCCTATATTTCTTTTTAACCTTATTGGAGTATGATTTTATAAGCGCTTAATATCCACTCCTTTTTTTTGTGCTAGTCAAACTTTAACGACTAAACAGTCAAGGATCCCACATCAATAAAAAGTAACAAAATAGGAGTTTTGCTAAATAGCGACATTCTGAATTTTGAACCTCTACTAGTTTGGAGCTTTTTTTCGTTTTGAAATTTGAAAATTTCAATTTCAGAAGAATACCGCTCCTCTTGCATAAAGATAAGGGAACAAAACATTTTTTATATTATTATTACTAGTTCACTTCCTCTCAGAAGAACTTCTCTTTCTCTCTCTCTCTCCTTTTCTTCCCACAGAAACCCTAAAAACCTTGAGAAATCACAAGGTAAAATCTACTCTCCCTCTCTCTCTTCTTTTATTACTTAGTTAAGAAACAAGATCTAATTTTGTTGTTGTTGTTGTTTTGTGTGTGTTTTAGATATGGCTTATTCAAGAGATAGATTGGTAAGAGAAGATCCAATGATGATAATGTCTGGTGGTCGAAGATCCAATAATAATGGTATTTGGCAAGATTTATTACAAGAAAGAAGAAGTTCATCAAGATTAAATATGAACACTAGCGGTGGAAGGAATTTGTTTGGATCGCCGATTCAATCTTCTTCCTCTAGATTTGTGAGAAGATCTACTACAGAAATGTCTCCTTCCATTAGACGAGATGCTGGTTATCATGGTACTCCTGGGATAACGGCTAGGTTGGGAAGTGAACGGTATAGGAATAATCATCTATATGGAACTCCTTTGATGAATGTTCAAGAAAACCCTTTTTCTGGTATTGGTAATCGACGAAGAGGAGGAGGGCGTCTCAGGAATAACAATAGTCAGTTGCCCAATTGGTATCCAAGAACTGCTCTAAGGGATATTACTGGAGTTGTCAATGTACGCATCTCTTTCTTTTTTTCTTTCTTTTTCTTAATGGATTCTGTGTTTGAATGATTCCTTTTTTTAGGGTTTTTATTTTTTATTACTCTATCCATGTCTTGAAGTAGAAAGCTAACAAATTTATTAAAGGAGTTTGCTTTGTAGATGGGTTCGATCTTAAAAGTCGGTTTTTATAGAGAAGATCAAGTTTTAATTCCAAGTCATGTCTAACCTTTCAATTGTTTATTTTCTTCTCTTCTTTGTGAAACCAGTATTGGGTACCATCAAATGAAGATGGTACTAACTAGGGTTAGTAAGTGGAGATAAGTAGTTATTGAGTTTGGGGTATTAGTAAAAACTGGTTTGTGGGTCTGTGTCAATGTCTTCCGCAGGCACCAGCAACTTGCTAATGTTAGCCAGTTTTTAGGAAATTGGTCCATCAAAAAGTGTTTACATTGTTGCCTCATGTTGAGATGGTGAATCAGCGATATACTTGATATACTTTTCTGCACCATGATGAGATGAATGTAATATAATTGGTGATCATTTGACTTTAATGTGATATTGGTTTCAAAGTTGTGGTATGACTTTCTTAGACATACATTTCCTGCATTTCTGCACCTGATGTATTTTTCATTTGGCATGAATTCTTTTTGTAATTTAGGCAATTGAAAGGAGAAGAACTCGATTGAGAGAGGGTGACAGCCATCTGACTTCAAACCCTGAACCACCGCAATCTAATGTTCTAGGCTCCAACCTATCCGATACTGGTGCTCACCTCGAGCCAGAGTTCACTTTGGCCACCCCAAATTTGAAGGCTGCTGCAGTTAAAGCTCACACGACGCCAGTCCAGCACCTACCGAAGAATTTCCTCGGCACTTATACTACTGATGAATCTGATTTCCTGACTCCCCAAAAGCAATTGTTAAACTCAATAGACCAAGTTGGGAAAGTTGTACTGGAGGAACTCTTAAAGATGAAGAGGACACCTACTGCTAAAAAGGCCGAGAGACAAAAGAAAGTACGTACTTTAATGGCCATGCGTTGATACTCAGTTCCATTTTTTAGTTGCAAAGAGAGAAATACTGGAATGAAGTGATAACAGAGGAAGAAGTAGCTGAGTAACTGAAAAGGAATAGCAACTGATTGGGTAGCATAAATCATCCACTGATGATTTTTACCTTTTAGAATTTGATTTGCTTAGGGAGCTATATTTTGTCTTTTTCAGTTTTCTATATTGATTCATCAGCTGAAAGTCTCAGTGTAAGACTAGTAAGCATCATCAATGTCTAATGTTTCTGCTGAAAGTCTCGGTGCAAGACTAGTAAGCATCATCAGTGTCTAATGTTTCTGCTGAAAGTCTCGGTGTAAGACTAGTAAGCAATATCAATTTCTGCTGAAGAGCTCTCTTAGGATAGTAGTGACTGTTGTTGGTTAATGTCTTTCGCTGAGCGTCTTGGTAAAGACTAGTAAGCATTCTTTTGTAACTCATGTACAGCTAAGGTCATAAGGCTCATGTATCGTTTCTGTTGTAGTGCAATAACAGATGAGTGCTTTTACTTGTTCAATCTTTGTTGTTGTTTTCTCCTTTTTTGGCAAAAGAAAGCTGTCTATTTTTACAGATCATTGTGGGTGATGGTATCAACACCTGTTGTGGTCTTACCCCACCAAGTACTAATAGCTTATTTGACTCGCTATTGAACTCTCAGGTTTGTTCAGTTTTGGCAGTACCACTGGCAGGTGGTAGTTTATCTGAAGTCCTAAACTGCAAAAACTAGTTATGGGATCGTATAAAATCATATGATACAGCGCAAATATTAGAGATAAGGGATGAAACTAGTGGAGTACAAGGCACATCATATGTTGTGTTGGGTGCAATAATCAAAAACAAGGAAAAAATCAAATAAGCAAAAGTTATTGATACTTAGCTCCTTTATAATGGAAGTGATCGATTTGATGAAACGGACGAGCTCCCCAGATCTCTGCAACAGCAACAAGGCAAAACTTTGGAAAAAACAGAGTGAGTCACGTGTTCAACAAGTTGCCCTTAAGACATTAGCGCCCGGCTACACTCAAGAGTGATGCTATAGCCCTCACAGGACGGATATCTCCAGGATAAAACACCCTAATACACCTACTACTAGCATATATAGTAGATGCTCAACTTGAGCTTGGCAACTCCGAAAAACCCTTAAGGAAGATCGCGGACGCATAAGAAAACAATATAAAATATCTTCCCTTGGGGGTCCCTCTAAAATATAGAGAAACCCATTTCCCATAGATTTTACAAAAGTAGTGAATTTCTTTATATAATGGAATAATACAATTTAAAAAGATGAACTCCCCGACGTGGGACTAATAAGTTTTCATTCACAAAAGAAAACAATAAATTATAATTTTTATTAAAACTTTAAAAATCATATTTTATTAATCGTTTTCCAACAATCCCCCACATGAATGAAAACTCAATAAAACACGAAAACACAGATAAATCTTGGTAAATCAACAACAAAATCTCACAGATAGATCGTGCATGTTGAAGTCATACTAGCCATTCCAACGTCATCTCCCTCACACAATAGTGTGTTGACCCCAGGGTCATACTATGGATTGCAAAAATCATATAGTATAGAGAGATTTCATCTTTAGTTCCTCACAAGTGAGACTAAAGGTTCCTTTCACCAAAGTGAAAAAGCATGAACTAGTGAACCCTTAGTGACCCTTAGGTCCTAAGTTCCAGTAATACCAAAACCATCAAAACGAAAATCACATAAAAAGCGCAGGAAATACCATTTTAGGAAGAGGTGTCCATGAGGTCTTGAACCTTTGCTTAGTGAGATATTACCTAATAACTTGCTAGAGACAATGAACTATGTCTTGAACTGCTAGCGTTTGATGTAATTCGCGATAACGACCACGGATGATATCTCCAAGGTTGCTGCCAAGCTCGTGCCATTTTGTCCAATTTGGCCCTGGACATATCCTGTTTCTCAGAATGCTCAAGAGAATCGAAGCTCATATTCTCATAGGAAGCGGCACCACTTCCTCATTCAGATAGGTGAGTTTCCATAAAGAGTGTTATTCTTGCACCCCACTTCAATCTTAAATTGAAACTATAGAACTCATTAAGACTTCTTAAAAGTCACCCTTCACATGCAATCACACTATCACGTCTACACCATAGGGAAGGGACAAAGAATGAAATTCTCTGATAGTGTTTACCTTTACCTACCACAAATTAGTTGTCTCATTCGAAACCTTGATCTTGGAATCTCCAGTCAGCAAGGTTGAGTATCCTTCATGGCAAGTTTAATTTACGAGCTTAAGCCCCATCCCCCTCGATGCATTTTTAATCATCTCTTTGTACAAACATTTCGTCAAAGGTTGTGCGGTATTCTCCTTGGACTTTATCAAATCAATGTAAATAACGCCGATTGAGATTAATTATTGTAGCTTTAGCTATTATAGATTGGCTAACACAATGTATAGATATAGCTGGCACAGGCCTATGCCAGAGAGGAATTCTTCTAAAAAGCATCTTAGGCACTCGACCCCCTCTCGTGTTTTATCTAACGCAATACTCTCATATTCCATAATGAATTGAGCAATATATGTCTGTTTGAAAATCTTCCAAAAACAAACCCTCATGCTAGAGTGAAAACATATCCACTCGTAGACTTAGACTCCTCTGAGTCACTTATCCAGTTTGCATCACAAAGTCCCTCAAGGACAACAAGATACCTTTCATAAATCAAACAAAAGGTAATAGAGTACTTTAGGTACCATAATACTCTACTAAGCGCATCCCAATGCTCTTGCTCTGGACTACAATTATATCAACTTAACTTACTCATAATATAGGCAATGTATGGGCTCTTACAGTTCATTAAATTCATCAAATAATCCTATAACTCTTGAGTATTCAAGTTAAGATACTCCATTACCCTTATTTTTCTCGAGTCTACATGAAGAATTGTTTGGAGTACAAGCAGGCTTACAATCAGACTGATTGTATCTCTTAAGCACAAATTCAACATAATGAGAATGACTAAGACTTTAAACGTTTGATTATCTTTTAATCCTCATCCCTAAGATTACATCAAAAGGGCCTAAGTCTTTCAAGTCAACATTCTCATTCAGTGCATAATTTTAGTGGAATTAATCACATCTATGTTTGTATCAAGTATAAGCATATCACAAACATACAAGCATACAATCACACAGGCATCCTTAACAAGTTACTTGTAAACATACTTGTCAGATTCATTAACTTAAATCCACTACACATTATCACATGATCAAATTTTCCATGTCACTTAGGGCTGTCAATGGGTACCCATTACCCGGACCCGCTAGATTCGGGTCCGGTTCTGGGTCCTAAAGTTGGACCCATTAGCAACTTAGGACCCGACAGGTAATTACCCGATTGGACCCGAGTGTGTTAACGGGTCCTAACGGGTAATACTCGTCGGGTACCCGCGGGTAATGGGTACCTGATTATTTACCTTATTTATCCTTTTATTCATCTTTTTTGGCAAAATTATAGGTATTTTGCTAGTTTCGACTTTGATTTTTTTTCTTCCATTTTTCAATGTTTTCTTACATTTAATCTTTATTTAGTACATTAATAAACAAATAATAATAAATTTTTATAAAAATAATTTAGATTCAAGTTAAAAAGAGAAAGAAATCAAGTTTTTAACATTTTTTTTATAGTTTTTTAAATTCCCAAAGGGTACCCGGAACCGACGGGTACCCGGGACTTTGAACGGGTCCGGTTCTGGGTCCACAAATTTAGGAACCGGACCCGGAACCGTTAGGAACCGGACCCGACATTTATAAGTAGGGTCCGGGTCCGGGTCTAGTGATACCCGGGAGGACCCGGACCCATTGACAGACCTAATGTCAGTGTTTACATGCTTATTTGAAAACCATACAAAGATTTGTTCAACTTACAAACTTTGTCTTCATAACCTATCACTACAAAGTCCTCAGGTTGATCTATGTAAATTTCTTTATCTAATTCACGGTTTTAGAAAAGATGTCTTAACATCCATGTGATGTATCTCCAAGTTGTTTATGGTAAAAATATCAATTAGCATCTCAACGGAAGTAATTCTCGTCACAGGTGAATAAGAATCAAGGAAATCTACACCTTCTTTTAGTTTATAGCCTTTAGCTATCAACTTAGCCTCATATTTTTTCACAGTTCCATCTACCTTACGTTTCCTCTTAAAGACTCATTTACATCTTATGGTCTTACTCTCTGGAGGTAAACTAGCAAGCTCCCAAGTATGGTTTTGACAGACTAAGTCCATTTCACTAAATGAAGCTTCTTACCAGAATGGGGTTTCAGTAAATGTTATGGCTTCTTTACGAGTGTGGAACTTAGACTAAGCTAGGCATATTATGAAGTCATGTCCATAAGAAGTCTCAGTTCTAATCCTTTTACTTCTCCTAGGATCAACTCTTCTCCATCTTCCTTTGAAGGTAAATTCTGACTAGTTGAAAAGATATCTAGGAGATCAACAACAAATCCTTAAGAAGAGACATGTTTCAAAATAAACATGTTCAAAGAACTCAACATCCCTAGACTCCATAAAAGTATTCACACCAACGTCAGAAAATCAGAACTCACAACCAAAAACTATATGCAGTAGGGTATTCAGGATACCTTATGAAGACACGGTCAAAAGTTTGGGTTCTATCTTAGTTCTCTTAGTAGAAGGAATAACTACCTTATCCAAACACCCCCACACTTAGACGTATGCATAAAAAGGTTGTCTATCTTTCCATAATCATGTGAAGTTTGATCTGATCCTTTAAAGGTTACTTTATTCAAGATATAACAAAATTAGAGGAGGACCTCCCCTACAAGTTGGCGGATAATCCTTTAATTAACATGGCATAAATCATCTCCTTAATGGTTCTATTCTTACGTTCAACTATACCATTAGACTATGGTGGATAAGAAGATCCAATCTCATGAATAATGCCATTTAACAAGTAAAGTTCTCTTATATGAATTTCATACTTTCCATCATGTTTAGACCTAACCCTTTTAGTGGTAACATATACTTCGTTTTCAATTTCAAGTTTATACACTTAAGGATTCTAAGGCATCATCTCTACTCCTAAGCAAGTATACAAGAGAGTACCTCGTACAATCATCTATGAAAGTTATAAACCACCTTTTACCACCATAGTTTGGGTTGATTCATGTCAACTAGGTCTAACTGAATTAATTCTAAGGGCTTAGAATTACTCTGAACAATTTTGCTAAAAGGTTTTATAGCATATTTTGATTTTGCAAAGATTTAACTTTTGTGTTCAATATCCAAACTAAATTTGGGTACACAGCCTACGCTAGCCAGTTTATGCACTGACTTATAAGTTTACAGTTCCAAGTCTACCATGCAAAACATTCAATCACACAAAAGAAAACACAAGAATCAACTATGTTCACTTCATCATTTTTTCCGTTAAGCTTATATAGACCCTAAGTCTTATAACCATTGCCTAAAAAATCACTGCCCTTAGTTACAACAAGTTTTCCGGATTCAGTTAAGATCTTTAATCTTTTACCATCTACAACAGAACAAGATACAAGATTCTTGCATATGCCCGGAACATGAAAACTTCATTAAATGTGAGCATATTTACAGATATGAGTTTCTGCTTGACCTTTCCCTTTTATGCAACCTCTGTCGCAGATGAGTTACTCATATATATAGAGTTTCTCGACATCCCCTATCCTTTGATAGGAGGTGAACAGGTTTCTGTTTCAACAAACATGCTTGGTGGCTCCAGAGTCTACCCACCAATCTCCCACATTGGTTATTAAAATAACTTCCGGCATCATGCCACTGAACTCGTTCTAGTTTGTTTCAACTAAATTAGCATTAACTTTCTACTTGTTAAGGTTTTTATGTTGTCTACAATTTACTGCCGTGTGGCCAGGAATTTTACAAACATAACAACCACCCTTAATTAAAGTAATGCCGGATTCAGTTTTACGAAACACACCTTTCTCATGAAGACTACGCTTAGAGTTGTGTTTGATGTTCTTGCCTTTGTCATCTTTGGAAGACTTGTGTTTATCCACATGCGCGACGTTTTTGCAGACACCACATCTCACAAACCACAATCCTGAATCGGAAATTAAGATATGAGTTTTGAAGATAACATCTAGATATACAAACTTTGTTTGAATCACCATTTCAAAAAACTCATGGTTATCCCATAAAAACTAATTTATTCAACAACAAATTTCTGCTCGTCAGAATTTTTCAGGAACATTTCTCTGTATTGTAAAATATCAAAAAAATACTTTTACAACTCCAAAAATTCCAAAATTTTATGTGGGTAACTATCAGGATGTCTACTACATTAGTTTAAAAGGTTTCACCGAAATTCCTTCTAGGTTAAGAGATAAACTCGAAAATCTACAGCTGACCAAAAATTCGTTTTTTGTTTTTCACTCCACAAATTTTCACTCATGATTATTACAAATTATAATGTCTTAAGATTGTTGGGTGCAATAATCAAAAACAAGGAAAAAATAAAATAAGCAAAAGTTTTTGATACTTAGCTCCTTTATAATAGAAGTGATCGATTTGATGAAACGGACGAGCTCCCCAGATCTTTGCAACAACAACAAGGCAAAACTTTGGAAAAACAGAGTGAGTCACGTGTTCAACACGTTGCCCTTAAGATATTAGCGCCCGGATACACTCAAGAGTGATGTTATAGCCCTCATAGGACGGATATCTCGAGGATTAAAACCCTAATACACCTACTACTAGCATATGTAGTAGATGCTCAACTTGAGCTTGGCAACTCCGAAAAACCCTTAAGGAAAATCGCGGACGCATAAGAAAACAATATAAAATATCTTCCCTTGGGGGTCCCTCTAAAATATAGAGAAACCCATTTCCCATAGATTTTACAAAATTAGTGAATTTCTTTATATAATGGAATAATACAACTTAAAAAGATGAACTCCCCGATGTGGGATTAAAAAGCTTATATAGTCTCTTAAAACAACTAAAAGTGGAAACTCCACGGTGTGGGATTAATAAATTTTTTATTCACAAAAGAAAACAATAAATTATAATTTTTATTAAAACTTTAAAAATCATATTTTATTAATCGTTTTCCAACATGTTGTAACTAATATATGGAGTAACTGGAGTAACTTCTTCTGATTAGAGTCATGCTTGTCAGGTTCTAGAGAAAGCTGATCATACAATGGAAAAATGAGCAAAAATTGGTTTGATTTGTTATTTTAAAGTGACAATTGTGCGGTGCAGTATTTTCTCCACCGGGGTATAGTCAAGTGCGAAACCCCAGTCATATGACCAAGGAATTCAATACTTCTGGCCAGTTGCAATGAAATGTTGATATCGCATTTCTTTGCCATCTTAGGCGCTACTGATAATAATCAAAGATATCTGCCATAAATTAGAAACGGTATAATGAGATGACATTTCCCATATGTATGTATTTCTTATCATCATTACTTGTTACAGTAGTCCTGATTGTTCTTATCATTAAAAGTTAAACCTACTTTTGTAGATCACCTCAACTGCTAGTCCCAAATCATTGAGAAAGAAATTGATTCTCTAAATGAAATACAAGCCTCCTCTTATATACAGAAGTCAAAAGATCATTATTACAATGATTTAGACAAGAACTCCAAGTATTTTCACTTTAGAGCAAATCAGAGAAGGGTGAGAAACATAATAGATTCTTTAAAAGTTGTTGATGGCACATGGTGTCAAGATAAAACTACTATAGAAGATCTTCTTGTCTCTCACTTCCAGAGAATCAATACTACTTCAAATCCAGCTGATAGTGAAAGATTCTTGCAGTATATTCCTTCTTGTATTTCAGATGAAGACAATACAACCCTAATAGCAGTTCCCACTTCACAAGAAATTCATAATGCATTAAAACTTATGGATCCTTGGACTTCCCCAGGACCAGATGGGTTTCCACCTGGTTTTTATCAATCTCAATGGCTGTTAGTCCAAGATGATGTTTGCAGAACAGTTCAATCATTCTTCAGTTCTGGTTACATTCTAAAGAAACTCAACAACACTAGAATAACTCTAATTCCCAAGTGTCCATCAGCTCACAAGCCTGAAGACTTCAGACCCATTGCTTTATGTAATACAATTTACAAGCTTATCTCCAAAATTATTGCACTCAGACTAAAGAAACATATGGAGAAACTTATTTCTCCAATGCAATCTGCCTATGTTCCTGGTAGACTCATTTCTGAGAATGTTTGTCTTGTTCAAGAGCTTGTGAAGGCTATGAAAAGGAAAAAAGGAAGAACATGCCATCTTGCTCTTAAGATGGATATGTCAAAGGCTTTTGACAGACTTGAATGGTGTTTTCTCATGGATGTGCTTAAAAAAATTGGTTTTTGTGAAAAATTTTGTCATCTCATAATGCAATGTATCAGTACTACACAGGTGGAAATCATGGTGAATGGGTCTCCCACTAAAGCTTTCAAACCTTCAAGAGGAATTAGACAAGGAGATCCACTACCTCCTTATCTTTTTATCCTTGCTATGGAAGCTTTCTCAAGGCAGCTGAATCATTTTGAGAACAAGAATATGTTAACAGGTATGAAGATTTCAAGAAGTGCTCCAAAAATTAACCACTTATTATTTGTAGATGATTGCTTACTCTTCTGTAAAGCAAACCAGTTTCAAACTAATAATCTCCTCAAGCTAATTCAAGATTTCAGTGCTTGTTCTGGACAACTCATCAATTTCCACAAGTCTGTTGTATACTTCAGCAATAACATGAACCCGCACTCCTGTCAGATCATTAGTGGTCTTCTTCAAGTCAGGGAATTGAATATTGAAGAAGAGAAGTATTTAGGGCTTCCTTTTTTTATTGGCAGAAATAGGAAAATACCTTTCTCTAGTCTTGTCAATAAAATGGAGAAGAGATTATAAAAATGGAATGGCTCAAATATGTCTGAAGTCGGTAGAGGAGTTATGATAAAAAATGTTACTAATGCGCCCAGTTCATCACATGAAAACTTTCAAACCGCGGATAACACGCTTGATCAACTAAATTCAATACAACAAAAATTTTGGAGGAACAAAAAATCTAATAGAGGTAGGTAGGCATCTTATTACTTGGAGGGAGGTTAACAATTCTAAGGAAGAAGGAGGTCTAGGTTTCAGAGATTTACACTTATTCAATAGAGCTCTCCTTGCCAAATCTGCATGGAAACTGTGTTCTGATACTACTTCTATTTGTTCCACTTCTCTGAAAGCCAAATATTTTCATGATGGCAACATCTTCACAGCTGCAGACAATGATAATTCAACTTGGTCTTGGAGGAGTATAAGCTCAGAACTGCCTTTCATTAAAACTCACAGTTGCTGGTGCGTTGGAAATGGTCAAAAAATCTTAATTTGGTCACATAGATGGATCCCTGAACTGGCTCTTCCTCCAGAACCAAAAAATGGTGCTCTAAATGCTCAAGATTACACTTATCTTCATCAACTTTTCTCTACAGATTCAGACGGTTGGAATTTTGATCTAATTCTTTCTCTATTTGATCCTCATGTTGCTGCTCTAATACTAAACATCTCTGTGCATACTTCTCAAGAAGATAAACTGATATGGACACTTGAAAAAAGTGGTAAATTCTCAGTGAAGTCAACCTACAACAGATTGCTCAAAGATAGAAATGGTAACACTTCAGTTGGAACAAGAATGCAGAATATATTTAAGAAGTTATGGAGGTTACCAGTTCTGCCAAGAACAAAACAACACTTGTGGAAATGTCTTAAGAGAATTCTCCCTACAAAAGATAAACTCCAAGGGATTATTCAAGATGAGAACTACAACTGTCCTTTTTGCTCCCATGAACTGGAAACTGCAGATCATATTATCCTTCATTGCCCCTATTCCAAAGCTATTTGGTTTGCTCTAATGGGTCTGCACATTGATCAGGGTATCTTGCTAGTAGACTGGTTAAGTGTTTGGTTTGATAAACTTCTTGCGAGACAATTGCAGGAAGCTGACTTGTGCAAGATAGCAATCATATCTTGGTGCACCTGTATTTCTAGGTGTGATGTGGTTTTCAAAGGGATTGCACCATCTGTGGAGAACATCATTCAGAGATGCAAAAGAGAATTTGTTGTCTTAGACTATCAACCTATCAAAAATCACAGAAATCTGGAACCTCAAAATAGGATTAATCTTCACTGGCAGCCACCTCTGATGAATTACTTTAAAATTAATTCTGATAGTTCATTTATTTCAGATAATAATACTGGTGGAATTGGTCTAATTTGTCGTGATTTTGCAGGTGTGCATCATGGAACAAAATGCTTCTACTTAACTAATGTGACAAGTCCAGAGCAAGCTGAGAGTAAAGCTTTATGGGAGGCAATGCAGTGGGCATTGGTGAAAAATCTGGAGAAGGTCATTTTTGAGCTGGATGCAAAGCTTGTGGTGGATGCTGTCTTGGGAGGTTCTATAAACGTGGACTGGAGAACTCATAATTTGATTTTAGATATAAAAAACTTGTTAAGTTCTCATTCCTTTTGGCAATGCTGCTATGTGCCTAAAGAGAAAAATAAAGTTGCAGACTCTCTTTCAAAATTAGCTAGAACTCAATGTATTAGTGGTGTTTGGATTATCGCTCCTCCGGTTGAAATCTTGGATCAATTACATGAGGCACATAATGTAACCACAACTTAAACTTCAATGAGATTTTTCAGTTTCAAAAAAAAAAAAAAAAAAAGAATCAGCAAAGAGTCTACTTAACCCTTAATAGATCTGTCAAATTTATTACATTTGGTAACCTTGAACTTAGCAAAATGTAATCAAATAATTAGCTCCTGTACATGTTACGATACTTGTTGAGTCATCAAATGCATAACTATATGCATCTGGGCAAGCTTCCTTGAAGAGATTTGAGTAGTTTGTTGGTTTGCACATTGATGGTTGTGCATAAGCACCTGTGCAACAATATTCAGGAGTATTGAACACCATGCATGCACTTTTACATGCCATAACCCGTTTCTTATACAAGACTTGTAAACTACTAGGGCAATTTTGGTTCAAATCTGAAGCACAACTTAGTGATTTACACATCCCTGTTCCACCTGAAGGCGATATAGATATGGGAACGTTAAAGCCATCGACAAGGCTAATATCGTAAAAATCATTGGGACTATTGACAGTGAACTCAGCAAGTGAAGCAGGTGGTGCACCGCCTGCACCAGAGCATTCTAATACACCTCCACAGTCACCTGTCAAACAAGAACCCTTACCAGTTTGGTCGAATGAGCAACCAACTCTACCCCAAAAACGACCTGACCAACCATAGGGTGCATTTACGGTAACAACTTCATTGGGTCTTAACCGAAACCCGCCATTTCTTAGATTGTCTTTGCCTGCTCCTGGTTGAATACCTGGCCAGATATTGTTCTTACATTTGTTTTGTAATGTAAAAATCGTCGCGCTAACTCCTACAAGCATGAGTTTAAGTGGGGCAAATTAATATAAGCTACGCAACTAAACGAGACAAAGCGAAACAAACTGTCAATTAACTGCAGAAATTAATCACAATCAAAAGCTCAATGATTTTTCAGAGTATAAGTACCTGACAAGAACAACAAATAGGAGATGACAAGGAGATGAAGAGTACAAAATAAAGCCATTGAATTTTGCAGTTTGGATGTGTTAACAGACATAACTGCAAGGAGGAGGAAGGTCTAAAGAGAACTACCCAGGCTTAAATAGTATCCTCTGATAGGTCATCCAAGCACCCACATTTTGCGTGACAGAACTAGGCAAGAGCAATAATCTAATTAAAAAAAGATGACTTCAAGGGCAACCTGCATGGTTCTAATATGCAAAATTAAACGACAAAGTATTTTATCAGGGCACGAGGTGGATCAACTGCTACTTAGATTTGCCTGTTTGTTTCATTTTTATACTGGGAAGTGAAAAAAGAGGTAGTTGACCCAGTTCCTTTAGGTGCATCTGATGTTGATTGGTTTCTTGCTATTAGTTTGATACCATCTTAGGCATCTTAGAACTGGGATATATATCCTTTCCGTTGAAGTCTTATCCTTCTGATCACCCACTATAATGGTGAAACCCTTTTATTAGCTATAGGGAGGGATCAACAAAACTCTGTGAAGCTCAACACCTGATCATTTTCCTTGAATTGAATGAAAGGCAATTGCGTCTTTTATTCACTGAAAGAGACCACCACAATGTATCTTGGACAATCACAATAGCCAAGGACAATAACAGACTTTTCTTGGCCATGTGCTTACATTTTCTTTATTAGATATAGAAATTAAGACAACAAGAATCAAATCCCTTTCTCTGGCGATAAATTAGTTTCGGTGACTGCACATTTACAGATCCTGCTAGCCCCTAATCAAATAGTCTCACTACCAGGTTCTTCCATGGTGACATCAATGGTTACCCCTCAACTAAGCATGCCTGCAGACCCTCGCAAATTTTCAAAATCAAGGCTCAGTTACCCGAAGAACATGCTTAAGCAGAGCACAAGTTCATGAAGTATCTTCAGTCTTGAATCAAAATTAGTCACGTCTCTGCCATCATTACTGCTTTTGAAGAAAGTGGCCATAGCGGTGAGAGCGCGACGACTTTGCCGATGACAATTAGGGTTGGTGATAAAAGCTCAGCAGAGGTAACTTTGTCTACAAGATCATGCAATTCTGCAAATACCTACATTCAGACAACCACCAATAAGCAGGGACAGATGTAAAACAAAGGGAAACGGGATATCATTCGTAGTCTCTACTTGAAGAAGGCTTACAGAGTTCAATCAGCTAAGCTGTACTCTTATCCCTTTTTATTCTTCGTCAAACCCCCTCATATTGTGGAAAAATAATGGAGAAATGCTTACACTAGTACCGGGGAATGTAAGGCCGGGTGCTTTGCATTTGCCTAATTCTAAAACCCAAAACACATTGCCATATCAATAATGTACTCCCTCCGTTCCTAATTAATAGGCTGGTTTTGTATTTAGAGAAAATTAAGGAAATTAAAAGAACTAATCATTGAAAGTGGTCCTCATGACACTTGTCAATAAAAGAAGTGAAGTGAAATGGTCCCCATGACACTTGTCAGCAAAAGAAGTAAACTGAAATGGTCCACATGACACTTGTCATCAAAAGAAGTAAAGAGAAAAGTGGTCCCAGAAAACTAAAGTAACATTTGACTTTCCCAATTAGGAAACCAACCTATTTTTTTGAAACATCTATTTATAGAAACCAGCCTATTATTTAGGAACGGAGGGAGTACTAGTTTAAGCTTTTCTTGTTACCATAGTTGATAGCCAAGACAACCATGAAATTGCAGACAAGGTACACGTTTAGTTTATGATAACAAAAACTAGATTCGAAACCTACATATATTGAAATTTGGGTTTCAGACAAGTTGGATATTAAATCCAAAAACTGTTTACAAAGCCAGTATTGTACAAACAAGATTCTAGCTTTTCTATCAAAATTGTCACAAAGAACTTGGTTAAGGAAATACCAAATTACCAATACATAATTTGGTTTATTTTGCATCCCATACTTTCAGCGCAGTGAATCCTACTAAATAATGATCCCAACAAGACTAAGGTTCATGCAGGGAACTAATTATTGGTAACAGGAGACCTATTCTATACGTCATCTTAGCACGAAGGACTGAACAAGAAAACTCTTAACCGAAAACAATCATTTGCTTACCATCCGCTGTTGAGGAGTTGTCCCCCGTTCAACCGCAACTGCGGGTGTATCAGGTGGCAAACCTTGACGCATCAACTTCTGAGCAAGTGAAGGAAGGGTCGATAATCCCATGTAAACAACTAAAGTACAATCTTGGTCCGCAGCATTCTCTGCAACAAACAATGGGTCTGTTCCTCCTTTCCTCGAGTGCCCAGTCAGAAACCTAACACTATTGGCAACACCACGATGAGTCAATGGTATTCCAAGCTCAGCTGCTATTCCTGAAGCAGCAGTTATTCCTGCAATTATGAAAATGCCATTACAGTTTTAGTGTCACGATGATTGTATTTCCTCCATCAATGAATACAAGCCTAAAATGATAAATGTTATACCTGGGATCACCTTCACTTGAATCCCTTGTTGTTGCAAAAAATCCATCTCCTCGCCACCCCTCCCGAATACCTACAAATCAACAGAAGCAATTTCAGGAGATATATCTCTTCCAGGTTGAGCAGGTAGTTTGCTTAGACAAGGAACCTCTCAAAAGAGCTCAAAATTGAAGGTACTCAAATTGAATAACATTCAATTACTTAAGAGATATAAATTTAGATAAATGAGAGATTGCATTGGAGATACTGAGTTAAATGTAGTTCCTAAATGGAAAATAGAAACTCACCAGCGGATCCCCTCCTTTAAGCCTTACAACATTTGCACCAGCTTCAGCAAAACTAAGGAGCAACTCATGAATCTCTTCCTACATGAAGACGCAATATTTGTATTAAGAAGGAAGCCCAATTTTGTGATACAAATTCTGAAATTCATGTCTAAAACCCTAAGAATTCACTCCTCAATCTTTCAAAGAAGCACAAATAGTAATTATTTTCGTTTCCGGGAAGACCCGGTTTTGAAAAATAAATAAATCAGAACCCATAATTCCCCATTAGAAAAGCAAATCAAGCAACAGATAAAAAAAAAAGAATTGGTATAAAAATCTCACCTGAGTTCTGCTATGGTATCCAGCAGTTTTGCCAACATAGAGAAGCCTTGCATCTTGTCTGACTAAATTCAAAACATCATTAGAAACTAACCTATCATACAATAGAAGATCAGCACTCTCAATTGCCCTCAATGCTTTCAAAGTCAACAACTCAGGATCTCCAGGTCCAGTCCCAACCAAGAATACGTTACCAGGCCCTTCATTTGAAAACCCATTTCCATCTTCTCCTTGTCTCTTTTCTCTCAAAACCTGAAGCAATTTCTTCAACTCAGGTAATTGAAGAGCAATATCTTCATTTCTAATATAATTTGGATCAATTGGTATTGAACAACAAGTAGTATTATCAAATGACGAGTATTTAGAATACAACCAATTATCTCTTTGATATCTCTCTACAGAGTGTTTTTCAGTGAATGGAGAAGAATTGGTGGTGGAAGGTGGGGTGTAGGATAAACAACAGTTAGAGATTTGTAAATGACGAAATTTATGATTATGGGGTTTTTTAGAATTAGAAGTAGTTCCAGCTAGTAAAGATGGGAATTTGGTATTGAAAACCGCCATTATCGAGCTTACAACTGAGAAAATGATATCAGGCTGCTGTGTTCTTTTGTTATATATATCTGAAATGTATGAAGACAGAAAACAGGGAAAGGGGTTTTGTTTAGTTGTGTTTGTGTTGTTTAGAGAAACCCAAGGGGTACCGTAGTATTAGCTTTTTGATAACCGAGAGGGGTGGTTTACACTTTACTTAGCTTAGTTTGTCAAGTTAGAGACCTTTTTTTTTTTTTTTTTTTTTTTAAAAAAAGTGACAAATGTTGTGTTTGGGTCATAAAAAGTTCAATACTCCATATTAGAGTTTGGGTCCCAGGACCATAGTTGATGATGTTGACTGTTAAGAAAGTTAGTTAAATATGGAAATGACCACTATTGTGTCAGATTTTGAATTATTTACTAACCCAGCCATTATAATTTCTGTTTGCCACGTTAGGGATAATTGGTCTTTGGTACTCGGGTTTTGCCCAGGACTAGGCTTTGGTCTAACATTGTCCAACGTTAGCGTTTGGTACCTGGACTGTACGTTGACCCCTGTTGACTAGGTTAAGTCCTCACTTCGGTTTAGTAATTATTAATAAATTTAAATAAAATTTAATTATTTACCAAAATTACAATAATACTCTTTACTTTACTAATATTTACACATTAACCATTCATTTACCCTAAATTTTTTCTTTCACCTTCTCCTCCCCCGAACCGCCGCCGCAACCACTAGCAGAGAGAACAAAACAGTTCTTCCCCATTAAAACAGTACCACCAACTCATCCACCATGAAAACCCAAAACCAGCAAACCAATCTTCCATTGCCGTAGATGAACGGCAGTAACACCCTCTCAACCTTCATAACCATACAATCCCTTTTCTTCCTAGTTGTCTTCTTCTCAAACTCACAACACAAAAAGTTTTATTTCCATCTCTTCCCTACACGAACATCAATTCCTCTCAATCCCTTGACAATCAGGCACCACAAATCTTCATTCTCAGCGACAAACAAGCATCGACAAACCCCATTTTCGATTCCTTACTGGTAACACTAACAATACCAGAATCATTTCCTCTCAATCCATTTCTTCTTTTCGCCGGACGGTAAATTATTTTGTTCCCAGGGCAAAATCCCCAAACCGAATCGAAGTTTTAATACCTATTGTTTTCAAAATTAATCAAATGGGTTTGTAGAAAAAGACTTATTGGCTGTAAATCTGGCATCTAATATGATTCTGAATCAGAATTTTAGAAGAATGATAAGATCTTTGGTGAAGAACAAGTAAAGTTAGTATGAAAAGATTTTTCAAACTTTTATTTTAGTTTGAGAACAAAATCAGAGAAATAAAAAGAAGATTCGTCTCTTTATGATTGTTTTATTTCACGTTTCCGAACTATTTCTTTCTTCCTGCTCCTGTAATCCCTGTAATCCTAACATACATCTATTCTTTCACTTCCAGAACTTCTTATTCTTACCAATCTGCACAACCTTTACAAACCCATTTTAACAACATCTCTTCCCTGTAGTCAATTCGATTGTCTCAGGCCACTGACAACGAGACCAATTTCTCGAGCAGCTCAATACACCACAAGTTCTCATCAATTATTCTTGGTTTATCTTAATCCCCGCAGATTCAAAAACGATGCATCATCAAAATCATTTTGATTTCAAGCCATCTCTGTCGTGCTCTTCTTTAACCCATCTTCTCATCAAAACTCAACTCAGATTCATCTAGTTTTTGCTCTCTTTAAAAATCATCAATCGCCCACAAAGTCAAGCCAAATCCCATTCAATTGCAAATCTTCTGAAATCTCTTCCATTAACAGCAAGCGACTAATCCTTGTCTCAACTTCCATTAATCTCTGATTTCTTGAAAAATACAGAATGAAATCTCTTCAATTTTTCAAACCCTAGACTTCAAACTTGAACCCAAGCCTAAATCGGATTAGTACCCAATAATCCTAAAACTATTGTTTGATTCTCGGCTTCTAGCTTTTCCCTCGATTCAACAGCACCACATTTCTCTCAAATCTCTATGTTAGATCGGCAAACTTAGATGAAGAGAAAGAATTTATTTTGACAGAGAGTGGGGAATTAGGGTAATGAATTACTTTAGGGGTACAATTATAACTCAGTATTTGTATTTTATAAAAATTAATAAAAATCTGGTCATAAAACGGTCAGCACGGATCAACATCCATTCCAGGTACCAAGCACTAACGTTGGACAAATGTTAGACCAAAGCCTAGTGTTGGTCAAAACCTGAGTACCAAAATCCAATTATCCCGCCACGTTAACATGTAAGATTTGTTCTTTAACAAAACCGATAAACTTCACCGCTCCAGTCGTTCACCGTAACGGTTAAGAGCAAGTCTTATGATGGAAGAATTCCATCTTCCAAATTACATGCCACCTCAGCTTTTGGAACTGTATATGGAAGTCCAAGTCTAATAATGGAATCTAACAAAATGCTAATCCTTTTGGCGTTTGACTAGTCAACTGTTAATAACTCTCTATTCTCGTTCACGTGTATAACATAAAAAAAATGACGAGAAAGTTCAAAATGTTAAAGCTATTGTCCGTGAGAATTCATCATTTATGAACTCATATACTAACCGTCTATTTAATAAGTGGGTCCATTTCTCTATATCATAGTCGTTCATTTAGTTAAAGTGTGGGACTTTGTTTTAATATTTGATACTACTGTTCTGAAAACGCAAATTGGATTGGCGTTCAACGCTAATATGAATGGCATTTTTTGTCTTTATGCTACTACTTTAACGCTATTTTGAATAGCGCTTAGCGCGATTTTGAATAGCGTTTCTATTTGGACTCCACGCAGCCTTCCACAAAGTCATGGAACATAGCTTGGAAAAAATGTGGAATATACCAACTTGGAAGCCATTAGACTTGACATTCCACACTTTTTCCAAGCTTGGAATAGGTTGGATTCCACCATAAGACTTGCTCTAACAAGTTGAAAAAAATCAGGTGCTTCTTTCTGCACCTCCTTCCTCCACATCTTCGATCATTAATCTCAGCTCTCTCCACCACCACTATGTGTTTCTCTAATTCTTTCTTGTTTCCCACTCACACTCACAGTAAGTAACTTAATCAATAATCACAACAATTTCTTGTCATTTCTCTTCCGTTTGATCTTCCTTTCTAGAGTTTTATTTTTTTAATAATAATCAGATATCATGGGTGATGAAAGCGGTTCTTGGATTGTTGTGGTGGTGGAGAAGAATAATGTGCAGGAGGTTGTTTTGATTTTGGGATGGTGACACTACCGAAAAATCGTTACAGTAAGATGTGTTCTTGGAATTTAAACGTGTTCTCAAAAGTTTTTGGAGAGAATTTAGAAGCCTGCATGAAAAGGAAAACTGGGTACCCATTTTTTACTGTCTTGAACATGGTTTGAGACCGTACATGCAGGTAACAAGAAGTATTAATGTTGTTGATTGTCGTTGATGAATGAACACAGATTGATAAGCTTTTTAGGTTCATGTTTGTTAATTAATTGGGTTCTTAACCAATTTGAATTTGCGGGTTGAATAGATTATATAGAGAGAAAAACTAATGAGAAAGATCTCTCCATTTCAAGATCCTCGCGCATCGACTGTTTGCTAAAAGTTCCCATACAGGCTCAGCTGAATTTTCTCTACACCACCGGACGTTAGATTTGTTGCGAATCGGACCGTTAAATGCTTTTTATTGATTTTTGTTTACATGCTCTTGCTAACGGAAACTAACAGCGTTAGTAAATAAATTAAATTTAAAATAATATTATTTTTGACAACGGTCAAGACGGTTAACTACGGTCCTGGGACCCAAACTCTAATATTAAACTTTCTAGGACCCAAACACAACATTGGTCACTTTTTTGGGACCCAAAGTCAAAATATCCTCTCTTTTTTTTATAATAAAACAGAGTTGAAGCTCGAAAGAGCAACAAGCTCAATGGTACATTGTATGGCCATCTGGGCTAAGTCCAGCACCAGGATGCACCCCCAAGTTTTGATGAGTGTTATTACAGTTATCCTTGACATAAGGATTTTGAGTAGAATGTAAAGCTTTCAAAAACAACTGAAGATTTGGACCTTTCAAATTTAAGTCTTGAAGTAAAGCAGAACGACTAGATAATTGAGCTAATCTAACAACATTGATGTTTTGCTGTGGAGCTAGCTTGATCAGGTTGCCTAAGGCAAAATCAATAGCTTCAAAATTTCCTCCATAACTGATAGTGGGATTTCCTTGAAAACTTTCCTGCACTTGTATTTGGTATCCTTTCTGAATTGCTTTTAGAATTTCCTCATCTTGTGCCTCAAAATCAATGGTGACTTTCTGCATTTCCTTGCCCCATTCTAGTGCTAGATTTGCTCCTCTGCTTGCTCTGTCTGTTCTGCTGAGTCCAATTGTGGGGTCTTTGAAGTTTCTAGCTCCCACACATTCACCTGAAAATGAGAAAGCCACAAGATCAAAGTTAGTAAAGGATGGAAGACCACTATTAGACATTTGATTATTCACTTCCAGGATATGCATGCTAATAGTGATTCCAAATTTTTCTTTATGATTTCTAATCAATCTATCAGTTCTCAAAGTCTGATCATTATCAGAACTCTGATAATGGAGGTTGTTCAGAATGTGCCCTGTTTTATGGATCACTCTATTAAAGGAGCATAGGTGTAGAGTAATTTTCAGAGCAGTGCTCTCAGCTGAAGGGATAATATTTCTGAAGACCACATCACATCTATCTTTCCAGATGAACCAACATATGGTAGCAAAGGTAGCATTGCAACTTGCAATAGGGTTATTGTTGTGAAACCAGCTGTTTAGCCATTCATGAAATGAGCCATAAGCAGTGAATAGTTGATGAGAAGCTCCAAAGAGTTTTTCCAAGACATTTGAAGCAGCTGGACAAGTCAGGAGAACATGAGTGATATCTCCATGAGCATTCTTGCAGAGAGAGCATATGGGATCAATGTAATTCAGAATACTTGCAATTTTGGCATTAGTTGGGAGAATGCCATGAGCAAATTTCCATATGAAGAGGTGGATGGCTGGGGTAGTGTGTAGCTTCCATATATCCTTCCAAGGAGCTATCAAGATATCATTAGCATACTTATTAGTGATTTGCTTGTCATATAATGATTTGACAGTGAATTTTCTTGTATGAGTTAAACTCCACCTTATAGTGTCTTCAGTGTTTGGATTGTGGTGAGTAAGGATTATTTGGTTTCCGAACATCTTGAGTAAACCAGAGAGCTAGGAGATGTAAGTCCCATTCTCCAGAGGTATTGAAAAGTTGATTGACAATAGTGAGGTTTGAAGGGTAGTTAAGGGGTTTTTGGATTATGTCAGGGTAGTTTTCTATCCATCTATCTTCCCAAATATGTATACTGGTACCTTCTCCTATCTGCCAGATATAGTAGTTTTGTATGCAGCCAATTCCTTCCAAAATACCTTTCCATATCCAAGAATCAGTATGCTTTAGGTTGGTGTTCATTCTGACGACTTCTTGATTTGGGAAGTGGGTTGCCTTCATGGTGGTGCTCCAGAGAGAGTTGTGTTCTTCAATTAATCTCCAAGCAATTTTTGTGATCATAGCAGTATTGAAGTACTCCATATTCTTGAATCCCAGACCCCCAAGTTCATTTGGTTTGTTGACAGCATCCCATGCTATGTAGAATAAACCTTTTGGTTTATCTTGTTCTTTGTTCCAGAAGAAGTCTCTTTGTATAACATTTATCTCTTTACAGGTCTGTGGATGGGGAAAAACGGTTTGCTGGTTTTTAGGGAAGTGAAGAGTCGAGCGTGTTGTCGAAACTCCTCGACCGAGCAAACTGATGAACCTCACACAGATGCACTGCAAAGGGAATGCTTAGATTCGAGAGATCAATCTGTAGGACTCCTACCTAAACCAAGACAATGGCCATTCCAGAGTCAATTCGGTCATAAAGAGGGAGATGGGTTGATCTGTAGGAGGGAAGCTGAGAATTGTGTGGGATCAATGATGATCAAGGATTGTGGATGTGTTGAAGGTTTCTGCAAATTTGATGAACTCAGGAGTTCGAATAAGTTCTGGGCGATTGATGGAATTTCTGAGAGTGATTGCTCGAAAAATTGTTGTTGTTCAATCGTGGATCCAGAGACTTATTTATATTGTCAGAATAGCGAACACATTGATCCCAGTAAGTGTGACAGTTTCATGAGTGAAGAGTGGGAAAGTGGAAGATCGTGGTGAAACTAGTTCCTGTTCGTGCGGAGACTTGGTTAACCGTCCACCCACTACTTTGCTAACTCCCTCAATAATTGCATGACTTAATCACATTTCTCATCGTGGATGAATCCACGTGCCGTAGGCCGTCATACCAAAACCCTAATTGATATCCCCCATGTGACGTGATTGAAGTCTCACGAATCGTGGAGTCTGTATGACATACGTGTATTTTATTAGTCAGTTGTTGAATGTTTAGAATCTAAGTTTTGTTGAATCGCACATGATTGGCGATTGCTCAGCGATTCATGGATTTGAACGTGTTAGTTCTTATGTTGGCATTGCTCGTGTGCAATTATTGTAAATTCGAGCATTTGAGCAAGCATTGCTCGATTCAACGGAGAGTATTGATAGTTGGACAATTAGGCAAGTATCGCTCAATTCAACGAATTACTGAATATTGATAGTTGGATAATTTCGAGCAAGTGAGAAAGTATTGCTCAATTTGACGAATTACTGAATATTGATAGTTGGATCAATATTCGAGCAAGTGAGCAAGTATTGCTCAATTCGACGAGTTATTGATGAATTACTGAATATTGATTATTTGGATCAATATTCGACCAAGTGAGCAAGTATTGCTCAATTCGACGAATTATTGATGAATTACTGAATATTGATAGTTGGATCAATATTCGAGCAATTGAGCAAGTATTGCTCAATTCGAAGAATTACTGATAAATTACTGATCATCGAGCAATTGAGCAAGTATTGCTTAATTCGACAAATTATTTATTTATTGGTGACGTGACCCAATAAAATATTAAAATATTGGTAGATTACCGAACATTATATAAGTGATACCCAATTTCTTGAGTGAGCGTTACACCAGGGTCCTGAGTTGACCAGCTGGTGAAGAAATGACGATTAAATGCCGGTTTCATCATTTATTGAAATAGCGCTCGATTGAGCATTAGGTGAGAAAACCTAATTATAGAAAAGTGAGGGACCGACCAAGATGGCGTGAGACCACCCTTGGTGGCCGTGGTACCACTGGTGGGCGTTTGCACAAACTATGAGTTAGTTGTGAAGAGTTTGGACCCAATATGAGCGATTGCACAAATTAGATCAAAAAGTGTGAAAACGTGTGAGACCGGCTTGTTGCAAGCCTTAGAGCCGCCCTTGGTCGGTCAAGGGAGCATGCCCGTGTTTCCATAATGCCCGTGTCTCTGTTATGAGAGTTTCGAAGATTTTCCGATGTGCGTTTGAGCAATATTTCGGATTTTCGAAGAGTTCGATCTTTGACTCGAAATCCTCGATTATGCTCGAATGAGCAAGTATGCTCGTTTGATCAATATTTTGTGAATATTAAAATAATAATATTTTAATATATTTTTCATTAGTAGCCTAGTCGGTCGTGTGACCATGTTGACTTTTGGCTTTTTCATGGTTCGCGCAATATGGAGAAACCATGAATTTTGCTAAAACTGGGGAGTTTCACAAGATGAGAAAAATAACAATTTATGAAAGATTAGGGATTGCAAGGTGTGGGACCGGCCACGGCTAGGGCATGGCCGGCTGGCTATGTTGCCCAGTCCCGCAACACCTTTCCCTATTTTATATTATTATTTCTTTTGTGAAATCCCACAAAAATATGGAGAAACCATGAAAATATGGAGAAACCACGAGTTTTGCTCAAACAAGGAAAGTTCTTTGGAATGGAGGAGTCTTCATGATTTTATGAAAACAACAAAAATAAGGAAAATAATGGAGGAAGCATGGGACCGGGACACGGCTAGGGCACACTACCGGCCAGCAGTGGCCCGGCCCATGGGCGCTTCTCCATTATTTTAATGTTATTATTTTCTCTCTCCTGTTTTGTGCGGGATTCCTCATTTGTCCATATTTTGGATGCGCGTTCGCGCATTTGGGTGCTCGTTCATGCATCATTGTCGAGTACACTCGCACCATTTTATGGGGCTTACTCAGTGGTAGTCCAGATGCCCGATTGTTGAGTATTTATTACTAATTCATGAAATTCAGTGGAGAATAATTCATGAAACTGAGTAATAAAAGTGAGTAGTATTTATTATCAATTCATAGGATCAGCCGTGGATTCGACCATGAATTCAGATTAATAAAATAGGTATTACCATTCCATGGGATCGTGGATTCGACCACAAAATCGGAGTAATGAAAGTAGTTATTACCATCTCATGAGATCAGCCGTGGATTCGATCATGAAATCGGAGTAATGAGATTATCTATTACCATTCCATGAGATCAACCGTGGATTCGACCATGAAATCGGAGTAAAAAAATAAGTGGTGATATTACCATTTCATGAGACCAGCCGTGGGTTCGACCATGAAATCAGACTAATATCTATTACCATTTCATGAGATTAGCCATGGATTCGATTATGAAATCGGAGTAATACATTTATCTATTACCATTTTGATCATGAAATAGGAGTAATGAGATAAGATAGATTATCTTCTAGGAATTCAGTGGTGAATGTCACGGTAGAATTTAATCTCTTGCGTATAGTCAGTGAAACAGCGAGTGTTGCCGAAGTCCTGAAGACGTTATTGCTCTCAATCTTACGAAGAACCGCCTGGGTCTATACACGACCTCTCTCATGTAGTCAGGGAACAGTGAGTATCACCGACGTCTTGAAGGCGTTATTGCTCTTAATCTATGGAGAACCGCCCAATTATGTTATTCTACATAGAGGGCACGACGAAATGCCAGGGATCGAACGCTCAGCTAGTGAAGGCTTTTCGAAAGGCATATTCACCGTGGCTTCGTAAAATATGAATTGTTGCTTGACTGAAAGCCGTGTCATAAACATGCATCATGATTTTACGGTTTTGCCCTTTGTTGAAAATCCACCATCTACAAGGTCCCCTTTGGAATCTTAAAGCAGTTCATTTGATATATGCTTGAGGTGGAGGTGACAGTTTGAATCATTATAATTTTTACAGCTGTAGACAAAGTAGTTTTCCATCCAGCAAGTCTGTGGTTTAGTTTGTCATCACAAGGCTTGAAAGCTTGAATTTTACTTCTGTTGGTGAAGAGAGGAGATCCCAAATAATTATCCTTCATGTTTATTCTTTGAACTTGAAGAGAGTTACTTATGGTGTTAGCAATATCTGGATCGGTGTTTTTGCTGAAGAAAATACCAGATTTAGTAAAGTTTATCAACTGCCCAGAAGATTGACTAAAATCTTGGAAAATCTTGATGAGATTATTGCATTCTTCCTTATTGGATTTGCAGAAAATCATACAGCTCATCAAGAAAGAGGAGGTGACTAATGGCTGGAGCATCAGTACAAATTTTAGTTCCATGAATGAGATCCTTGGATTATGCAGAAACAAGGTATCTAGATGGAGCTTTCATGCAGAATAAAAATAGATAGGGGGGAAGCTTTCATGCAGAATAAAAATAGATAGGGGGATAGAGGGAAAATGACGAAAAGCCCCACCAGCGGCTTAAATATGGATCCCCCCCACATGGATACCCCACATTGAATTTTGATCATCGGCAGATTTTGCATTACCCTCGAAATAAATATATAGTTATTTTATTTTGATCAATATCAAGCCCTTTGGACTAACGTACAATGTATTTACTTTTAATTATAACTAAGCCAATAATTATAATTGTTGAAAGTAAAAGTAAAGACACAACATGATTTTGTTAATGAGGAAACTACAAATGCTGAAAAACCCCGGGACCTAGTTCAGTTTTGAATACTGTCAGAATTAAGACGCCATACAAAGACTCTACGAACTTCGTATAGTTTAGACCAAGTAAACTACCCCTAGTTACCTAGTTTCCTCAGTATCCCTGCGCCTATAATCAATCTGGTTAACGTACGTGAATCCTAAGATAGAGTCCACTATCTTAAGTTGCTTTAGTCTATCTGAAGACTTTAAGCACTCAACCCCTTGGATCGTCTTCCAAACAGTAAAAGACTAATCTGTTTGGTAACCACTCTTCTATCTCAAGAAATAAATCTGAGATATATGATGTTGAGTGTGAGAAAGGCTTTTCTTGTTTAAAATAAATTAAACCTCCTTTTTCAGGTTAGATCTTCCAAGATCTGGATTAAACAAGTTAACCAGATCAAGTCAAACAGAACTACCAGATTCAGACACTGAAGAGTACACCACATGATAGCTTGTCGATCTAAATATGACTAGTCAATAATCAGTCAATCAAAGATAAACCATATCTAGTCGGATCCCAGCCGATCAAGTTTGTGTATGAAGCAAATCACGAAGATACAAAACCAATAATAAAAATCTTCATGTCTTCAATCTTCAATAATTTTCTGTACCTGCACAATAACAAACTTGATTCCTGACTTATGATCAATCACCCACAAAATGGAGTTTTTTAACAATGGACGATCACAAGTCACGTTAAGCTCATGATCTAGTTTGAGTGACCTTATATCAAAAGAGAAGGTTCTCAAGAATAAACAAAGTAGGTGCAGTCAAGAGTTAACAACCGTTAGTCTATCAAATCAATAACCGGAAACTAAAATAACAATACGATTCCAGTTTCCCACCAATGGTACTAGTAGATGCTTCTTGATCCCAAAGAAGTCTTTAAACTAGCTGACATAAGAGATTACGAGAATACTATTAGTCGGCTACATCAGGAACATCAAAGATGAAGTTTTCCTGGCTCAGGATAAGTTTGTAAGAAGAAAAAACTTCACTATTTATAGACCAAGGTAGTTTGGACACCAAGGAATTTCCATAAACGAAGATATTCAAAAGATATGTAACAAAGCACCTAAATTCGGTTTTATGAATTCCAACCAATATCCAACTGTACAACCGAAATTTTAATGGATAACTTAATATTAGCTAGCAATTAACTAATATATATTTCCAGAGATATGTTTTGATTGTTGGTAAAACAAAACATTTTAATTTTGAAAATCTCAAAAAGATTCTCTACCAATTTCGGTTTGGGATCTCACCTTGAGTATCAAGTAATATTTTTGAACTATTAAGAAATAATATTTCAGCACATGTTCAAATTACTCACTATGTCAACATCTTGAACTTTCCTATTTTTCAAACCCAATTTCTAAATCAAACAAACTCTAAAGTGTACGTGACTTATAGAAATCGGTTTTGCCTATTAGGACCGGTTCTACCATGATACCTAAATCAAGTTAGGATCGGTTCTACCTTGACTCCCAATATAGGTAGGGATCAGTTCTACCTTGACTCCCAACATAAGCTAGGATCAATTCTACTTTGATTCCCTATACATGTCAGGATCGGTCATACATAATATCTTCAATGCAAACAGAGACAATAATCCTCTTGATCTTAACTGTGGGTAGTCTTAATTTTCAATATAGTGTTTCCAAAACTACCATTGAAAATAAGGATAGTTTTTATTCACATAATCAGGATGATGAGGTTAGAATTGGTAACACTACTTGTTTAAATGAGGTTCAACCATTTTCATGTTATTATAATGATGATTATGATGAGGATAATGCCGAGAAAGAATCTGAAATATGTAGGCTTAGTGATCAGGAATTTTTTACCCCAATTGAGCTTCACGAAAATATTATTATTTATGGTTCAGATCCTAATAATTCTAATGACTATTCACCTATTCAAGAGGGTACTGACAATATAGACAATCGAGATCAAAATAGACACATAAATAATTCTATCACTCGCCCCGCAAAGATATGACGTTTAAGCACCAGTTCAATATAAAACTCTCTCCCTGTGAGTTGTTATTCCCTGCAAGACAAAAGAATAACAAACAAAACAACCTTTACAGAAAATGATTGACAAAGTCTTAGCTTTTACGTTGCCAATGCAAAAGACTAAAACCGAAAACTCATATGTATACTACATAACACAATTTATGAAACATAAATCGACAATAGTATAATTGTGACTTCACACATGAGTTTAATCATATCTACTTATGATCTTTTGATAAAAATCATGCCGAAACCTTCTTATATCAAAGAGTCACAACATCATAAGAGATATACAAATATGAGATCGGAAATATTAGGGTTTGATCAAAACCGAAATAATATATCTCATAAACGGAAAGCAAAAAAAATAAATAAACATTCAGATCAAGCAATCCAATCGTAACTATCAAAAGAATGACACAACTAAACTTATCAATCATGTTAATAGTTGTCATGATCAAATCAGGAAACTACAAGCAGAAAACTCTAAATTGAGGAACGCTCGTAAAAATCCCTCTAGATCAACCCAAGTTGTGTCTAACAAATCTGATAGACAATCTAAGAAAAGGTTGGAAAATTGTGTCAAACCAAAAGGGTGTCAGAATATGTCTACATCTTGCTTCTATTGTAAACAACAGAGACATCAGAAAAAAAACAGTGTCTCAACAAGCCGCAAAATTGCAGGTCTGATTCGCTAAAAGGGTTACTTCACTCATCCGGCAAGACAAGATCAAAGTTTTCATCAATGTCCCGAGTAAAAACTGATACAACAAAACAGATGGGATACATGGTAACTTGATTTCAGGATATCAAGATCGTGTTTCAAATTTAAGAAAAGAACTCAAAAATTCAGGGATAAAGAGTTCTCATATTAAGGAAATTTGTGAGAAAGCAAAAATCTCTAAAGAAAAGATATTCAGTATTCGAAAATCTGAGTCTCATAATAATGTAACCTAGTTATTACGCGGATGTACCCTTATCATCTATCTTCGGTGGTGATAAGGATGTTTGTGTAAATATACAAATATTTTTCGAAATTTCCCTTGAGAAAATATTGTTGTGTAACTATTTTTCGGTTAATGTAATTTTCTTACATTAATATGATTATATTCTATTTCTAGTGATCTGTGACAACTCTATTAGTTAAATAGGTGAGTGGAAGTAACATTTTATTTCACTGAGTGTTGAAAAGATGTCTACCTCTAGTTGTAATTCTCACAAAGTTGAAAATGTTTGGACTATGTTGTTTCCTAATAGGAAACTTCATCTAGTTACATCTAATGGTGAGCCAAATCCTGCTCCTAATCTTTGTAATGATGTTCCTGGTGGATATTTGTCATCTCTCAATGATAATCATCTCAAGAATCTCTCACTAAAGCTAGATTTGATTTTATGCCAGTTTAGGAACGTGGAAAAGGATTTGATAAGGGAAGTAAAAGAGGTAACTGACAACCTTATGAGTCTTGAATCAACATTGGTAGTCATTGAAGAGGATATTGGAATCCTTTAAGTTCCGCGGATCTGGCTACAAAGGCAACGAAAAAACCCTAAAGTAATGTAAACAATTTTTTGTGTTTTTCATGAATAAACTAATCAATTATTGATTATTTCAATGTTTGTGTAAAATTTATTCAAACTATCGATAATATGAATCTTTTCAGAATCAAGAGAAAGTTTGGATTTCACAAGCCTTTTATTCAGCTCTTCTTTGTCACTAAGATAGCCTAAGCTTATTTCATCCACCAAAGTTATTAATCTTTTAATCTCAGATTCCAGGTTTGTATGAAAATCAGCCAGTACAAGTATCGACAACATACATAACAATGAAAAACACATTTTATAATACCAATTTCTTACAAACCATCAATCAAAAGTATATCATTGTTATTAATCAAAAACAATAGTAAAAAAATAATTGAAACCCTAGTTTTTAACGAAAAGCAAAGTAATAATTTTTTTTTTTGAAAAAACTCTAAATCTATCATGATCTTGACCATTATTATGCAACCCATGACATGAAAACACAAAATCAAGCAAACCCTAACACAGAATCGACAAAATCATAACACTAAATTGAAAAAAATAACTCAATTTCTTACGATTAGGGAACTACATATCTAAATCCACACTTCGCCTGATCTTCAAAGACCCACTGTTATTTGATCTTCTTGAAAATCTAGTTCTCTTGTAAGATTTGGGGGGGAAAATGGAAGTGATTTTGGGGAAACCCTTACTTTCTGTCTCTATATCTCTCTCTAGAACTGTCTCTGAGAAGGAATAGATATATTCTTCTCCCGCCTCTTGAGATGATCTAATAGGTGAGATTAAAGTAGGTGTAACGATCTCAACCCACACCTGAAAAGATCCAATATAAAATGTTCATCTATGGACGGGTGGTTTTGGGTTTCAAAATGATAATATTTTTCTGACACACACGCGCACTGCACGTGCTACGTTAACAGCTTAGTTACAGTGTAACCAAGTTATAGGAGGTTTCACCTATTTCAAATTAATAGGGATAATACCAAATAACTATTTATTTTGAGGGGGTAATGAAAAATCCCCCATGATCATTTGATGTTCTTTTAAACTACAGAGTAGAAACTAAGGATGCCAAATGAAGGTCTAATATGAGACATTTTGCGGAGGATACTTTTGTTTCTTTTCAAGGAAGGTCAGATTTTTTAACTAACATTAAGCGATTTGGCATTAACTATTATAGATTTCAAAAGGGATTGTGTGTCCAATTTCCTTTTTAGCTTTTAAGGGTTAGTTTGCCCATTTTACTAAATATAATAATATTAGAAGTAAGAAAAAAAAAATCATTGAGAAAAGAATCAAGTGTTTACATGGTTTATATCCTCTAGCAATTGAACATTGATATTACTGGGAGGAGATTGAATCCAGACACCACTCATTCTCTCTATTCTAGTTGACTTCGACAGTATATCAGCAACCTTATTCATGTAATTTGGCACATGCATGTACTGCTAGGAGTTAAAATTTAATGTATAAGACTTAATATCCATAACTAAATTCTGAAGTCTCCACTCTATAACGAAGACATCGTTATTAACCGCATCAACCACAATATTTGAGTCCAGCTGAAAGTATACATTATCCAGTTGTAAGTCATTGGACCATCTGACTGCTTCCATTAGATCATGCATTCTGCTTGATCGGCACTCCATGATAAGCTATATAGATGTATTTTTCTCCCTTGAAATCCATTGCAAAATCATGTAAAATTAGACCAACCCCACCAGTTTTAGATAAGTTATAATAAGAACTATCACAGTTTATAGTGAGGATGCCACTAGGGGGAGGTATCCACTGCAGATTATCTTTATGCAATCGGGCTTCGCATCTAGAAAGTATTACAGTACGACTGTTTTGATCAACCCGGTAATTCTAACAGTTGATTATTATCTATGAGAGGAACACGTCCTTGGAAGATTATCTCACATATGGGAGTCCAAACACACTAAGTAACAATTACTTTGTGCACTAATACTTTTTTTCCTGTAATTTGATTAGCAAACAACTCATCAACTAGCTAAAGACACATTCTTCTAGATTCATATTCAGATTTTCCTACTAACCAAGAGTTGCAAACCAAATAGTTCTGGAGAGGTTACATTCCATCAGTAAGTGAGTGGCATATTCAAGTTGAGTTGAGCAGTAGAGACAAGTAAGATCCAAATCAGGGATAACATGAGAAAGCTTGTCCCTTGCAAGAAGGATATTCTTGATGCACTTTCATAAGAATTGCTTAACTCTTGGTAACATGTTTAGTTTCCAAGGTTTCTTTTAAATCCTCTGCATTATTGAGCTAATAGTTTAAGGACCATGTTTTTCTTCATATATTTTCCGGTAGGTAGAGTTAAATGAAAATTTTCCGCTTCTTTCTAGTAACCAGATAAACCTATCTTCACAATGTTGATGTATAAAAGTATTAAGAATAGGTATTGCAGTAGTGGAATCAATAGATAATTGGTTATAGATGTATTCCAGGTAAACATATTTGGAGAAAAGAGTTGCTAGACATAAGTATATTATACCGGATTCACTGCAGTCAGTTTTGGTGTAGGTGGTCCCTGTAGATTTTGAATCCATATGGGCTAGCATATCAATATTGTTTGTACATCACCCAAGCTCCAAAAACTATGTCTTTACTAATACTTCTCCATGAACAGGTGGTGTTTCCTTTCTGTTTAAGAGATAAAAGATCACCATCAGGAAAATATTTAGCTTGCATAGACTTACCCCAAACTGAAGTATTATCAGTGCATAATTTCCATGCAGATTTGGCTAAAAGTGCTCTACTAGAGATATGAAGGTCTCAGAAACACAGTCCACCTTCCCCCTTTGTTTTAGAAGCCTTTTCCAAGAGATAAAATGTTTACCTATATTATTTGCTTTATTTATCCAGAAGGCATGTTACGTGCTATTCATCTTGATAATAATGGTATTTGACAACTCAAAACTTATCATGTGATGTACAAGGATTGCATTAGTCACGCTCTTCACCATAACTGTATGTTCAACTTCTTACATATTGATACCTTGCCACTTAGCTAGCTTATGAACTATTTTCTCATCTTACGACATTATATATATATATATATAAAGAAAAGACCCCTTTTTGGTTGGTCACAAAAAAAAAAAGTCTAACCATGATATTATTAATATGACCTTGAATGTCAACTACCACTATACATATATATTTAACGTGAAAAACGTACATTAAACCAATATTTACATTAACCTTGAAAAAAATCTGGTGTGTATTTTGGATGATATTAAGTTTTTTAATTTTTTGATCCGTTATACACACCCGATTTTTGTATTATTTATATATTTGAAAATCTCTTTGAATTATCTAAGTAACGAGTATAAATAAGATTACTAAACTTTTATTTATGAAAAAAAATTCATTGTTATCAAATTTGGTGTTGTTAAATGAATCAAATTCAAGCATGTTTGAGAAAGGCACCCTTTTGAAGACCAAGATATTTTCCCCCACTTATATTCAGCTGTCTGACTAGAAGTATGTCGATGATATCTTAACAACAAGAAGGATCCATTTTTTTTTACTGAAATACACAACAGATCTGTTAAAGTTAATTATCTGACCAGAGCATTAGCTAAACTCCTCGATTACTTGGAGCAATTTATTAGTTTGCGAGATATTGACTTTACATAAGAGCAAGAAATCATCTACAAATAATAAATGATTTATATTTGGTGTTGACTTTGAGATTTTCATTCCCTTGAGCTGATGAGTTGTTTCATAATGGTTCATAACCCTTAAAAAAAGCTTTCATGGCCAATATAAAGAGGTACGAGGATAATTGATCCCCTTGCCGAATACCTCTTGTGGGTTTAAAAGTTGCAGTTGGAGATCCATTGAGCATTATCTTAAATTTGAGTGGTACTGATACACTGAAGAATGAGGTGACAGAACTTTTCATTAAAACCAAACTTTCTTAAACTTCAATCAAGAAACTCAATTCCAGTCTATTGAATGCTTTCGACATATCCATTTTTAAAGCAAGATGACCCGATCTTCCACTTTTTCTTCTCAGAACTTGAGTGATTTCTTGTACTAGAGAAATATTCTCTGATATCAATCTCCGTGGAATATATGCAGATTGCATAGGTGAGATAGTGTTTACCATATGTTTTTAGAGTCTAAGAGAAATAATCTTTACGATAAGTTTATAATCCATGTTACAAAGTACAATTGGCCCGAAGCCTTCTGATTTATGAGGTTGTTTTTTTGGAATCAGTGTGACTCTGGTTTGGTTTTAACTTCTTGAGCAACAATCCCGAATGAAAAAAAAAGATTTGATAGAACCCTGGTGGAAATTCGTTTGGGCCTGATGATGTCCAAGGGTCCATAGAAAAAAGAGCATTGTGAATCTCCTCATCAGTTGGTATGGAAATTAGATCTGAGTTATCTTCATCTGAAATACATGTGGGCATATGTTGCAGAAATTGATAGATATCAACCGGATTTGAAGTAGAACTAATCTTCTTGAAGTGAGTAGTGAGAAGATTTTCGATCTTCTATCTTTACACCACCATCCATCAGAAGCTTTTAGAGAGTATAGTATGTTCCTCTCTTTCCTTCAATTGGCCCTAATGTGAAAATAATAAAAGTTCTTGTCCATTTCATTGTAGAAGCATTTTTTGGCCTTTTGTATGTCAGAATTAGCTTGAATATCATTTAACCCCTCAATTTATTTTTCAATTCTTAGGACTTCATTAGTATTGTTTTCATTAAAATCAGAAGCTTGAAGTTAAGATAACTCTTCTTGGAGAACTGAGATTTTAGATTGTATGTTCCCATAAGTCACTTTACTCCATTTAGAAAGAGTATATCTTGCATTAGAGAGTCTATTAGTGAACGGAAGCTGCAGAGCCAGATACAATTTCATTTGAACAAATATCATTTTGTAACCAATGTTCAAAATAATTCCAATTTCTACCTAAGGAAATATTATGACCATACAAGAAGGATAGGAGCATGGTCTGAACTATTTTGGTTCAGGTGAGACAAAGTAGCATCTGAAAAATTCATGGACCATTCACTATTGACTAATGCCCTATCCATCCTAGATTTAACTCTACTTATTCCATGGCTATTGCTGGTCTAAGTAATGGGTTATTGTGAAAACCCATATATATGAGATCAGAATCTCAAATAATGTTAAGAACGTCATCAAAATTATTAGTCGCAGCCGGGTTATCTCTTTCAGCTGAGTCCATAGTAATATTAAGATTTCTTAATACTACCCAGGGTAGGGACACAGATCTACTAAGGTTTCTTATATAGGTCCATTGACTCGATTGTTCCGTTTTATAAGGCGTGCCATACACGCAAGAAAGAAAACATTCCCCTTTGGTTGGGTCAGTTGCGACAATATCATGTATCATTTTCTCAGAAGAGTGCACTATATCCATGGGAAAACCCTCCTTCTTAAGAAAAATAAGACCTCCAGTCAAACCAATAAAGGGAACGTAATAGTTATTTGAGAGATTAAGGAGATTAGTGAGTCTCACCATTCTAGTACTATTGATTTTCCTTTTTAAGAGAAAACTGATATTAGAACGGCGAAGCTGATAAAGATAATGTAGGGGATCTCTAGTATCTCTTCAAACAATTGGAATACTACTATAATACACAGCTAGGCAGGGAATATTGCAGTAGTTTTCAGAATTAATAAAGACAAGGAAGTTTACATCAGACAGATAGATTGCAGAACAAGTAAATTATAGAATTTTGAAGTGAGAAATTACCATAAAAGTAGGCGCGACTTGATTCATAAGAACACGCAATTGGGGGATACATAAACTAACTGGGGGATATAAATTACTATTCACATCCAATGGTGTCTGCTAAGGGGTGTTTTTGGGGGCGAAATACGAAACTACCCTTTTAAAAAAATGAAAAATAAATCAAACCTAAATATTTCCCACTCCCTTCCAAATCCTAAATATTCCCACTCCCTTTCAAATTCTCTTCTCCTTCTCTGTCGGCTCCTCAATTTAAAAATGTTTTTTTTAAACATTTGGCAGTGATGAAGACCATGCGGGAAATGATGAATACCATGCCGGAAGTGATGAAGACCATGCTGGAAATGATTATTTTTTTTACAGCATTGTATTAGTGATAGAGACCATGCCAGAAGTAATGAAGACCATACCGGAAGTGATGAAGGCCATGCCGAAAAATGGTGCCGGCGTTCTCGATAAATAAATTATAATACCGACATTATAAGTTGGGAGTACTAAAAAGACGAGGGTACCCAAATACACCACAATCTTTTTGATTCAACCTATAAGTCCTCTTACCAAGTGTGATTGTCTATGGACAAAATTGAGACAATACAACAACTTTGGTGCTCACACTTTGTGTGATTGTCTATGGATACGAAATCGAGACAATACTACAACCAAAGTGTGATACTTGATAATAGGTTCAGACTTAACCAAACTCTATAGGATCACTATCAAGTATATCGGAGTTAATGTAAAGTGCAATTTACTTTAAATTTTATAAACAAATATAATTGCGGAAAACAAAAGTAAATCACACAGCAAGATTTTGTTAACAAGGAAACTGCAAATGTAGAAAAACCCCAGGACCTAGTCAAGAATTGAATACTCTCATAATTAAGTCGCTACAAAAAATCTACACCAACTTCGTATAGTTGAGACCAAGCAACTACCCCTAGTTCACTCAGTTTCCTAAGTATCCATGCGCTTCCGACTTCGATGAGTCACGCACTGATACAATTCCTTTTGATCGTATTCCAAACAACAAAGGAAAAACGAATCTGTTTGGTAACAACTCTATCGATTCTTTAAGATAAAGATATCTTAAGTCATATGCAAAGGCAATATACTCCTTTTCCTGGTTAGATCAATCTATCCAATAACTACCAAAGTAGTTAAGTTTAGATTCAAAATCAATCAATATAGATTCCAAAGAGAAACTATAAAGCGATGCCGATCTCACACAACTAATCAATTGAATAAATCTGATTCTAGTTGGATCCCAGCCGATCAAGGTTTGTGCACACACAAAGATACGAAAACCAATAAGAAATCTTTTTTGTCTTCAAATTTTCTTTAATCTTCAATAATAACCTGCACAACACCACTTGAATCTCTTGTGATCAATCACACACAGAACGGAGTCTGTTAACAATGGATTATCACAAGATGTATTTAGATCTAACAACAATTCTAAAGATCCCGTCCATACTTCGATCTAGTTTGAGTGAATCTTATATCACAGAGAATATTCTCAAGAATAAACAAACTAGGTGCAATCAAAGTTTCAACAACCGTTAGTCAATCAAATCAATCGAAAACTAATAACACTGCAATTATCTAGTTTCCCACCAACAGTACTCGTAGAGCTTCTTAATCCCACAGAAGCCTTTAAACGAGCGATCGTAAGAGATTTCACCTAATTAAGATACTTTCCTATACGATTATACGGCTCCACCAGAAACAACAGGAAATGAAGCTTGCCTGGCTCTTAGGATAGTTTGCTAGACTTGCAAACTCAGGTTTTTTCAGACCAAGGATGTTTGGACATCAAGGAATTTCCAAAACCGAAAATATTCTCAAGATATGCAATAAATGGCGAAATTCGGTTTTCCTAATTCCAATAAATGCTTGTCCAATATTTCCAACATCTCTCAATAGAAAATATCCAATTAGTAAATGCACATTACTAATTTTTTTCTCTAGAGATATGCATTTTATTGCTAGTAATTAAAGCATATAAAACCAAAAAACTTAATTAAAAGATTCTTAATTTATCTCGGCACAGGATCTCCTTGAGTACTAAGGAATATCTTTGAAAAACAAATGATAAGAGTTATTGTACGTGTTCAAAGTATGTTGACATATCTTCACCATAAAACCTTATTCAAATTCACATGGATTTACATTCTTGGAATCGATTATACCACACTTCCAAACAAGTTTAGAATTGATTGACCCGCGTTCCAAGATAACTATGTGATTGATCAAATAACAACATACATGGGTTCAATCGGTTCTACCAATCACTAGGATCGTTTATACCTTATTATTGAAATACTTGTGATAGGTCACACCAGTCACTAGGATCGGTTAAACCAGTTACAAGGATCGGTTCCATATTCCCATGGTATTGCTTGTGATCGGTCACACCAGTTACCAGGACCGGTTACACCAGTTTCCAGGACCGGTTACTAATTACAAGGATTTATTACACTACACTTGTGATCAGTCACACCAATTACTAGGATCGGTCACACCAATTACAAAGATCGATCATACCATCACATGGTGATTACTTAGGATCGGTTACACCAATTAATAAAAACCAGTCATACCAAGTCATAAGTCAGGCATTGTGATTAGTTATACCAAGATACATAACCAAGGTTAAGATCGGTTCTACCATCTCACACATATTGGTCATCCAAAGATTTGTTATGAATAGCCGAACCAATAAGCCTAGTGATTTCCCTTTCGATTCACGAAATAAGTTCATGAATGTACTTCCTTTAAACAAATGTAAAACATTGTTTCCTAGAATGAAATCTTCACCATAACCCATTCACTTAATCATAACAGTATATACAAGATTATGTTGATGGCATATGTACGAAGTTCAAAAGATAAGCTTTATACTCCGTAGTCTAATTCCCTAATACTACGATCATACAATTATGACCATGTCACATCACTAGAGTATTATACAATATGTACAATATATACATCTTTGTAATTATGTTTTCAATATAGCACGACTTGAAAGCTACGTTAGGAATGAAACAGTTCAAGTTAATATTACTAACCTCAAGTGGAAGGATGATGTCCTCGTTGTAGTTCGCTACTTCTTCACATTCTTCAGGTCTTCAGAGTAATACTTGTATGTCTCAACATTCCTAGACTTTCTAGTCTAACCTAAACGAAGATGACTCTAGTATATAATCAAGCGACTTTGGATGAGTTTTGACACACTAAAATATGATAACCAAACTTGACATACCAACGCTTGGTGAGTTCAACCGAGCTATGTTCTAACAAGTACCCATTTTTTGGCATTGATTTTGTCGGCATTTTGTAAGTTGGGAGTACTCATTTATTAACCAAATTCCTATTACCTCAAAAAATTTCCTTATATTATCACCCAACTGAAGTGATTATGATTTATACTCATTTATCAAAAAATCTAATAACTTAACTAATTTTAATTAACTCTAAACCTGATTAGTGAGGGGTAGATTAGGAATTAGTTAAAATACATGGATAAGAGGTGACTCTGATTTACTATTAAAATCCCGTTTTTGTCTTTTTCCTATATCCCCCAATTGCGCGTTCATTCATAAAGGTAGTCTCCCTTGAATTAGCAGCATGGCTTACATTTTGATCAGTTTCTATACCTTCAATGACATCTAATTGACCAAAATTCACATTATGATCATCATGTTTCGCAGGTTACCACCATGAGTGGATAAAACAGTTGTTCTCAATGAAGGATTATTGTCATGAGTGGATAGTGTTGAGGGGTGAATTTTGGTTCTACAAGTCCTAGCCACAACACACCCAATTCCCAAGAGGAGAGAGATAAGACCCCCTTCTATTGTACTATATGCCTCTTTATATAGACTTTTCAAAAGCCTCTCTTTTTATGATATCATGCCACATGTCCTAAACATCCTTAATTACTACTAATGTCATTCCTTCTCTAATAAAACCTCCTTCGTTCATATTAATTCCTCCCTTGTCCTTTCCATCTTATGGATACTTCGTTAGTGGACTTGGGCTTTATCCCCATGTTTCATGTTGGGTTTTCCTCCCTTTTGGGGGCACACTAGCCCGACTAAGGGGTGATATTTTTCATGTATCAACATTATTAGTCCCCTGACTATTGGGTTAATTGTCAAATAACCCGATAGTCATATTGCGTTCCATCTTAACGCCCCTTGTACTGTCTTTTCAGGTCGAGTCCCCAGTTTGCAAGTTTTAGGAATATATGAAATGAAATAGTTTTTTGCAAGAAATTTTCGTCATGCGCGCGGGTGTTTGGATAGGCATTTTCCGAGAATTTTTGCATGAAATGATTGAACATTTTCTTAGACCTTTGGATTGTATTACCATCCCAATTTGTGGGTCTCAGCGCGAGTGTGATGAATATATGGATTAGAATTTATTTAGCCTCATTTTTTTTTCTATTTTCTCTAACTGTTCCGCGTGGTTGGGAATGTCTTTAGCTTGTATCCCGGTCTTACCTTCAGCACGAACTGGCGCGCCTGTTGGTGTTGAGAGAGGAAGTGGGTATGTTATGGGTTCTCAGACTGATTCTTCAAGACAAAGCGTGTAAGGAATATGATGAACATGCAAACATTCTTTCATTCGCGCGTGGGGCACAAGCTAAAGACGATTATACATGATATCCAAAAGTTGGTAGCGCGTATCATGCCTCGATGAGGGAATGGGGCGTGTGGTTAAAAGCACCTACCCAATTTTTTGGTAGAGGATGGGCTAGGGTGTGCCTATCCCTCATTTTTGTAGAGGATAGGCTTGGGCGAGCCTATTCCCTCCTCCTTTGGATGGACTAGGGCGAGCCTATTCCCTACTTCTTCTTCTCTTTTTTTTTTCTTTTTTTTTTTTGTAGAGGATGGGCTAGGGCGAGCCTATTCCCTCCTTCCCCTTCCTTTTTTTTTGTAGAGGGGGCTAGGGCGAGCCTATTCCCTCCTTCTTGTAGAGGATGGTCTAGGCGAGCCTATTCCTATTTTTTTTGTTGTAGAGGATGGGCCTTCCTCTATTCCTTCCTCTTTTTTTTTGTAGAGGATGGGCTAGGGCGAGCCTATTCCCTCCTTGTAGAGGATGGGCTAGGGCGAGCCTATTCCCTCCTCCTTCTTCTCTCTTTTTTTTTGTAGAGGATGGGCTAGGGCGAGCCTATTCCATCCTCTTTTTTTTATTTTTTTTGTAGAAGATGGGCTCCCTCCTCTCTTTTTTTTGTTGTAGAGGATGGGCTAGGGCGAGCCTTTTGCCTCCTTTTTTGTAGAGGATGGGCTAGGGCGAGCCTATTCCTCCTTCTTGTAGAGGATGGGATAGGGCGAGCCTATTCCCTCCTTCTTCTTCTCTCTCTCTCTCTCTCTCTTTTTTTTTTTTTTTTTTTTTTGCAGAGGATGGGCTAGGGCGAGCATATTCCCTCCTTCTTGTAGAGGATGGGATAGGGCGAGCATATTCCCTCCTTTAGCCGGCCGAGTGTCTATGCATCTCGGGGCCTTTAGTAAACTTGTCGGCCTGCCGAGTGTCTATGCACCTCGGGGCCTTTCGTGATTCGTCAGCCGGCCAAGTGTCTATGTGAAAAGGCGAGGGTATCCAAATATACCTCAATCTAAAACTTTTCCTACCTATAAGTCCTTTCTCCGAAAGTGATTGTCTATGGACAGAGTCGAGACAATACTGAAAAGGTGAGGGTACCCAAATATACCTCAAGCTAAAACTTTTCCTACCTATAAGTCCTTTCTCCGAAAGTGATTGTCTATCGACTGAGTCGAGACAATACAACTAATCGGTTCACACTTCGTGTGATCGTCTATGGATACAAGATCGAGACAATACAACAACGAAGTATGTTTACTTGAAAAGGGTTTGTACTTAACCAAACACAATAGGATTGCTTATCAAGTAAATAGGAATTAACATTTGTGTAATTTACTTTAATTATAATAAAACAATTATAATGCGGAAATATAAAGTAAATGACACAGCAAGATTTTGTTAACGAGGAAATCACAAATACAGAAAAACCCCAATACCTTGTCCAGAATTGAATACTCTAAAGATTAAGCCGCTACACAAAATTAAACCAACTTCGTATAGTTGAGACCAAGGAACTAAACCTATAGTTCACCTAGTTCCGTATGTATTCCCACGCCTCCGATCTATGAATAAGTCACGTACTTGGAACAATTCCTTTGGTTCGTATTCCAAACAGTAAAGGAACAACAAATCTGTTTGGTATCAACTCACTTCAACCAAGTGATATGAGTTCGACAAAGGCTCTTCTGTTTATCTCAATAAACTCCTTCGTCGGGTTCTTAGATCTATCTTATGTTCAACTACCGAAGTAATTGTTAAGATTTTGCAATCAATACTTTTAATCACAAATAATTGTATTGATGCCGATCTACACAACTAATCAATCCAATCTACCACAAGGATAAACCGATTATAGTGGGTTCCTCTTATACCGAAACAAGTATTGTGCACACCAAAGATTATGAACCCCAAATCAGAAATCTTCAATATCTTCTTTGTCTCCAAATCTTCTTAGATCTTCAATAAACACCTGCACACAACAACTTGAATCTCTTGTGATCAATCACGCACAGAACGGAGTCTGTTATAACAATGGATTATCACAAGATCGTCTTTAGCACTAACAACAGTCTAAAGATCCCTGTCGAAACATCGATCTAGTTTGAGTGAATCTTATATCAGAAGAGAAGATTCTCAAGAATAAACAAACTAGGTGCAATCAAAGTTGAACCACCGTTAGTCAATCAAATCAATCGAAAACACAAGATAAACCGCAATTATCTAGTTTCCCACCAACGGTACTCGTAGAGCTTCTCAATCCCAAAGAAGACTTTAAACTGAACGGTCGTAAGAGATTTCGCCTAATTAGGTTACTCTCCTCTCCGAATAGGCGGCTACACCAGTAACAACATAACCGAGGAAGTTTGTTGTCACGAAGGATTAGTTTGCTAGAAATTCAAACTTCAAGTATTTATTGACAAGGAAGTTTGGACACCAAGAAATTTCCAAAACCGAAAATATTCTCAAAGATATTCAATATATTCCAAATTCGGTTTCCATAATTCCTGGAAATGCTTTGTCCAAAATAATGACCGAAAATCTCTTTGGAAAATCTCAACTAATAAATGCACATTACTAATTCTCATTTTCCTAAAATAAAATTAAAAACCTTAAATAAAAGATTCTTAACTTATTTATGTTTCGATCTTGGGATTTCCTTCTTGTAACTATTAAGGAATAACTTTGAACAATAAAAGATAAACATTATTGCCTATGTTCAAAGTTTGTCGACATCCTTACTTTGTAAGTCCTCTTTCATACTTACTGTAACGACCCTCAAGCTCGTCAGCGCTATTAGACCAGTCAAGATACGATTTAGCTGTTAATGAATCGATTAGATTAACACGAACGTTAATTAAAAGAACTTAATCTAACAACAATTTAGATACAAAACTAGTATCATTATATAGATCTCGAAAAGTTACGTGGAATGGACTACTCGAACGTGTCATTCGGATACCGTACAAAGAAGATATCTTCAGATATGTACGAAGGGTAAAAATTATCATTTCTCATCATAACCGCAAGGCTGCCCTTATCAAATTTCTGGGTGCCTTTAACATTTTTGATCGGCCTTATCTCTCAACCTTTCGAGAAGAAATTCATTTCTTCTCTTTCCTTCTTCTTTCTTCTTCTCCTCTGTTCTCTCTTTTCTTTTCTCTGTCGATCTTAAACCGAAGGATCGAATCTTAGTTCGTGTAAGAGTTTATTAGTAAACCATGTTACTTGTTGAATCAATGAGGAGGATGATGTTTGTAGCAGATGATTGAGTTCTCAGAGGAGGAAGAATTGGTAAGTTAATTAGGGTTTCTGTTGATTGATTTCTTTATGAAATTAAGAGTGTTTTGGTGTTTTAATTATTGGGTTTTTGTTAATTAAGATAGACCTGAGTGTATAAGGTTTAATTCCAGTTTCATAGAGTGTTAGGGTTTGTTTATCTCTTCCCTAAATCAATCAGAAATTAGGGTTCTTGCGAATTAGGTGGTTTGAGTTGGAATATGTAGATGAAGAAGATGAGTTATTTTGAGGTTGGGTTATTAATTCAGGGTTTTGCTGAGAAGAATCAAAAGTTAGGGTTTTAGTTTAGAAGATGGTTTTGTGTAGAATTGAGATGTGAATCGAATTAAGCTTAGATGATATGAAGATGGGTTTGTTGCTGTTTCAATGGGTTGATGATTATAGGTCGAATTACAGGGAATGATACTAATAAGAGTTGTTAATGATAAGGGAGTTGTTGGTGGAGACAATAAAGAGCTGGCAGATATGTTGGTGTTCAAGAGAACTGATTACAGGGAACGAAATGAGTTATATTGAGTTATTGTTAGCGAATGAAGATGCGGTTCCTGGTGGCTTGTTTATGAATCTGAGTTTGGAGGGCTGAGATGTGTATAAGATAAGCTGAGAAGGATAGTGTTACAGATGAAGGTGGTTGTGTTATGATGGTGATTCATGTGAATCAGAGTTGTGGAAGTTACCAGTGGAGCTGCGGATTGTAGTGGTGCTGATGGTTTTGAATGTATGTGTCCCTGAACTGTGAGAATGAGCAGTTTATGAAATGGGTATTGCCTTGCTGGTGGTAATGAAGATTGATTGGTGGTCTTGGATTGAGGTTGGGAAGGGAATATGTTTTAATTTAGCTAAAATGGTGGTGTTGGATGTGTTGGAAGTTGCAGATGTCTGAGTTGAAGTCTAGATGAAGGAATAGTTTAGTGAATGGATCTGGATGACGAATTTTATTACAGTAATCTGATGGTGGAGGCGATGAGTAGATGTAGTTGTAAGTGTAGATGTAAATGATTATACTGAGCTACTAGTGATAGTGGTGTTGTTGTTGTTGCAGTTAGAGGATGAATGAATTGGGAATGTTGTTGGCTTGAATAGAGACATGGCAGTGCTGAAGATTGTTGTTACAGAACTTGCATAGGAGGATGTTGTAATGGTGGTGGTCTGAGAGTTGTTTGGAGGTGGGCTGAAATGCAAGTTGGATGAATATGCAGGGATGGAGCTGAAGTTACAACTGGTGCTGATATTGTGAAGTATTGTCTGGACTGAAGAGTTAGATGAATATTAGGATATTGCAGGGGCGTTTTGAATTGAGATTCAATGTGGAAGAAGTTGATGTGGTGTGCCTGAGTTAGTATTGAAGCTAAGTTGATGAGTTATGGTAGATGAGAGTACTTGTACGAGCTAAGATGTTAAGATGTAATGCATATATGAAGATGATATTCTTGTTGATCAGCTGTTAGTGAACCTGAGAAGATGTTGATGGTTGTAAGCTTGTAGAGATGAATATGGAAGTTAGATGTAGCCTATAGAAACTGAGTATAGTTTGAAATGCTTCTTTTGGTCTTGGTATGTTTTTCTTTGTTGTTGCTGTGACTTGTGCCTGTTAGTCAGCCAGTCAGCTCAGCTGACTTAGAGTATCTGACTGAGTTGAATCGGTTCGACTCAGAACAGACTCAGTGGACCGAGTTGGACTGTTTCCTTGACCTTTTGACTTTGATATTTGACTTCGTAGACCATTTGACTGGACGTTGAGCATTAGTGGACTTGTGACCATCAGACTGACTGTTAGAGACTGTCAGTTGACCTGTTGGACTGGGCCTGGAGTTAATGGGCCGAGTTTAGTGGACTTGGACTTAAATCTAGTTTTCCTATTTTGATGAATTGGACCACTTGTGGTTGTGGTCTGAGTTGACCTTTAGTTCCTTCTACAAAGTGGTAGATATTTATAAGACATATCTAATGGACTATAGAACCAATCTAATTGGATTAGTAAAGTGAAAACTACTGTCAAACCCTTTTTTCAGTTTTTTTCCACTGTAAAACCCGCACTCAGAAAACTTCATGGGCGCACCCATTTTCTGCCGAAAAATTTCTCAGAAACCCATATTTTTTAAAATTAGCTTTTCGTTTCTTCTGCCTTCGTCTTCTCTTTTCTTTTCTTCCTTTTTATGATTTCCTTCTTGTTTCCCAGAGAACATGGAAAAATTAGTCGAGGATGATCATGTTGCTGCCGTTAATTGAGAAGATTTTTGAACAAAATTAAAACTGATTTCAAGTCCATGTTGTATTATGGAGGTTGGGTTTGCTTTAAAGCCATTGAAGTTAAGATTGGAAGGTATGATTTTCTGAACTTCTATTCTTTGGGTTATTCGAGTATGTTAATTCACAGATATTGGGTAGAATTTCAGGGTCTGTTTAGAATATGGTTTTGGTATCTTAATTTGTGTAGGATTTAAAGATCCACGGTTGCTTAAATATATGAATTCTTAATTTGTGCATGTTAAATCGATCGAAGAGGATGTCAAAGCTTATGTGGGATGCTCATAAAGGGGCGATGATTCCCGAATTTGATTTACGGGAAATCAATCTTTATTTTTTCCAGGTTAGTTGTATTTTGGCACTGTAATTTAAGTGTTTGAGACTTGGTCTAAGTGAAAATGCTTTAAAATTGTGGAACATTTAGGGACTTTTGAAAAATGAAGGATAGAGAAAAGCTAAAAACAAGACAAATCTAATACCCCGACGGAACTTATAACTGTGAGCCTAATGCATCGAAACATGACAAAGTGGCACCCGCTAAACCGACAAAAAGACTGCTGGAAAGAAATTTAGATGTAGAAGATGTAAATGTGGCTGGACTATATATCATAGATGAAGGTGGGGGCCGATAGAAAGGGGTTTGAGATGAAGGGGTTCTGGGAAATGAAGGGGTAGGAGTTGAAGGGGCTGAAGTACAAGGATTTGAATAACAACTAGATCGACTCTTGGTTGCTTGTCCAAGAGAAGTAGAAACTTGAATGTCAACCTTCTGGCCATTCTTGCAGTGACCAGGGACACCGCAGAAAAAATAGTAGTGAGTATCATCGCCCTTTATCTGAATGAAGTCATTCCCTGTAGTGTAGGTAGCTAATGGAGATGTTGTGGAGCTTATTTCTTATGTTCGGTTTGTTATTAGTTTTTCTACATTTAATGATGTTTGAATGGTTCGCCTGTAGATAAGTTCAGAAGGTAGAAAAGGAAGTAAACACCCAATTCTTGTGTGCCATGGAAATGTTAATTGAGGTATTGGACATGTGATCATCATTAATTTTAAGAGTTTTAGCAGCACACATTCAAATATCTCGGTTCATTGCATATTCATGGCTTAAGTTGGTCAATATACTCTTGTCTGTTTTATGGATAAGCATCACCGCTACTGTGAGATGCCCATCTTTTGGTGTTCAATAGTTGTACAAAGACCATCTGTAATAAGCTGTCTAGGAACAACAAATAGTTTTTTTTCTTTTTTTTTTTCATTTGGTTTTACCATTGTGATGCCGACGACCAAGTAATTATACTCTTCATATTGTAATTGTAAGACCTATCATTCTTTGTAATTGAAGAATTTTTGTAATTTTTTTTTAGTTGCCGCATAATCTGCTATGCAGATGTATTGGTGTTGGTGTTGTTCATAATGGTTGAATAATCTGTTATGCAGCTATGAAAACAGTTGCATAACCTGTTATGTATCTACAAAATTTGTTGCATAACTTGTTATGCAGTCCCGAAAATGGTTTTATAACACGTTATTGAAAGCGTAATAATAAAATTTATCAATTTTTATTTTTGCATAATTTGTTATGTCCTTGATGGATACCTTGATCAAATTCCCCTAATTTCATCACAACCACATTAAAAGATTGCATAACACGTTATGTGGCTATGTTTTTGTTAGTATTGAAACCAAAAATAAGGTTGCATAACTTGTCATGTGCCTAATATATCAATCAAATCTTATTTAGATAATATCTACATAACATGTTATGCAGTCGTTAAAATGGATGCATAACAGGTTATGCATCCGAAAAGCATTATGCATCAAGAAAATGGATGCATAACATGATATGCATTCGTAAATATGGATGCATAATGCATTATGCATCAATTTTTTATGTACGCACTAAAATCAACCAAAACAATGGCTACATAACTTGTTATAGGCATAACTTTGTTATGCATATGCATAATTTTATAGACGTAGAAAAAATGGTTGCATAGTTCCGTTATGCATCTGGAATGTGTTATGCATCTATAACTAGCATCAATCCTGTGCCATTTGCACTTGTTCATCATAATTGCTTGTTATTTTCGTCTCCCCTGGGTTCTAATAGCACTTAACTCCTTTTGCCACCGAGCAACACCACTACCTCGGCTGGTCCACCCACACACAGACAAACACCAATTCCATTTCGATAATATCTTCTCGCATCACCTTGGCTTAACATCACACTGTCAGCAATCCCATCCCAGAGTTAATAACCATCCACACTCGATTTCCCAAAGAATGACTCCGAAAATTTATCTCTAATTGGATATGAACTTCAACTTCTCTCGTTTTATTGCATAACCCGTTATGTATCTACAAAATTTGTTGCATAACTTGTTATGCATAATTTGTTAGAAAGATGCACGTTAAAATGGTTTTATAACACGTTATGCAGTTTTTTTATTTTTGCATAATTTGTTATGCAGTCCAGAAAACGGTTGCATAACACGTTATGTGGCTATGTTTTTGTTAGTATTGAAACCAAAAAATAAGGTTGCATAACTTGTCATGTGCCTACGATAATATCTACATAACATGTTATGCAGTCGTTAAAATGGATGCATAACAGGTTATGCATCCGAAAAGCATTATGCATCAAGAAAATGGATGCATAACATGATATGCATTCGTAAATATGGATGCATAATGCATTATGCATCAATTTTTTATGTACGCACTAAAATCAACCAAAACAATGGCTACATAACTTGTTATAGGCATAACTTTGTTATGCATATGCATAATTTGTTATGCAAATTATGAGAAAATGGTTGCATAGTTCGTTATTTTTTTGGTGGTTGCATAATGGTTATGTATCAGGTTTTCGAAAATTTTGCCTAAAATGAGGATCACCTCCGATTTTTTTGTGAAAAACAAAAATTTGATATTCTTGTTTGTACTCGTTGCGTAGCTCTCTTAAAAAGATTTCCAACGATATAAAATTTGTAAAATTCCAAGGCGCGGATTTTTAGATATGTTATATCCAAGTTGTGTTGCCAATTATACCCCTGATGCATAACCCGTCATGCGGATGCATAATCCGTCATGCAGACAATTTTAATAATTTCATATAATTATGGGTGTCACGGAACTAAAAATTAATTGTGGGCCTGACAATGACAATATTATTTTTTTTGGGCCTGCGCTTAATTTTCCCATTAGTAAAACTTTGTATGATAAAGATAGATAATGAAAATGTGTAGAACTATAAATGGGCTTAGAACCATTAGATAGTTCATTTAACTTATAACTAGAGGATTGTATGAGATTGTGTGATGAGCCTTGTATGAGCCTTTTGGCTAATCTTTAGAGTGCTTGTGTGATTAACAGTTACTCTTTATTAACAAGATCGATTCAAAGACGAACCAGTGGATTATGGATCTCAAGGTATGCGAGGCTTGTCATCAAAAGAGGTGGGAATTGATAACGAACTCTCTTGTATTCATTATTGTTTTATAAATATATTTATATTGCGAAAGTCATGCATATCTTTGCTAGTATATGATATGTGTATGTATGTATTATTTGTGTGTAATACAAACTAGTTTTCTTTTACATTTTGGGATGGGGTTGGATCTTTAGAAACAACTGATATCTGTGCTTTGGGAGTATTTACTTATCTTCAAAAAGTGACTCTTTCCATTGACTGGAAAGTGGTTACATTCTTTACTTATTGTTAGCATGAAAAGGAGAAGGTTCCTTTTGATTGGTGTGTGATGTGGTTGCCCAAAAGTTATATCTATATTTATGCGCTAAAGGAGTGAAAATTTCTTCCAACTAATAAACTATCTAGGTATGTACTCCTTTACCGAATATTACTTTCCCTATTTCTGTACGGGCAACCATTGTCTCATACATGGATGTTTATTATTCTTTTAAATTACTTTCAAAAGCTATTATATTATGTTTTGGTGTTCAGAGAGAATGATGTTGGGAATCTTGTGTCTGATTGTTGGATTTGACATGCGAGAGGTATAAGGTTCTTCATGTTAAAGTTCTTCCGTCGGCTATAACGTTAACACCATTAGATCTCTTTAGATACTTGTTATGTAGAGTGCGCGTTTAATAAGGTACTGGTAAGGTACAAATCTTATATGACTACGGGGTCGCCAAACCTCAGGGCGCTTTAATGATCATTGAAGAATCCGCAAGAGTCACGCCTTACTACTCCGAAGGACTGCGTCGCTTAACTATTATTTATGTTGTGAATCTGTGCCGCAAGATTGGTTGGTAGAACTTTATATTTCCGTACAACTTATTATCTTAATATGCTTTATCTGTTTCCGTGTTTTATCGGTTTTCAGTAAAACCTGCATTGTCTTTAAACCATTCTAGTGATTACTTGAAAGTTAGTTATTATTTCTACTGGGCACCCCTTTTAGGGATGATGTGCTCACCCATTCCCACTTTCAGTTTCAGAGACAGATCGAGATGTGTACACAACGTTGAAAGCTTCGAGGAGTTGGTTAACTTCCGCTATGTTTATTTTGTGTTTATAAATTTTATATTCTATTTGTAAACCAACTCACTATTAAATATGTATCACTTGAGAGGAGTTCTTGTATTTATTTCAGAGAGGGTATTCGGGTTAATCTTTGTTTAGAACTTCTTTTTTAATGTTTAAATAGATGTATTTGATCGTTAGTGCCTCAGTTTTTAGCTAATCTCTTGGATTAGTCAGCTGTTAGCTTAGGGGGCGCTACACTTACAACCTTGAAACCGATTTTCCACACTTCCAAACAAGTTTAGAATTGGTTCATCTGACTTTCAAGAACTATGCGATTGATCAAGAAACACTCAATCACAAATCATGGGTTTCGGTTCTACCTCCATGTGAGTACTGTGCATAGTCACACTAGCTTCCCAAAATTCGGTTGATTAGGTACTAGGATCGGTTCCCCACATATATATGGTATCTAACTTATATGTGCTGCACATGTCTAAAGGATCGGTTCCCCTTTGCCTAAAAACGTGTTGCACATGTCCATTGGATCGGTTCCCCTTTCTGCTACTAACTTGCTGCACCTCATACAAGGATCGATTCCCCTTTGTGATGTGTTTTACCTCTTCATAGGATCGGTTCCCCTTTACCCATATTTGGTCCTACACAATCACAAACTCGATCATACCATCTCAGGTGATTACTTAAGATCGGTTTCACTAATAAAAGTCATACCAATACATAAGTCAGGCCTTTGTGAATAGTTTTACCAAGAACACAAACAAGTCGTGAGCGGTTATACTAAATCACACATATTGGATGTTCACAAGATATGCAATGAATAACAATCCCAATAACGCCTGGCGATTTCCTTTTCGATTCATAAACAAGTTTATGAACTTACTTCCTTAAAACACATGTAAAACATTGTTTCCTAGGATGAAATCCTCACCTCATACCCATACATAATCACAATAGCATTTAAACGATTATGTCGATGTCTTATCTACAAAGTTGAATGGTTAAGAAATAAACTTCATATTGTATTCCTTAATACTATGTCTATCTAGAGTGTTCATGCTTCGCAGTTTCGTTTTCAATATGCACGACTTGAAAGATACGTTAGGGAATGAAAAAGCTCAAGTCAAATATCACTAACCTCAAGTGAAAGGATGATGTTGTCGTTGTAGCTTCTTACTTCTTCACTTCTTCAAGTCTTCGCAATACTTGTAATGTCTCAAATCCTAATACTTTCATGCTAACTTATACGAAGTTGACTCTAGTAAATAACCAAGCGACTCTTAAAATGAGTTTTGATTCACTAAAATATGACAACCAAACTTGATATACCAACGCTTGGTGGGTTCAACCGAGCTATGCTCTAACAATCTCCCCCTTTGTCAATTTTCGTGACAAAACTCTTACAATCATGTGGATAAACAAATTACAAGAATTCATTACACATACGCTTGATTCCCGAATTCAACAGCACAATAACCTGCATACATTCAATCCTTAAATGCCGTTGTTGACATTATAATAACAAAGCTAATACTCCCCCTAAAGGTGAGATAGGTAGATTTCATCAATCTGCACGTCTTTGTTATACCAAATAATATGATATGCTACTCCCCCTTAGTCTATGCTTTCACTCTTTCGTTAGATAAACGTTTAAGCACAATTGTTCTTTTCCTTAGTGATACCAATAAATATAAAACCAATACCAGTATCACTTGCTTACTCCATATATTTCTCCCCCTTTTTGTCACAAAATGACAAAGAAACGAAAAAAATAAAGGACAACAAGAAAATAATCTTACAAATCTCAAAATAGACTTGCAAACCTATAGAGTTAAGCACGAGGGTTCCACACACCATTTTTGATAATCAATATCAAAACCGAAACTACAAAGTAATTTGTTTTGATATGTTATCAAGGAAACAATTGCCCGACGCAATTTTCCCAATTTAGTTTAGCAAACCAAAAATCAACTAAGCACCTTAGTCCCTTTGCTAAACCGATTGTACAAATATAATCGCTTCATTCGATAAGACCAAAATAAAGATAACTCTATTTTTCTCATCAGGTTTTAATTATCCATATAACTTAGACCTTTAAATTTTAAACAAGACAAGTACTAGGTTAGTTAACTAGCATTTCTTGTTAAGGCATTCGATTAGACTTGAATAACCGAAACCTCCACTTTGATAAGTCTAACTAAGATAACCTTAGTTTCTCCTATCCGGAATAGAATTGGACTAAACAATCCATCCCATAAACCTTTTCTTTTGTTAAGCCATAAATAATTCATACAGACCAAATAAATCAACTTGCACAATTATTTACCTCAACCGGAAGCAATTGAAACAACATAGACATTATAGCACCGCAATTGCACCGAAATTTTGTAAGCCTAAACAATTGATACCACACAATGTAGTTGCAGGAAATCCCACACTACACTCCTCACTAGAATTTACTCAACTAATCCATTTGAAGATGAATAACTATTTATTTTATTGATTATTTTCTTGGAATGTTTACAAAGAAAGATAGAACAGAGCCAAAGAAATTATAATCACACTAAATTTTCTCTCTCCTAATGACTTGCTTAACAATTCAAAAAGAACTTCCCCAACAACAGACTTACTCACCCCTTTATATAGGGTAGTACACAGTGGATGACAGCTAAGCTGTCCTTTATTTTCGGAAATGACTCGCGAAGTGTCGCAAGTGTATAAGTATTCATCCTCGCGACACTCCTAAATCTCGCTAGGTCTTCACACCTTCCTCATGTTAAATACATCGTCATTCATTGCGTCATTTATGTTACTTCACTGCGACGCCTTCGCAATGCTGTCGTTTATTGATCTCGCGGAATATTAATGTTGCGATATTCTGATCCTACATCTTGCCTCTTCTCATGTCTTCTCTGCGAAGAAGAGAATGTCATGAGAATCAATGTTTTTGAAATGCCGTGATCGTTTGTTTTCCACCAAATTCTTCTTCAACAAGATTCCGTGAATCTAGGAATGACCATTTACACGTGTCTAAAATTACATTTTTTACCGGTACATTTAATGTTATCCGGTAATTCTTTTCTCATCTATTTAAAGGAGAACTCCTTATGAAGGTACTTCTTTTCTTCCGCTTCGTCTTCTTCATCGTCCTGCAACTATTTTCTCTTCTTCTTCATCGTCTTCCTGCTACTATCTTTCCGCTATCGTTTCTATGGCATCAAGGTCTGTTAATTTTGATCATTTTGTATTAACCTCTCTTACTAAAGTAATTTTGTTCTGATACTGTTCTTCTCTTAATGCTTCTCCTGCCATTTTTGTTTCAAACAGGACGGATCTAGCACCAAATTCAATGTTACAAACCCTAATGTTTCCAAGGGCTCGCAATCGAAATCCTTTGCCTCTAAAAAGAAAGCTGCGAATAATAAGGTATTTAAGAAACATTTACTCTTTTAATAACAATATTGTTGCCTCTGTTTCTTATTTAACTTGTAATTCGCAGGATGACAAAAATGCTGATATGTCCCCCCAAGAAACCTCGCCATTTTAAACCTGACACCCCTGCTGTCTCTTTTCCTGGGTTCAAACTTTCTTCTTCTCTGCAGGTACCTTCGCAGGATAATTCATCTTCTCTAGCGACATCATCGCAAGGTAAACCAATTCCTTCTTCTCAGGATAACCCACTTTCCACTGCGATAGCCTCGCATGATAAATCAACCCTTGAATTTTCCGTTAATGAAATCCTTCAAGATGTGCCTCTCTCCACTTTTACCCTTAATACCTCTATCTCACCCTCACCTGTTGATCAAATTCCTCCAACTGGCATTCTTATGACTAGGGATGACTCAACCTTTCCCTCTTCCTCTATCATTTCTTCTTCCTCTGGATCTATTTCTCTTACCAAAGAAAACTTGGAAGGAATAGATGTAGCTTTCAAAATTTTATCGGATACTATGAATGATGTTAAGAAAATCTCCACTGATCCTATCAAATCTAGTGTTTATGAATCTTTCAGTAAGCATTTTGGTTCTGATACAATGTCGCGAGCATCCTTGGAACAAGAAATTAAAACCTTGAAGAATAGCCTTCATAATACTTCGTTGGATCGTGACAATCTTCGCAGGAAGAATGAAGAACTAAGAGGTATCATTTCTTTCCTTCCCCCCCCCCCCCCCTTTTTTTTTTTTTTTTTTTTTTTTTTTTTTGAAGACTTTGTTTGCCTTTCAAGTTTTGAATCAGAAACGTAAAATGGAGATATATCAATTGGAATCTATCGTGGAAGAAACTCGAACTGAAAGGGAAGCTTGGATGGAACAATATAGCTGTTTAGATAACCTCCATACGTATTACATTGACCCGGATAAATAATCTTACCCAAGAAAACACCTACTTAGTCCAGAAGCAAGAATTATTAAGTAACGAATTGTCGCATCTCTCATATTCTTTGACTAAATCTAATTTGGAGTTGGAAACCTTATCATATGAAAATGGAACTTTGTCTCAAGAGAAGCGAGCTTTGTTGGACAAGGTGGCGATATCCTCGCAACAACTTGATGTTTGTAAAAAAGCACTGAACGAGCAAGAACAATCTATCTGCTCATTGAGAAATAAACTCAAAGAAACCACTACTGAAAGAGATAAGCTTATTCAGGGTAGAATAACTCTAAGTGTGAAAACAAACCAGCTCAAGGATGAATATACCAAGTTAAAAGAATCCCATTCCTCTCTTGCGAAGCAAAATAATTTACTGATTTCTAATGAAAAAAGCTTGCGTTCGCGGTTAAAAGGTTTTGTCGGTGATGGTTTTGATAATGCCATGGATCATTTGGAGAATAATTGCTTGGCCCTGACCCAACATCTTATCTCGCAAAAGGAAGGTAGTCATAAGATTTGACTGCCTCATCCGTCGTTTTCCTCTTCTAACTTCATATATTACTTTTTATTTATAACTCTGCTGTTTTTCTTTATTTTCACATAATCTGAGAAAGATCTTCGCTCCTCTCTGTCTACTTTGGAATCTTCCCATGCCAAGGTTCGCAAGGAAAATGCAACACTGGTTGCTACTCTTGCCCAATCTCGTGATAGAGCCGCAAGAAAGCTTAATTATCTTAGCCATCTTAAAGATATCCAAAGTAGGAATCAACAGAAGGCACTTCTTCGTCAATTTCATCCCAAAGCTGAAGTTTTTGTGAATGAGATCTTACTTTCGAAATCCCTTGACCTGTCTCTATTGAGCCTTTGGAAGTTGAAGATGATGAAGTTCCTAATTCTCTGACAGGTGATTACTATTATGAAAGCTGCGAGGATCTCGCTAACAATGAAGCCGCCAATAAGGATCCAAATGAAAAAATTTCTGATGAAAACCCTCCAACTGGCGAAGGTGAAGCTGACAAGATTGTTGAAGAACATTTATCATCTCATGTTGTTGAGAATGTTGATGTAGAGAATTAAGATACTTTTGTAATTTGAAGTATTCTTCTTGATTGGAAAGACTAAATCCCTTGTTGAATAATTCCCTTATTTTCTCTTTCTATCTCATTTTTGATTTGCAATTTTAATCTCGCAAGCGTGTTCGCTTACCTTTATTTATGTTGAAATTTATCATTGCGACAAGATCGCAGGATATCTTCACGAATGAAGAAATCTATTGATCTTGTCTTATCATTGATTGTGTGGTCTTATTTTGCCTTCCTAATTAAAGGTCTTATTTCGCCACCCCTCGTTGCGACAAAATCGCAGGACGTCTTTACATTTTCATGTAATGACACATTGACCTTGTCTTATCATTTCTTAAGTATTTTTGCCTCTGCAGGATATTTTATTCGCGACAATATGACAGGTTTAAATATTCTTGCGAATGTAAAATCCTATGACATTGCTTGGTCTTCGCGACGAAATCGCGGGGACGTCTTTACATTTTCACGCAAAAAAACCCATTGATCTCGTCTTATCCTTGCGTTAGTATTATTGCCTCTACGGGATCATTGCACAAATATGACAAGCCTAAATTTCCTTGCGAAAATAAAGCCTCATGACATTTGCGTCTTTTGACACTTATCGGCTCCCTAATGGAGGGTGCCGCCCTTATCTTCTCCCTGGTTGCCCCTTCAGGAGGCGTACATCGGCCATACAAGACTAGATCCTCCCATCCGGTCTTAACAACAACCGATTGTTTTCGCAGACCTCTTATCCCTTATACCTATATGGTTTATGGTTACGAGGCTGCACCCTAAGTGGAGTTTTCTTGGGCCGAAGTGCGGCATATACCAAGACTTGCCAAGAATGGCCGAGACACTTCAAATGGCCCGGCACTCTTGGCTCAACCGTGTACCCCGGCGCCTTGAGCATACATCGACTCCTTGGAAGAGACCCTCGGGCGTCCAACCGGGGTATAACCTTATATATAGTTGGAAATCCAAGGTATCTCTCCGGATAGGCTTTCATGGGCCCCAAATCTCCATGACTCGGGTTCCGGAGCGGTGTAACCTTTCCCCGAGCCATGTCAAGAGATACCCCCTTATATGACGCACTTTAGGTCTTACATTTGCCTCTTGCGAAATATCATTCGCGAACTAGGGTGTACGCCATAAAGGTTCGTCCCATTCACTCACTCATTCATTTTGTCAATTCATTCAATCGTTCATTTTCGATAATGTATTATTTGCGAGACATTCGCATAATCTTTCTCTATTTTATTCAACTTCGCAATCATTCTGTCGCAAAAATATTTCATCCAAATTCATTTCATTTCCTCCATCTTTTATGGGTAATACTTCTTGAGATACAACTTATTCCACGGTCTATCCAATCTTTGTCCTACATCTCTCCCTTCAGGATCCATTAATCTATATGCCCCTGTACCAACTATTTCCTTAATGATATAAGGTCCATCCCATTTTCTTGCCAACTTACCACCACTTTCACGCTGATATATTGGTGTCTCTCGCAGACACCATATCTCACAGTTGAAATTCACGTATCTTGACACGTTTGTTATATTCTCGGCCAATCTTCGATAATTTTCCATATGTTGTAGCGCTCTCTCTATTTTTTTCTTCTAATTCATCTAATTTGATTAAAATGTTACCCGCACTAAGATTTTTCTCCCAAGCTTCTTTCTTTGTTGTTGGAATCATAACTTCGTCCGAGTATAACTTCAACCCCATATGTAAAACAAAAAGGTGACATGCACGTAGCTTCTCTTCTAGTTGTATTATAAGCCCATCTTGCATTGGGCACTTGCTCGCACCATCCTTTATTGTATCCTTCTAACTTCTTCTTCAATATGTCTGCAATTGTTTTATTTGTCGCTTCTGCCTGGCCATTAGCCTGCGGGTATAGAGGAGTTGATTTTCCAAATCGTATCTGAAATGCATTAAGCAACAGTTCTATATTTTGTCCTTCAAACTGCTTCCCATTGTCATATACTAACTGTGCGGGAATCCCAAATCTGCAAATAATATTCTCAAATATGAAAGTAAAGACATCCTAGTCGCGAATGTGCTGTACCGCTTTCACCTCTGCCCATTTTGTGAAATAATCAGTAGCGACAATTAGATATCTTCTCTGTCCTGTTCCTGGCAAAAATGGTCCCACAATATCTAAACCCCATTTTCCAAAAGGCCATACACTTGTTGAAGAATTTAAGGGTGCTCCTGGTGCATGTATCTTCTTCCCATGTCTTTGGCAATCTTCGCAGCGTCTTGATATTTGTTTCGCATCCTCATGCATATACGGCCAATAATAGCCTTGCATTTTTGTCTTATGTGCTAAAGATCTTCCGCCACTATGATTACCAGCATCCCCCGGTATGTGCAACATCTTCAATATGGTTTCTCCTTCCTTCCTTGTCAAACATCTGAATGAAGGTCCATTAAAAGATCGTCGGTATAATGTTCCATCTCTTAATTCATAATTTGTTGCACGGCTTTTTAATTTATGTGCCTCTAATCTGTTTCTTGGTGTTTCTCCTTTCATCAAATATGCATGAAGTTACATTGCTTGATCTTCTTCGCAAAGTGTTTGTGTTCCATCTTCTATTAACATCACCTCCGTTTCCTGTTCTTCCTCTTTATCAATTGACGGTGTTAGAAGTGTTTGTATTTTTATGTTTCTCGCAGTTGGGTCTGTCATCATACTTGATATAAAGGCAAATGCATCTGCAAGTCTATTATTTCTCCTTGATATATGTCTCCATTTTATTCTCGGTATCTGCGCCGAAAGCTCGTCAACAAGTTTCTTGTACTTTTGCAAAGATGGTTCATTTGTAGTATATTCCCCTTCTATTTGGCGAATAGCTAATTGCGAATCACTGGTAATTCTCACATTGTCCAACTTCATTTCTATTGCGAATCGCAAAGCATGTATTATAGCTTCATACTCTGTTTCATTATTGGTTGACGCAAACTCCAATCTGAAAGAAAAAGCTATTTTATTTCCTTCTGGCGAAATCATAACAATTCCAACTCCGTTACCTTCTCCATTTGATGATCCATCTACTAATATTTCCCATCTATTTGGCTCAGTTAACAGGTCTTTTGGATCTCCGTGTTCTTCTTCTACATCCATCATTTCTTCCACTGCTTCATCCTCTTCCAAAGGAAATTCTGCTAAAAAGTCTGCAACAACTTGTGATTTTGGTGAAGACAATATTTCATATTTAAGCTTGCAATGGCTTATTTGAGCATTCCATCTCTCAACTCTTCCCGACCTTTTTGAATTTTTCATTACCGATTCGATTGGTATTTTTGTCACTACTTTAATAATATGTGCTTGAAAGTATATGCGAAGTTTAAACGTTGCGTAAACTAACGCCAAGATCAGTTTTTCAATTTTTGAGTAATTCCTTTCTGCGACATTGAAGGTTTTGCTGATGTAAAAAATTGGCTTCTCTACCCTGCGTCCATTCGCGTATCTTCGCTCTTAACGCATGCGAGGTCGTCGCAAGATAGATTAATAACTCTTCTCCTGGTTCTGCTTTTTGCAAAATTGAGATGTCCATTAAATGTTCCTTTATTCCTTGTAAAGCCTTCTCGCATTCATATGTCCATCTAAACTTCGACCCTTTTTTGAGGATGTTGAAAAAGTGTTTGCATTTATCAGATGATCGCGAGATGAATCTCCCTAGCGAAGGTAATAATCCGTTTAATTTTTGAACATCCTTTACTGTTGCTGGTGTTGGCATATCGCGAACTGCTTGTACTTTCTCTGGATCGACCTGTATTCCTTCTTTCGATACAATGTAACCTAGAAATTTTCCCGATGCAACTCCAAAGGTGCATTTTTCTGGATTTACTTTGATGTTGAAATGTCTCATTTGTTCAAAAATTTCTTTCAGATCCTGTATATGGTCTTTTGCTTTCTTAATTTTTATTAACATATCATCTACATATACCTCTAATGTTTTGTGTATCCATCTCGCGAACACCTTTTCTACCATCCTTTGGTATGTTGCTCCGGCATTTCGCAAACCAAACGGCATTTTTGTATAACAGTATAATCCTCTTGGGCGCGAAGAAAGCGATATGTTATTGATCTTCTTGGCGAGAGGAATTTGATTGTAACCTTTATATCCATCAAGAGATGATATCCTTTCGTTTCTACCATTGCTTCAACCAATTGCGGAATATCACGTAACTAGGAAACTATCTTTAGGACAAGCTTTGTTTAGATCGGTAAAATCTATACAAATTCTTATCCCTTTTTTCTTCTTTGGGACTATAACCATATTTGCTATCCACTCGGGATATTTTGCTTGTCTAATGATTCTGCATCTAGCATTTTCTCGCAATTCTTCTTCTATTTGAGGATGATATCTTTGTTGCGATCTTTCTAATTCTTTGTTTGAATGGTCTTACATTTACGTCAATTTCTAATTTATGGCAAGCCACGAGATGGATCTATACCGGGCATTTCATCCATATCCCACGCGAAAATATCTTTATAATCTCGCAACAAATCAATAGTTCTTCTTTCTTCATCTACTTCCATTTTAGTCCCAATTTTTAACATCTTAGGTTCTTCTTGGTTCAATATTCACTTCTTTTGTTTGTTCTGTTGCGATATATCTAGCTTTCGGTTCTCCCATAGGAGTTGGTCCTTTCATTTCCTTATCTGCGAGATTGCGCTGGTATCCCTTTTCCTTCTTTTTGCTCTTACCATGTAAATTTTAAACTCTTCTTCTTTCTTAGATGCTTTTACCATCTTCTTGCGATCTCTTCGTTTCTTCACGCGTTCTTCATAATACTTCACTTGATTTGATGATATATTCTTCCTTTATCAATATCCCCTCACGATTTCACCAATTCCGGTCGGCATAGGAAATTTAATACACTGATGAAAAGTTGACGCTACAGCCTTAATTGCATGTACCCATGGTCTCCCTAACAACACGTTGTACGACGATTCCATATCCACTATACTTAATGTCACCTGTGTTTCAATTTCTCCAAGCAGAATTCGTAATTTTACCTCTCCTTTAGGTTTTGTTATGGATTTACCAAAACCATGGATATAATACGTTGGGGAAATCATTTCTTCATCTTTATATCCTAATTTTTTGTAGGTATGGTAAAACATGATACTCACCAAACTCCCTGTATCCACCAAAGTTCTATTTATTGTCCATTCTTCCGCTGCTTTTGCCGGTTCTCCTCCTTCTTTGCATGCAGTTATCGTGATCACTAAGGGAGATGTATGATTTAAACCCTCTCTAGGTACCTCTGCTGCTGTGAATGTTATTTTCTACTTTTCCCACTCTTTCAAAGATGATATCTTCTCCCTATCTGTAATCTTCTTTCCTTCAAAATCTCGTTTATGTATTCTTCCTCTGATATTTTTCATGAAATTCATTAATCATTGCTTTTGTAATCGAATTGTACTCCATATCTTCATCATATTCCTTATTTTTTAACTCCTCTACCTCATCTGGTCTAACCTTTTCCTTTCTCATTTTCTTGATTCGAATGATTTTAACTGTAATCTTCTATCTTCAATCTTCCTTCGTCCCTGTTTCTAGCGCATATGTAGTTGCAGGAAATCCCACACTACACCCCTCACTAGAATTTACTCAACTAATCCATTTGAAGATGAATAACTATTTATTTTATTGATTATTTTCTTGGAATGTTTACAAAGAAAGATAGAACAGAGCCAAAGAAATTATAATCACACTAAATTTTCTCTCTCCTAATGACTTGCTTAACAATTCAAAAAGAACTTCCCCAACAACAGACTTACTCACCCCTTTATATAGGGTAATACACAGTGGATGACAGCTAAGCTGTCCTTTATTTTCGGAAATGACTCGCGAAGTGTCGCAAGTGTATAAGTATTCATCCTCGCGACACTCCTAAATCTCGCTAGGTCTTCACACCTTCCTCATGTTCTGGCTGTCGTCATTCATTGCGTCATTTATGTTACTTCACTGCGACGCCTTCGCAATGCTGTCGTTTATTGATCTCGCGGAATATTAATGTTGCGATATTCTGATCCTACACACAATAAAGCAAGATAACAATAGTTTTTCTTAACCGGAAACAATTGAATCACACACACATCCATACACACATCATGGAATAAAACATCAATTGTACCGAAATTTTGTTAAGCAAGAGCAAAATATATATGAAATAAAATCAGGCTTTTCTTAAACAGGAAAACAATCAACTAACAACATTGTTACCTAAAATTTCGCATCCGCTTCTCCAATATATTTGCATCTTCTTCCAGGGAGAATTGATATCGAAATATCCTTATGTTGTCATCCTTATGCAAAACAAAAGAATAACAACAACCAACCTTTACCAGAGAAAGGTTGAAAACCATTTTAACAATTGCAAGCAAAAGTTGAAAACCGTCGAAACACATATGCGTTTATGCTAAACCAAAACCGATTCAACATATTGTGACTTTTTCACATATTGTTTCTACCAGAACCCCTCATGATCCTTTGATAAAGCCAACCAACATGGGCTAGAACTTAATACTGCTAAATCAAAAAGTCACCCAAACCATAAGGGTTTACAACATTATGAGATCGAATATCAAGGTAATAAAACCGAAATCAAACATCCCATAAACATCCATAGCAATAATAGAGCATTCAAGCACAGGCTATGTAAATCAAAAACCAAAGACCAAATACCAAAACCCGTTTCCCGTAGCAAGTACAGGGTTGGGTAGGAGACAATGTTAACTCCCGAAAATAGGACATAGTTTTTATGCCGGCCTGACCAAGCCTTGCACAACCCGTAAATCAAAAACCATCACAAGAAAAATTATAAATCAAATAATTTCATTCATAATAGTTTTTATTCATAATAGACTTTATTGAAATAATCAAAAACTACTGTCTATTTTTCTTTTTCTTGAAGACAAATCAGACTTCATTTGTTTCCCCATCGGATTCCTTCTCATAGTCTTTTTCCTGTTCTGCTTTTAGGAAATCATTATTGATCTTTAGGATTCCTTCAAGGGTTTCCAGATCATTTCTATAGGCAAATGCCAACATTTACGAATACGGTCAATTGTCTTCCAAGACGTAAAATGTGGAACATGAGGTCTCCATTACTATAGATTTGATCATATGAGATACTCATTTCCTTTTGAGTTCCCTTCATCCGATTGATAATTCCCCGAGAGACAATTTTAGTATTTTTTTCATCTCCAAATTTGTTCCCAATTGCACTTTCACACAACTTGGTGATGAGACAGGGATATCCTTAATGTAGATGCTGGATTTTTGACAAAGGCTAAAATCGTAAACCCATAATTATACGAACTTCTGATCCAGCAATCAGACGTGAGTATTGAGACACGGGTCTCTCATCAAATCTCCTGGTGAGAATCTTGTCTCTCGGAGTACATGCGAGATATGTAGTCTCTCGGGTGGACAACGACATATCTCATGAATACTGGAAACTTCGATTAATTATTTCTATATAGAATCACGAGATTGACGCTCCCTAGACGGACACTGCTGCTAGTATAGAGCGATAACGTCTTGAGGATACAAACAACGATTTTCCCGACTATATAAAGGATATGAAACTCCAGCATGCTCATGTCAGAATAATTAATGCTCCTAGACAGCTTGCTCTGCTAGTATAAAGCCATCAGTTAATTATTCTTAAATTATTGGATTCATCCACTGAATTTTTCTGAAAATATTCAAATATTTTCACAATATTTCGTTACTTCAATCTATGGTTCTTCCCAACAGAATTCCATGGGTTAGTAATAAATATTCAACACACGGGCGTCTGAGCTACCTCCGAGTAAGCCCCGATTTAAATGGTACAAGTGTACTCAACGACGATGTACTAACAATCACCGCACAAATGAGTATTTCAAAATACGACGAAACGATGAACCTATGCAAATAGGAAGGAAAATAATAAATAATTAAATATTGACCAAGGCACTGGGGATTGGGCTCACCGACCGGCCGGACGTGCCGTGGCCAATCCCATGCCAGTTTTATATTTTATCATATTTTTTCATTATTTTCCTTGAGTTCATGAAAATCCTTTCACTTGAACAAATTTCCTTCGTTTTGAGGAAACTCCTCAGTTTCATGGTGTTTCCTTCACACTAAGGAAATAATATAAAATTAGGGAAAATATTGTGGGGCCGTGATTATTAGCCAAAGGCCATGTCTTAATCCCGGTGGGCCCCCACACCCCATGTTCCTCATTATTTTATTATTATTTCCCTAATCTCATGAAAACTCCTTAATCTCATGGTATTTTCATAAACCCATGAAAACTATAATATAAAATTAGGGAAATTCGTGGGGCCATTGGCCAGTCCGGCCATGCCCTAGTCGGTCCCACACGTCCTATTATTTTATTATTATTATTTTAAGGTTTCCTTGATCTCATGAAATTCCTTGATTTCATGATATTTCCTTCAAATTATGAAAATTCCTTCAAATCATGGAAAAATATATCAAAAATACATAAAATTAAGGAAAACTCGTGGGACCGGGCCCAAACCGGCCGGCCATGCCCTATCCGGTCCCACACACTCTTATTTTTATTATTTTAATATATTTGCTTCCTTGATCCCATGGAAACTCCTTCCCTTCAAGGAAACTCCTTGATTTCAACAAATTCCCTAAATTCATGATATTTTCATAAATTCATGAAAAATAATATAAAATTAGGAAAGGCACCACGGGACCATGGTCACTTTGGCCGACGGCCATGCCTTGGCCTAAGTGGTCCCACGCCTCATCATTCCTTTATTTTATAATTATTTTCCTTCATCTCATGAAGTTTTCACGGTTTCAGCAAAAATCCCTGATTTCTTCATATTTTCTCAAATGATTGCTCAAACCACATCAGAAAATATCGAAATTCTCATGACTAAGATACGAACACTTTGGTGGCGTGAGCATGTTACCTTGACCGACCAAGGTTGGCTCTTTGGCTTGCAAGGAGCCGGTCCCTCGTATTTTCACAATTTGACCTAATTTGCGCAATCGCTCATACTGGGCCCAAACTCTCTCCTACCGCCCCTCTTGAATTCTTCCTAAGTTTTACTCTCGGGCTGTTTTCACCTCCCGAACGAGCTTAAAACCTAAATATTCCCTCGGTAGGAGATAGGAAATTATTTTCCGTACAGAATGGAGGGGCGGACCATCAAAATCCGAGTCCGTATGAGAATTCTACATCGATTCTAGTAAAGGGCGCTAATTAGGGTTTCAACCAATATGGGGATTGCTCAAACGATAAATATTTGATCCCGGGACCACCCAGAGCCGGTTTCATGACCCCTTGGTCGGTCCCTCATCTCTTCATAATTAATTAGGTTTTATCACCTAAGGTTCAGACGAGCATTATCTTAATAAATGATTAAACTAGCATTTAATCATCCTTTCATCAAATCAACTGGTCTTCATGAGACCTTGATATTTGCTCACGTGATCATCTAGGCGCTACATGGTCAACCCATAATCTCATGTAGCCCGGTCCTCTTCACTCCATGGTTAATTTTCAATAAACCGTCAGTAAATCATTAATTGATTAAATTAGGGTTTGAGTCCAAGGTTAATGATTCCAGATTCAAACGCTAATAATTTTACGTTGATCCCGTGATCAACATTTTATTTATCATACTTGGTTCAATTGCCGATATTACGATTTAATATTTTATTTGGTCATGCTACCATAATTCATCAAACGAGCAATATTTGCTCAGATGAGCAATACTTGCTCAAACCAAAGAATATTGGTTCAACTATCAATATTCAACAATTCATCGAATGAGCAGTATTTGTTCACGTTAACTTATTCACACATCATATATCTGTCTCAACAGACATGTTCAATTCATGAGTCTCAGAACATTTCCAAACCACGTTCGACTCAACAATACAAGGACTCATCGTCCCATGAAGTCATGAAGTCAACAACCTAACTAAATACACGTCACGCTTGCAGACTCCAAAATCACACGAGACATCAATCGTGTTACATGGGGGGATATTAACTAGGGTTTTGGTCTGGCGGTCTACGACACGTGTGTTGATACACACGATGGAATGTGAGCAAGTCATGCAATCAGTTGAAGGAGTTAACAAAGTAGTGGATGGAAAATCAACCAAGTCTCTGCACGATGAGCAACTGGTTTCAAACACGATTTCCATTTCCCCACTCTTTGATTCCATTAACAAAGTAGTTGATCTCATGAAGGTTCAGAATGATATGGCTGCAACGCAGAAAGAGTTGTGTGCTTATCTCAAAACTCCCACGGACAATCTTGCGTCTGAACAAACTCAGCCTCAGCGCGAAAAAGGAAAATCTAAAGAAACATCTTCAACCGCTGATCCTAAAGTCTCTCCAATACATGTTGTAGATGATGAAGAAGTCCGCAAAGCTGCAGACGATCCACCAGCAAATGAACCTGCAAGTTTCATCACTCGAGAGGACCTGAAGCGCTTTTTAGAAAATAGAGGAAAAGACAAGACATCATCTGTCCACCGTCACAACCTCCATATCCTGCTGTTACACAAAGGATTCCTCTTCCGAAGGGCTACACTTCTCTAATGTTCACACTTTACAATCGAACGGGCAACACTCGAGATCATGTTTCTCGATTCTTAGAATCATTGGGCGAGCATGAAAACAAAGATGTCGTCCGTATGAAGGAATTTTCAAAGTCTCGACGTGGCGAGCATATACACAGTACAACAACATCGCACCGGAAGTATCACCAGTTGGGGAGAGATGATTAATGCTTTCTACAGAAAATATTTCTTCATTTCAGAGCAAGTCACTCTCTGTGATCTAGGAAGGATGTTTCAAAGGAACAATGAACATCCCAATGACTATGTGAAAAGGTTCAGAGTTCAAGCCTTGGATTGTCACCATCCAAACGTCACAGAACAACAACTTGTAGACTTGTGCGTCAATGGAATGGTCCCAGTATACAGAGCTTTATTGGAAAATCCTCGATCCCAGACCTTTTCAGAACTTCATGAAGCGGCTACGCGATCAACAACTACCGCACCTGCTTTACTAGAAAGAGCTAAAGCTACAAAAGCTGAAGCACCACGAGAAACTCGAGGTAGCAGACACTTAATCAATAAATAGTAAAACCTCCAACCTTCCACAAATGTTATTGCAGAAGGAAGCAAACGAAAAGCCGAGCCGCGGCGCAAGCATACTTCTCCGACCCCTTCGAAAGCACAAAGGAAGGATAATCAAACTCGAGATGCACAAGCTCTTACCCAACACGCAGGAGCTGGTCAAGAAGCACCTGATTTCTCTTTTCTCATCGAAGAGGTGATTGAATTATTATATGTTTGGGTTCAAGACGGTACAATCAAGTTATCATATGTCAAGAAAGAACCAATTGAAGAAGACATGGAAAATACTCGTTACTGTCGCTTTCATAGATTCGTCAATCATCCCACAAAGGACTGCAGAATCTTGAAGCACATATTCCAAGAAATATTCGAATCAGGAGAACTTAACTTGGGGACAGAAGGAGTGCAAAGAGACCATCTCCCGGTCAGAACCTTCACTCTCTCTGAACCACCCGTCAAGGAAGCAGTTCAATCCTTAAACGAGCATGTCTGCGAATTACTGTACTTATCAAAGGCTCAAAGGAAAGACATGTTTGTTTCATTGAATCACATCGTGTCAGGGAAGCGTTTATTGATCCAGTAGACATTTCCTGAGCCTTCATCAACAAACAAAGAAATGTACGACTGGGGACTTCTCACCACAGTCCATCTCAGAGGAAATGAATTCGGAAGAACGTTGATCAATGCTGACACCTCCATCAACATCATTCCACTGAAAACCACCCACATAGCCACATGCATCATTCGACAAGAAGCTACTCACACTCTCATCTCAATAAGAAACCATGAAGGAACGCTCAGAGATACTTGTGGCTACATCACTCTCAAAGTGAACATAAGTTCAACCTGGACAGAAACCAGGTTTCATATAATCAGGAAGATCCAGGATATGACATGGCCTTCAGACGAGCGTGGATTCATGCTAAAAGATGGCCACTGACAAAGCGCCTTTGGTTGCACATCTCTCAAATGAGGAAAGTTCTGATCCAGAAGATTCGGTGGACATTCCATCATCAGAGCACCTGGAGGAATTTCGAACTTTGACGAGGTTGAAGCAAGAACCTGCAAAAGATGCATAGACATTCATAAAGAGGTTTCACTCAGAGATATTCATTACTATATTATGTCCAAGCATGGCAAAAAAACACTTTGGACGTTTCTCCATATCATTACTGGAGTGTCCATGTGTATCACAAAATCAGAAAGCTCTGATGTCTGCACAAGTGTTGATCCCACTACCGCAATGAAGGAGTGCTGAAAATCAATATAAGATAGTCTAGACCGAGGCGATCAAACCTAAGACATTCGCCGCTCAAGGGATATGACGCTTCAACGCTCAAGCATCTAAGAAGCCTTCAAATCGTACTCCCAATCAAAGAGTACACCTTCGATAATGGCGCCTCTGGATTCAGCACAAATATCTCGACGGTGATTCAACACCAACACGATCAAAGTGTAACGGAACTACAATCGATAAGTCTTCACTATCCCATAAGACTTCTGAAGCAATGCAACATCAATCATCCATCGATGGCACAAACCCCTGCACGACTGAGGAATTCCTCTCTTCACTAGAATAAAGACCGGTGCTGGCATCTTCCACAACAACGTCGATTCACTAACGGATCCAGTTCACAGTAAAGTCATATTGTTCAAGAGAATTCGGGATGATCAGTACACCTTCATCTTGGGAATGCTCAACCCACCAACTTGTTCGTGAATGTAAAGGAT